>CM077343.1:95131787-95731787 GCA_039655645.1 Ammopiptanthus mongolicus | reverse complement strand
TTTGAAAGTTTGTGCAAAATGGAAGATATTTCTATAATAAACATGTCCATTTTGGTTCATAGTTGAAAAACCATTATTGAATAATGATAAGCATCAATAGCAGGCAAAATTCCATTTCCCCACATCTGTGACTTATATTTTTTGGATCTATTACTTATATTTTTTGGCTCGCTATGTTTAATTGTAGAAGCAAATTCTTGGAGCGGGCCCGTTTTGCTTTTTATGCATGAGGTGGGATTCATATTTGAATTAGGTTTTTGTATTTTGATCGAGTTTATTTTATTCGTTTGATATAATTTAATAGATTTTTTATTTCATTTATTATAAATTACTATTAATTTAGGAGAATGAATTGCTTACTCAGAGAGTTTTTTAACCTCAGGTGCCATAAATCACCTGTGATAACCGTAGTGTCTATTTATTTTCCATGACTATCAACATTATTCGTATTAAGTTTTCTTCTTAATTTTAATATTCTTTAAACGGTTATAAGTTATAAAATTGACAAAACAAATAATTTTAAAAATTCTTAATTACCATTTTAATTGGCCAATTAAACTTTTTTAAACGGTCATAAGTTAGAAAACTGACAAAACATTCAATAAAAAAAAATAACAATGATTAAATGATTCTTAAATGTTTTATCAATTTACAAAACGCTCTTTTAATTTTTTTCTCACACATTATCCTAATTATCGGATCCGGATCCTCTAACTTTAGGACGGAAAAGTTACGGTGACTTTGTGTGTATAGAGGAGAGAGAATGGTGATTAAAAATGAGAGATAAAGATAAGAGAGAAAATGAATAAAGAGAGAAATAGAAAGAAAGGTATGTAACTTTCCCGCCTTAAAGTTAGAGGATCCAAATCCCCTAATTATCATGTAGGATATCCTTGTGCTTCTCATATCTCATATTTGAATTAGGTTTTTGTATTTTGATTGAGTTTTTTTTTTTTTATTTCGTTTGATATAATTTAATAGATTTTTTATTTCATTTATTATAAATTACTGTAAATTTAGGAGAATGAATTGCCTACTCAGAGAGTTTTTTAACCTCTGGTGCCATAAATCACCTACGATAACCGTGGGACCTATTTATTTTCCATGGCTATCAACATTATTCACATTAAGTTTTATTCTTAATTTTAAAATTCTTTAAACGGTCATAAATTACAAAATTGACAAAAAATAATAATTTTAAAAATTCTTAATTGTCATTTTAATTGGGCCATCAAACTTCTTTAAACGGTCATAAGTTAGAAAACTGACAAAACATTCAATAAAAAAAAGCAACAATGATTAAATGATTCTTAAATGTTTTATCAATTTATAAACGCACTTTTAATTTTTTTCTCACACATTATCCTAATTATCGTGTAGGATATCCTTATGCTTCCCATATCTCATATTTGAATTAGGTTTTTGTATTTTGATCGAGATTTTTTTTTATTTTGTTTGATATAATTTTATAGATTTTTTATTTCATTTAGTATCAATTAATGTCAATTTAGGAGAATGAATTGCCTACTCAGAGAATTTTTTAACCTTAGGTGCCATAAATCACCTACGATAACCGTAGAACCTATTTATTTTCCATGACTATCAACATTATTCGCATTAAGTTTTCTTCTTAATTTTAAAATTCTTTAAAGGCTCATAAATTACAAATTGACAAAACAAACAATTTTAAAAACTCTTAATTGTCATTTTAATTGGTCCATTAAACGTCTTTAAACAGTTATAAATTAGAAAACTGACAAAACATTCAATAAAAAAAAGTAACAATGATTAAATGATTCAAAATGTTCTATCAATTTATAAACGTTCTTTTAATTTTTCTAACACATTATCCTAATTATCGTGTAGGATATCTTTATGCTTCTCATATCTCATTCATCAAAATCTCTCTCTCTCCCGCAACAATATACGAGGAAGAATAAAAGCAAAACCACATTATTTATACAACAATAGAAAGAAATAGATATGAACAGAAGATGAATAATAATAGGTAAATTCCTAAATATTAACCACGGTCCAATTAAGGGCCAAAAAAGCAAACCTCAGCATCATACTACCATGTAAAATAAGGATGAATATGGCAGAACATCCCCATGGTGACATTACTGACATTTATACATATTTCATCATGAGAGACAGAGAGATTCTTCAAAAGAAATGTAACTGAAGAAATGTCATATTCGTATTTCTTTTTAAGTAACTTATAATTTCAAAATAAATAAATTATTATTCTTATATAGATTTATGTAAGAAAAATTACACAACCCTGAAACAATTTAAATAATGTTTGGAATAGTGTTTTGTAAAACAACTCACTGTTTTTAAGTAACTGGTTGTCTAATTCTGATTGATATATATTAAAATATTATTAAATTTGATTACATTTAAAATTATATCCTTAATCAGTTATGAACTTATGACACAATATTTTTTAATATTTAAGGAATTTATAGAACAACAACTTTAAATAAGAATAATTTAGTCAAATATTCTAACTTTTTTTTTTGATTGAGCCAATACACAATCTTAAACATCAATAATTTAGGATAGGATGGAGTATTATTTATTTTCAAAAAACAAAATGAGCATTATTTATTTAGTTGAAATTTCATGGAACTATCCTCCTTCACCTCGCCTTTACGATTGCGTCAAGTGGAATAACATCCCTACTAATACCAAGTGAAAGAATAGCACATTCAAGATTTACGATTCCTATAAATGTCAACGAAGATTGTACTTGCAATATGAAACAAGGGTGCACATTAGCAAACCTTGATAATAAAAGCAAAACTTATTATATGAGATGAAACTCCAATGAGTCATTAACACTGCTTTCAAGAGGTACACATCACACTCAAGGATATCCTTCAATTCAACAATACAACAACTTGAATCTCCCATTCAGAGGAAAGGTGATTAATCTGGGTGGAGATTTTAGACAAATTTTATCATTTATATCAAATGAGAAAAAAAAACTTATCTGAGTTTTGACAGTCCTTACACAACGGACGACGATATTGATGGCCGAGATGATGTTCATACACCTGAATTCCAGAACACAATAAACTCATCAGGACTTCCAAAACATGAGTTAAAAATCAAAGTTAGTGTTCCTATTATGTTGTTGAGAAATATAGATCAATCATCAGGACTATGCAACGATACTCGACTAATAATTACTCAAATGGGAAACTATGTTCTAGAAGGTAAAGTGATCTCATGAAACAATAGTGGCCAAAGAGTTTTCATTCCAAGATTGTCATTGACACCTACCGATAAGAGGATTCCATTCATATTTCAGCATATGCAATTCCCGATTGTTGTTTCTTTTGCAATGACTACAAATAAAAGTTAAGAAAATCTATCAAACACGTTGGAATTTATCTTCCGTAGCTGGTTTTTTTAATTGGAAAGTTGTATGTTGCAATGTCAAGGATTACCTCCCGTAGTGGATTGAAGATACTAAATGTGATCATGAAGGCCAAAATTCAAATACTACTACGAATGTTATTTACAAAGAATTTTATCAGACTGTAAGCAAAGTAAATTACTCTTAAATTATTAGATTTCTTCGTTATTAGAGTTTACATCTTTCTCTTATTAGTTCACTTTTACTTTTACAAAAGCTTCACCAACCGATGTTGCAGTAAAATGTGTACTTCACCAGAAGGTTTTTGTTTTTCAACGAAATGATTTATTCATCTTATGTAACAAACTTTACTTCAAAACTTCTACTTCGAAAGATAACTCATAAATAAAGACATCATTCATTTACCCAAACAAATATTTCCAACAAACTATAGTTAAAAACATATACCCACAAAAAAAAAAAAAGTTAAGAACATATACTTCAAAAGATAGCTAAAAAATAAAGGCATCATTCATTTACTTAAACAAATATTTTCAATATCACAATATAAAATAAATATAATACTTAATCAAAACATTTCACCACCGTGCATCGCACGAGTAATCGTTCTAGTGTCGTACAAAGACAAACAACACTAGCATGGCATGGCCACTTGCGCCTTCATAACTCGTGGATCATTATAAAACAAATCCATATAAAAATGACACTAATGAGCTCATGCACAACTCAACAAAATTTAACAAATACTCTCTTTTATATGTGTGTGTAACTAGTTAATGTTGAAACAGTATCCGAGCTAAGGACATTATTGATTATGAATTTGGTTCCTCCAAAATGAGTGGAGAGCTCTAAAGTGAGAAAATAAAGGATTATTCATCCCTAAATCATTTAGTGAGTTGTGATATCTTTAAATCAATGGTGGATAGCCCCTTACTTTCTCACTTTAGAGCTTCACTCACTTTAGAGGAGCTAAATCCATTGATTATTGATTATTTTAAATTGTAACAATGATCGGTTATAGTCTAGTAGGTCCTATAACACGAGTGGAATTGCGGGTCCCATGACCCACTGGATTCTATAGTAACAAGAGTGGTTTTCTCGCTCTCTCTCTCCCCCCTCCCCACGTCATTGGTCAAGCGCACGACCTTTGCGGTCCCTTCCTGGTCGGCTCCTCGGCACACGATGGGGGTACCTGCGAAAACACTTTAATGCTTAAGCTGGCAAAAGGGTCGCGTAAGAGAAGCGATATAAGAGTAAGAATGTGCATACATGCTTGAATGAAGGATGAGCACTTCGTGTATTTATAAGCTTTTTGTGCCCCCTGAGCCTTTGAGTGTGATTGACCCATTTGAAGTGACTGATGTTTGAGAATCAGTCATCGCCACTTGTGGGTGAAGGGGGATGAACTAAGTCATCCCGCTACGCTCTTGAGGTGGCATGCATCAAAGGGTTGAGGCCCTATTGTGCCAGCCGTATTAATTGCAGGGCAAGTGTGTGTCTCGTCATCCGCTCTGTACCGTAGCTAGGGTAGCATCGCTAGGGGGTGGTCGGCAGGCCTCTTGGGCCAATGATGGTATGTTTGGATACATGGGTCCATTAGGTGGATCTACCCAACACATAGCTATTTGGACCGACCTATTTGAGCCTTATGTGTGATCCGGAACAGTAACTATTTAATTACTGTATCTACACCATATGACTAACAACTAGTATATCAAATATATGAGGGGGTAACAAAAGAACTTATTTTTTTGGGTTGAACAAAGGGGCTAACCGCCAAATAAAGAAAAACAAAGACAAAATCATAACAAAGAGTATGGAAGTCCCATAAACATCACCACGAATCAGGTGGTTTAAACCAAAAGGAGGACAAGAAAGCTCAAGAAAACCGTACTTCTGATCTATGCTCCCCAAGAGCCAAGTTTCTTATATGTAATTTGATCCACTCAATTGCTTTTACTCTCAAGTGGGTAAGTTAAGGAAAGAGATAAATATAAAGGTTATAAAAGAAATTTCATAAATCTTAACTAGACCCACTAAAAAAGATGATTGTATCTATTTTTTTCCTCCCACTGTCATCACTTGAAAGAAAAAAGCAATTGAGAGGATCCAAATCCTTCTCATATATATCTAAAGAGGTCATCTTTAAAAGTTGTTAGTATTCTTATAAATTAGCTTATCATCCCTTGGGATGCAAATTAAGGAATAATAAAAATAATATCATATCATATATTTTTAAATAAAAGTAATTTTTAAATAATAATAATAATTTTAATATATTTTTGTAGAAAATATAACTTTAGTTTAGTGTATAATAACAATTTTAAAATTTGGAAGTAGAATAAATTTGAAAGAGAATGTGATTGGGAGTCAAAAAAAATAAAAGATAGCATTGGGAACAAAAGAAACCATTAATAATATGAGTGAATAAGATTGAGACATTTCAAATGGACAAAAATTTTCAAGATGCAATTGCAAATTTTAATATAGCCAAATATGAAAATAGCTAGAACTCCAAATGACAAATTCAACTTCCACATGACAGATTAAAATATACAATTCGTTTTATATATAACTATTATACATCACCCCTTACGACAGAAGAAAATATTAAAGAAATAAAACATGCTAAAATATACTTTTGATTCCGTATCTTTATTTTAGGTTTCATTTTGGTCCCTCTTTTATTTTTTATTCCGAAATGATCCCTTATTTTGCGAAGTTATATCAATGTGATCCCTTTTTTTGTTCCAACGTGATCCCTCTTTTATTTTTTTTGTTTCAAAATGGTCCTTTATTTTACAAAAGTTATATCCATGTGGTCCTCTCCGTACCACAATTTAAACGGAAAAGACCACATTGAAACCTAAAATAAAGATAAGGGATCAAAAGTATAATTTAGCCAATAAAATAACATAATGTTATACATTTTTAAATAAAATAATTTTAATTGACAAATTTTAGTTTTATTTTAAGAAATATAACTTCAATTTAGTTTATAATGAGAAATTTACTGTTTAAATGTAAATTTGAAAGAGAATGTCATGGGAGCAAACAAAATTAAAAGGAGATATTCGAAACAAAAAAAAGTCATTAGTAAGATAGATGATTAATACAATATTGATTGATCATATATTACCCCTTGTGATGCAAAGAAATATCAAAAGAAAGAAAATACTAATAATATTATACGAATTTTTAAACAATTAATAATAAATTTTGGTTAATCTTTTAGAAAATATAACTTCTTTTTTTTTGTAACCATGACATAGGTACGAAGTATCCACCATCGTTAGTAGTGACTAATCTCCACCAGGGAACTTGTTGGACACACAAGGTGGGTTCTCCCCTTCCAACCAGGTTTTCTCCATACACAAAAGTCAGGATTCGAACCCTGACCACTTGCTTAAGGTGTCTGTGTCCCTTACCACTTAAACTAACCACATCTTGGTTTAGAAAATATAACTTTAATGTTGTTTATAATGAGAAATTTAAAATCTAAAAGTATTAAGAGTAGAATAAATATGAAAGGACCAACATAGTGTTGGGAGAGTTGGTAACGTGACTCTCTCCAAGAAAAAGGACGCGAGTTCGATTCTTGCAGTCACCCATTTAGAAGGCAGCCCAACCCCGAGTGTAAAAAATCAGACATACGTCGTTACTGAACCGGGGATTAGTCCCATAATCGGTCCAAAGGACCTTTGGATCAAAGCTATAGGGACATCTCGATGGACCTATTAGAATCAGTGGTTCCAAACAAAAAAAAAGAATAAATCTGAAAGAAAATGATAATGAGAGAAGAAAAAATCAAAATGAGATATTAAGAACAAAAGAAATCATTAATAGGTAGGTGATTAATATTTGAAATTCTAAATTTTAGCCATTTTAACAAAATTTTCTATGTTATAAATTTTAATAAAACCAAATGTCAAAACAAAATTTGAAATGGCAAATTAGTAAACTTCCACGTGGCATAAAATACAAAGAGTGACCAACAATATATAAATAAGAGAAAGAAGCACGGTTGCACATGAGCTCTAAAGCTCTAAAGTGATAATTGATTCATAAAATGTTTCTTTTTCAGGTAAATTATATTTTCGAGAATCTCATTCCTAAAAATATTTCTTTCTCATTCTCACATATGAGAATGTAATTTTTAACTTTCATTCACAAATTTTATTTCTATACATTTTTTATGTTCAAGAATCTTTTTATATTTCTTATATCAAATATGTGAAACTTGTATTCTCAACCTCACATTCCCGAGAATATTAAATCATTTCTGCCTAAAGTCTCTCAAACCAACAGGCATTGAAATTGCTGGATAACAGAAGTTAATTCTGATCACAAGCTCCTTCTTTAACGTACAAAAAACTCGCTGAATATCTAAACTTTGCTGCTTAAAAGTTCTACGTACGATACCTCTCT
The DNA here is from genome assembly GCA_039655645.1 of Ammopiptanthus mongolicus. Taxonomy (NCBI): domain Eukaryota; kingdom Viridiplantae; phylum Streptophyta; class Magnoliopsida; order Fabales; family Fabaceae; genus Ammopiptanthus; species Ammopiptanthus mongolicus. The sequence goes on along the minus strand of CM077343.1, from coordinate 95,723,971 downwards.
GTCCATATATCTAGTATGCAAAATAGCAGCGCAAGCAACTCAAAATCTAAAATAACTCCCTGCCTCATTTTATTACGCCTAAATGCAAAATAAAGCCAATGCTTCTAGTTCCTTAAACTTCACATACCAATACATAACCAATGACGTACAGACCACTCAAGCATGTACTTTCAAAAAATAAATGGTTTCGATCCTCCAGTGCAGCACCACATAATACACATGAAGTATATCAAAAACTGGGAAATGTAATCACTAGTGCAATTAACATGTTTTAAATCGGTTAAGAATATCATTCTAAATCGGTTATGGAATCGATGTAGAAACAGATGATATAGAATGTAAGACCTTTTAACATCGGTTAAAAACCGATGTTGAAATTTAAATTTCCACATCGGTTATAAACCAAACCGATTTTGAAAGTGCTCATTCAACAGATTAATAATTATTGAAAAAAAACTTTTAATATCGGTTATAATATAGAACCAATGTTAAAATTTATAATTCAACATCGATTTTGTCCTGCAACCGATTTTGAAAGTTATACTTTTCATATCGGTTATAACTCAGAACCAATTGAAATTGATAGTTCAACAATCGGTTCTCTATTGTAACCGATGTTGATAGTCCAATTTTTTTTTTTTTTAAATACTCTGTTTTAAATCAGTGACCATCCTTAACCCTGTTTCATATATGTACAACCAGAACAATCCCAGCCAAAATAGAATTCCAACAATAACATAATCTAAATAACTATACTAAATAAGCCAAACTACTTTATTGATTATTAGGACATGCATGTATTTTCTTATACTCCATACCCATCGGACACAATATCTTCTTCGCCTCATAGTTACGGTTCGGCAATGTGTTACCTTCTGGAAGCATGTCTTTCAACAGCTCAAGCAATTCGGTGAAGCTTTTATCACTCCACCCATTTCTCGCCTTCACAACTACCAATCTTAAAAACGCTGACAACCGTGTGAAATTAGAGCACCCAGGATATAAAGGCTTATCTGCATCACTGCACAAAGTATCATACACATTTGCTCGTTGAAATGACTCTTGTTCAATATCGCGGATCATGTCCTTTAGTCGATCGTCCATATCTACGTCATCAACCTCCTCTCTTTAGGACACACTTGGTTTGTCTAACAATTCATCATGCCATATCCATCTTGTATAACTCTTGCATATCCCTTCACAAATAAGATGCTCTCGTATTTTCTCAGCTTCCAGTCGTCTCTCATTCAAACAATTAACACAAGGACAATAAAACCTTCCATTACTATCGGGAACATTTCTTTTCGCAAATTCTAAAAACTCTTCCACTCCATTCTCATAACTCCTTCTTATCAACAACAACTATCACAGGGTATGGCCCTATCCCATTCGAGAAGAAACTTCTTCAACACTCAGTTAACAGTTAGTCCTTAACTTTCATGCCCATACTTAACGAAATTTCGGCAGCATTTCCCATCGGTCTCCGACGTACACGACTTGAACGCGGTGACATCCACCGCGACAAAGTGTGCACCCGGAGAACAAAAGGAAATGCATCAGACCGAAATTTCTTCAAGTATAACATATGAGAATTAAGGAATAAGTATTAACCAAATGAAGAATAAGTTTTTCCCCAAACTGTCCAACTGGGACAATTCAAGATTCAATACAATAAGTAGTACCATAATAAAGTACACATATGCTCATTAATATTGAATCTCAAACGGGAAACTAAGGTTTTGCTAATTTATTAACACTAAAAGATAATCCAACAGTCCAATCCCTAAGTTAAAGCAGAAAACAAAACATTAGAATAAAATATCTTACTTGTGCTCAGAGTGAGGAGATAGAGAGTGATGAGTGAGAGGGAGCTCGAGATGGATTGAGGCTTGCCTTCACCCTAAATCAGAAACACAAAGCAAAGAGAGGGTTTGAGAGAACTGTGAGAGGTTTTTTAACCTAACATTTAAAAACCATTCATGTTAAACTAATATCCTTAACTAATATGCCAAATAATATGCACCAAGTGTTTATAAACCAAGCAATACAAAACATTTGGCCAAAAGAATACAACTAGGAATGAAGTAGTTATATGAGGCAATGCATATCTACATTGATAGAACAGAAACAGAAAATATGAAAGCGATGAAGGAGAAGCAGCAACGAGCTAAGAGGTATCAAGATTCTGATTTCAGACTTAGCTCAAACAAAGTCATGGACCTATCATTTTTAAAACTCTTCAGTTTAATATCCTAACAAGTTATTTCACACTAAAATATTTAAATTCCTCTCACCAAGTATATTACCTCCTTGAAATTCTTCATCCAAATATACCTTTAGTTCAGTGGAGAGTAAATCAACTAAAGATATTTACTAATCTGAGCCTTCCAGTTCAATGATTGAAGAATGAGAGCAGAAGAGTTTTACGTTTCCTTGCATATTTACTCAAGTTGAATCAACCACATTTTCAAACTAAATAGTAAATTTTAATACATTAATATTTTTTCTCTTCCTTTCTCCCTTTAATTTCATAAGAAAATCATAGGAACATTACATCTATTCTAAGTCATTCTTGCATACCTGAACGGCTGGTGCTCACCCATTAACATGTATACATAACTACTATGTACTGAATAAACGTACATCATTTGAATCTTGCATCCATCTTCCATTAACAAAGTCACTTAGGTCATGTTTGGATGGGGTATTTCAAAATTCCAAGATATTTAAAATACAATGCAATTGAATTACTACATTTGAATTACCTTCATTTTGAAAATACTTTGTTTGGATAGAGTAATTTAAATACCTTGTATTTCAAATTCTTTGTTTGGATAAGGAAATTTAATTCCCTTCAATTATAAAATTTCTTTTTTAAAAATTTATTTAAAAAATTGGAATTTCAATATAAAATGTTGCAGATAAATAAATATTAGGCAATTTTTAAATAATAAAATTTAAAAATAATCTAAATTTTTTAAAATTACACAATTTGCCTAAATATGATTAATTATATCATTTTCACTAATTTCTTCACATGAACCATAATTTAGACAATAAAACTGATATGAAAAATGATAGAAAATATGTAACATTACTATCTATTCTCGCCAAGAAGCTACAAATACTCAAAAAACTATCAGGTTATGTTGTTAATATTTTTGTAAACATGGCAATGATACAATATGAGTAGAGTACTACACTTGAGTTGAGATTATAGGAATTACAAAAGAGTGACAAGTTTACCATGAAAAGATATTGTTCTGCTCTACTTTATTACATTTAATGTTTCTCAATCTTATCGGGACAAAAGACCAATTTATGAACATGAAATAGATACATTTCTTCTTTATTTAATACTTTTCATGTCACTGCTCTCTCTCATAGGAGAGTGACCTCCCCATGCTAGACAAACAAATACCACCTTGAATACACATAAAATCCTGCACCAGATAACAACAGTCCATCAGCTCTTGCAGCATACCATAATAAATGCTAAATACAAGGTTCAGCATCATGATCTATGGTTCAACAGCACGATCTATATTTCATATGCATCAAGTATAATATATATTCCATATGCATCAAGTATAATATATATTTCATATACGTTTTTCATGTACCGGGTGGCCCATAAAGCAGGACACCCTGAGATATATGAAAGAAAGTCAGTAAACAAGAGTGCAATCAAGCATGAGAGAGAAGAACACAACTAAATACGCAATATCTTAGGACTAAAAACAATATCTTCACAAAATATAAATGTAAATAAGCAGAGAATGGCAGAAAAATATATTATTATTTTCTGAAATCTAAGTTTCACAAATATAAATGGCTATATATTATTCGTCACTGCTCTTGATCTGTTCCTCAGCAGCATAATATTATATATGACTATATATCCCAACTGCAAAATTAATATGGCTAAACCGATAAATAATTAAATAATTAGATCCAAAACTAGTAAATTAAGAAGTAACTATTACAAGCTAGGATTCCTGCAATAATATATGTGATGCATGCTTAATTAGAAACTCACCCAAATTAAAATAGGTAGAGATATTTCAAAGAAACCAGTACTCGATCTTGTTACACACAAACATACACACAAGTGATTAAGAGCAGTTCTGTTCTGCCATTGAGTAGTAGTATCTGCTAATTAAGATCAATCCAAGTGTCAAACCAGAATCTTGTAATATAAGTTTACCTGGCATCAAGGCATGAAAGCTAACAAGTAATCCTTTTTCTTGTCCAGAGGAAGAGCTCTTATAACTACAAGCTTACTGGGATTTTCAGTTAACCAATTGATAGCCTTGAGCCATTGTGGATTGTCAAGACCTGGTATTTTCTCCAACTCTTCCAGCACTTCTTGAACGTCTTTTTCCTCCGTCTTCTTTGAATTTGCTTGCACAAATTCTTTCATCGACTTGGCAAACTCTCTCATTGCAGCAACTACCCATCCTTTTCTCCACTTCTTCTTTTTTGGGAATGTGTTCCAGTAGAAGTTGAAAACTGAGCCCGTTTCTTTGTTGCGACTCTCGACTCCTCTAAACCAAAGCTAGCAACCTCTTCCTCTTCATTGTTCATGGCATCATCGGCATCAATTGCAGTCTCCGCTCCAACTCCAGTGGCTTTATCTTTGGCGCATAAGTCGACTATGTCATCCCAATTCGGAATGACCTTAAACCGAAATTTTTTAGCCTCTACATGTGACTTGAAAGCAAAAAAGTATATGTTAATAATACCAAAAAATGCAGCACATAACTGTTCTAAAATCAGTATTATAGTGAATAATTCAAACAACCTAACTGTTTTAACTAAATCAATATTATAGTGAATAAATCATTCATGACTTGTTGGTGCAGAGGCAGATTATAAAGAAAAGAAATGAATGCAGCAAGCATCCATGACTTAGTCAATGTGGGTGAGTCTCGCTACTAGAAATTTATCTCCACTCTCTCAGTCATTCATTCATAACCAAGTAAGCATAAGCTTGTTGGTGCAGCGGCAGATTATAAAGAAAAGAAATGAATGTAGCAAGCATCCATGAGTTGGTCAATGTGGGACTCTCATAGTCATAACCAAGTGAAGTAAGCACAAGCACAAACTTGGATGATTCTCATTTTCTTGAAGATTATTGGCATCCAAACGTTGTTTTGTTGGGTCAAACTTGGGAGTTTTAGCTTTCAGCCTCAATAAACATGATATTTTCAGGTAATCCAAATGCGCCTTGGATGGATCTACCTATCTTACCACCCAATCTCATCTTATTCTCACCTGAGAATTGATTCCAGAAAAACAGTTTTTATTCTTCATTTCTTCTCTCATAATTGCTTAATTACTACTGCTCCTCCCTGAGGTTGCCTTTTTAAGTTCTAAGATTCAGTTACAAAGAAGAAGAAGACCGAAAAATGAAAACTGAAACGTTCAAAGCTGCTTTATAGTTATACACAATACAAACTGAAAACTGAAAACTATGTTTGCTATATACAAATTGAACTTTATTTAAAATGCTTACCTTTACATACTCGTTCCATATATACTTCTTCATTTTCAACCGCAATCATATATTTCGACCCATCCTAATCAAATCCACTCTGACTAAGTATGTCAGTGACAATTCCATACCATGATCGCCATAGCTTAATTCGGTTCTTGACATTTTCTCCAAGGAGCTGGACTTTGAAGCGTGTAGACAACACTTGAGCTGCAGTGTTGTATGCCACTGTTTTCCACGCTCCATCGTTTTTGTTCCCCAAGTTCCTCTGATCTCGGAGTACATCGGCTAGTACGCGCTCCATTTCCAAATTCCACGAGATATAACTTCTAGGTTCCTCTTTCTTGTCCTCATTGTTGCTTTCAGTCATCTTTCTTTTCCCTTTTGTGTTGCTCGTTCCTTGAGATGACTCCATGACACTAAAGAGCAAACAGGATCACACATGTTAAGCAATGAATAATAGAGCACAGTTTTAGAAAGCATTAGAAAACATTCATGGATAAGCAGTATAAAGCAGTAGATTTTTAACACATTCAAATCCATTTTCACACAATCGATCCCCTAATGATGGTGCTGGACTAGTTGAGACTGCCATGGGCTGAACTGCATATTAAAGTCCAAAAGGAAGTTAAGAAAAAGTCAACAACTTGAATGATAGCTACACAATTCTGAGATTCACAAACCTGCACATCTGCATAGGTGCCTCCACCTAAACTTAAGATAGACAGTATGAAAGGGCCCTATCACCTAACTAATAAATCATCATAATCATCCCACCTATTATAATCATTAGCACTCACAGGACCCAATCTTATGATTATGTGCATCTCTTCTATTCAAATATTTGAGTCAATAGTTTTCAAGCAAAACAAAATTGCCAAGTAATTAATTGCCTCTGTTTTAATTATGTGCAGTGGCCATATATTGTGCACTTGCAGACTTTGTATGGCAAAATACTATTTGCATAGCATTTCCTCTTATACATATTAGTTTACTTGAAATGCTCTCAATAATAGAATAAAAGAAAAGCCAGAGGTGATGACTAGGTTTCAGAGTAAATTTGTCTGAACTGTGAACAACACACTGATATATTGTAACAATACAGTAGCAATTTCCAAATCAATTTCAAGCCATGTACCATGAAACACGGATATAAAGTCGATTACATATAAATAAGAACAAAAATCCAAAGTCTACTACAAAAGAGTCTCCCTAAGCAAAGTTTCTTCTAACTTGATAATCAGCAAACATGTCTATTGCTAGAGTGTCATGAAATCTCGTCCATTCCTCAGTTACTTGAATAATTGCAACCTCATCTAGGGTATTATTTGCAACTCTTCCCCTATGTTGATTGGTTAACTCTTCATCAACAGCAGATAAAAGCTTTAAGTCTTGGACCTCTAAAATTGGATCACTTTGTTGCTCGTCTCTTATAAAATTATGTAGTATGAAACAAGCATTAATAATTCTTATTTGTGTTTTTATATCAAAAAATGAAGGAGTTCTTAATATACTCCATCTTTTTTTCAATGTCCCGAATGATCTTTCAATAGCATTCCTTGCACTTGCATGATTTAGATTAAATAACCCCTTGTAATTTTGAGGGGCATTTCCGGTCCATTCATTGAGATGATAACTAGTCCCTCGATAAGGTGCTAAAAATCCTGGGCCATTAGTATATCCCGTATCCACAAGAACGTATTTACCTACAATGGTTTTAAAAAATAATTATATAGTTGTATCTGATATATTAAATAAAGTATCATTGTCTTCACGATATTACCATTTGGAACTTGGAGACAGTTTTGAGGATGTAAAACATCTCATAATACTCGAGAATCTCCTGCCGACCTTTCCCACCCGGACAACACATAAATAAACTATAAATCTAGACCACAAGCTCCTAACACATTTGTGGTTATATCTCCCTTTCTATTACGATATTTAGGCCTATCTTCAGTAGCAACTGTGACCGGAATATGTGTCCCATCAAGTGCTCCAACAGAATTCTAAAAACATTTTAAAAATCATAAATAAGTTATAATAACTAAAGATGCCTTATAATTAGGATTTAGGAAATTTAGCCTAACAATTGACAAACTTACCTCAGACCATCTCCATCTGTTTGCCTCCGATCCTTCTAGATTATAGTCATGAAACTTTAAAAAATCCTTGCTCACTTTCATTATAGCTCGTAGGACATTATTGAATTGCCTACTTATTGTTTCTTTGGATCTGCAATAACTAAAGTGCACTACTCTATATTTTAGATTATGAGTAAGGATATGTAAAAACATTGCCACAGCTTCAGTCGTAGGGACGTTTCTTGTTCTTACTAATCCCCCTCTCTCTTGTAAAATTCTACAAAGCTTAAAAAATGCTCGTTTACTAACCCTTAGTTGTTCAATGCAATCTTTTTCTGCTCCCTTATATAGAAAATTAAGGAAACTACGCCTTTCCAATTCCCAATTACAGTATGGTTCTTTAACGAAATATTTGTCATAATACCAAGCTACTGCACCCGTAAGCATAGCAGCGGCACTAGCAATAATGAATTTTATTTTTTCCTTGAATTCTGCCTTCATTACTTTTACGTTTTCTTGAAGTAACTGAAGTATCAACTACATTAGTGTCCATTTCTTCACTATCCACAACATATAACATAATATCAAATTATGAACAAAATTTCAATCATAGCAGAATGTGCATATCAAGAAAATGAGTACCTTAGGCTAGGGAAAGAGAAATTATGGGTTGTAAATAGCAATCACCGAGGCTAGCAGGGCATGCAGAAGAATAGTGATTAAGTGCAGCTACAGCTTCTACAAGATGCCAGTAGAGAGGGGGTCCCAAAATGATGCCTGCAATGCAACATATAAAGAACCAAAATCTGTAAGATCAACTAAGAGTATGAAGGGACATAACAGAACTAACTATGAAGATGAACATGCACATCTAATCTAAATATTTAGCTTTCAAGATTTCAAAGTGTAGATGGAGATCACCCGTAACAAATGAAGATCATGTCCTATACTTTCATGTACAGTTAACCTTTGTTCTAACCTTGTAGTTTGAGATGCAATAGGAGCAAGAAATGATGGAGAACAGAAAAGTCACACTTCTTTGCTTCAAAGTTGAAGTTGCTAGAGCAACAACATAATGGCCATGAAAAAAATCCAATAAACTACCACAGGCAGTTGTTCTCAAGCAAATTCTCAAAAGATGCTCAAGTTTTGGAAAGAAGCAGAGCTACAAACATTGCAACTAATTTAGTGAGTGAGCTACATACACAGCTAATTTATATAAGTAGTTTTCTAGCATTTCATCAAATGATCTTAAACTACATTAAACTAAGAACTACATACATATTATGTGATGACTGGGTTTCAGAGTAAATTTGTCTGAACTGTGAACAACACACACACACATATATACGAGGTGTATGATCAATTCAGTGCACATTTTGTCATGTCTGCTTTAATTTACCATGTTACAATTTGCCAATCACCAATAGTCTTTCCATTTTTATCTTGAACTTCCAATAAACTCACTGAGGTTCATGAAAACCATGATCTAAGAAAAATATGCTTAGCTATATATAATTGTTTATCACAAGAGAAATGAGAACACATAACTCCTTGTTAATGGGTACCCAAAACCCATTAACAAAGGTGTAAAAACAATACTTTAGGATAACAAATACCTACCTGAAAAATAATTAGAAATTCAGAACAATCACGAACCAGAAATTGATATTTGGGGGCGAAATTGATCTTTGGCCAAATCCACTGGTCAACCTGAAAAATAAACAAAATTTTAGAACAATCACAAACCAGAAATGTGATGCAATACATACGAGCACCTTGAGAAATCGAATATCACGGTGCAGGCACCTTGAGAAATCGTAGATCACTGCAGACACCTTGAGAAATCGCAGAACACAGTGCATAATTGGATGGAATGAAGTCGCAACCCACAAACGAGATGGAACCCGAAATCACGAACGAGATGGAGAAGGGTAAGCACCTTGAGAAATGTAGAAAGGGAATCACAATCGATGCGGTCGAACTAGGTTATGATTTGGCGTGCGATTTGGGTTAGGGTTCTTCGTTTCCTATTCGTGCGATTTGGGTTAGGGTTCTTCGGTTAGGATTTGGGTTAGGAATGAGATAAGTGAGACGGAGAGACCAGTGAGAGGGGCTGAGACCGAGAGGAATTTCAAAATTCCTTGTAATTAGGTAGTATTTTAAATTCCTTCATTTTGGATAAAACAAATACCCTATCAAAATATCAAGAATTTTAAATTCCTAATAATAAAACATCCAAACAAGACATTTTAATGTAAAGCATTTTAAAAACCCTCTAAAATTACTTAACATGTCTTTTTCTCAGCCAAAGACCATTATTTACCGATGGCTGCATGATTCCATACACCACAGTTTTTAAAATTTAAGCCTCCCTATTGTCCAACAGTTAGCACATAAAGTCTCCCAAGCAACCAAAGAACTTTCCATAGATATTATCAATTTTTTTTTTCCGTAAGTAAAGATATTATTAATAATAATCTAGCTAAAGCTTGAGGCAAAATGAACATAAAGACCCACTATAAATAAAAGATAACAAAACGACAATGACCGGTGCCTAGTTTCCCAACTTTAAAATCCCATGTGCTTTATTATAAAGGGTGAATTGATTTTTGCTACACAGAGTTTATTTTTTTATTTTTATTAAGTTAGATTCTCTGTGTGAAATAGCAAAGTTTTGGATTAAAGAATGAGCAAATCTGTAGATATGGTGGCATTTTAATTTCTGGTCTTCGAATCAAGTGATGTTTGTGAATAATCAATTGGTGGATTTAGAAAGGCAAATTAACTACAAAAGACACTAGTGAACCTATACATTGTATATCCACTAGTAGATAAAATCAACCAATATCCTTCATAGAGAAAAAGTTGATACCTTTTATATATATTAGAAATGTACGTAGGAAAGAAACTTAATAAATTAAGGATAAAATAAACGGAATTAAAAAAACATTTTAAAAATTCTGACATCATCTGTGACAACACTTGAAGAAAAAAAAATAAGCCTCTAAGCTTGAAAATATCTTTTATACTTTAAGATTTAAATATACATCACGCCAAGTGTCCTAAATCCTAGTGTTTCATTTCGAAAAGTCAACTTCCAGACGTTAAAAGTATATCCCTGATGCGTCATCTGTGATGGTATTGAAATTCAAATTGGGAAAACATACAACTCCTTTGAACAAGTTGAAATCACAGCCAGCCTTTGCATGTTTTTTACCTGCCAGTATTGCCCAAAGTTTAAATATGAGTAGAATATTCATTAGTTAAGATCAACTGGACAAACCTGTAAAATCGAATGGAACAAATAAAAATATGTAGGTCAATTTTTTGGGTTTTTAGATTAATCCACTTCGATAATAATTTGTTCGATTCTCGGATTCAAGATTTCTAAATCTGAACCAATTATATATATATATATATATATATATATTTTTTTTTTAAATTCTTTATGTAATAGATTTTGATACTTTTATTCTCATATATAAAAAATTTTCATATATGACTAGTTTGAAAAAATTTCTGTTGATCATGTATTTTTGTGAAAATTTTAGTCATTTTTTCATTTTTTTTTTATAAACTTTTTTTAGAATTGAACTAACCCGTTCTTGATTGGGTTGTTTTCTTGTTATTAGAGATATCATTAGTTAGATTAGTTAGAGTTAGTATGTATGCCACATGTTGGCTCTTTGTATCACTTGACTTATTTGTATCATTACTTAATTTCAATCCATACACTCTTCACATTTTTCTCTCAATTTCTTTCATCATTTCATGGATGTCATGTTTTCTAACTTGGTATCAGAGCGATATCATCCACCTTGATCCTTTGATTCCCCTGCATTCTCTCTTTTCCTTATTCTTTTCGCAAGAAAATCCACAAATTCTCTTTCTTCTTTCATCTTCACTTTCCCGAGAAAGTTGTTTTTCACCAACAACTTTCTTCTTCATCACGTCTTTGTTTCTTCTGCATATACATTTCATTCCTCAATCTTCATTTTTTTCCTTCTACGATTTCGTCTTTCTCTCGATGTTTCCTTTTTTTTGGATCGTTCTCATTATTTGTTTTTAGTTCTAGATGCGATGACCATGCGATCCACTCCAGTTTCTTCGTCTTCTCTACATTTTTCTTTGCGATTGCAGATCTACACTTCTTCGTCTTCTTCACAGATTTCAGATCCGGTTTCTTCCTTTTCCAGATCTGATTTCTAGGTGTGACACCCTCAAAAACCAGTGCCACTTTTGTAACTCAACACATCACCAGTGCAATAAACATGTTTAACATCGGTTAAAAATATCATTCTAAATCGGTTATGGAACCGATGTAGAAACAGATGATGTAGAATGTACGACCTTTTAACATCGGTTTTTAACCGATGTTGAAAGTTAACTTTCAACATCGGTTATAAACAAAACCGATTTTGAAAGTTCTCATTCAACAGATTAATAATTATTGAAAAAGATCTTTTAACATCGGTTATAATATAGAACCGATGTTGAAATTTACAATTCAACATCGGTTTGGTAGTGTAACCGATGTTGAAAGTATATTTTCACATCGGTTGTAACTCAGAACCGATTGAAATTGATAGTTCAACATCGGTTCTCTATTGTAACCGATGTTGATAGTCCATTTTTTTTTTAATACTTTGTTTTAAACCAGTGACAATCCTTAACCCTGTTTCATATATGTACAACCAGAACAATCCCAGCCAAAATAGAATCCCAACAATAACAGAATCCAAATCACTATATATACTAAGTAATAAGCCAAACTATACTTTATTGATTATGCAAAAGTCAGCTTTTGATTCAACAAACTCAACTAATTATATAATGTAATAAATTCAAACTAATTAATTAAATTAATACATAACAAAGAAACAACAAAGAAATATAACAAATTAAACAAATTAAAGAAATAAAATGTCATCCATATATAAATTAATGTTCAGAAGTCATCTCAAGAAAGAAGTTTGCCCAACGCTCCTTGATGTCCTTAATGTCCTCTTCAGAAAATGCTTCCGGATTGTCGAAAATCTGCACATTAATTATAACTAATCAACTATAACTATACATAATTAATCTATAACTATTTACAAATGTTATTAGTTAATTACCTCCTTCCATCGATCTGTAATACTCGCGGAGACAATGTTGAACATCCACTTCATGACATAATATCCGCACTCCCAGCCGCCACGTTGCCTATGACACTACAAATGAATACACAATTTGAATATATAATGAGTAAAAACATAATAGTAACTATTTTACACTGCAATTGAATCTCGGGTACTAATTAATAAACTACTTACATTAGGGTAAATCCACCTAATAGGCCTAGGCCTACCACCATCCAAAACACGACTTGCGTTCATAGCTCTATCATAATGAAGAAAATATGAATTTAAAGTATGTTATATATTTCAGAGTAATTAATAAAGCAAATGTAGTACAAATTAAATTAATTAAAAGCTTACGTTTCAACAATAAGCTTGATTTCTTTTGTCGGCTTCCTTCCCAACGAACAAAAGAAGACCACAACACTCATACCACGACAAATGATCAATAATTGCCAATGTTTACTGCATTTGGAAACAGTTAGAGACAAGTCACAGATAATTATAAATCACTAGTAAAACTTGTACTTACAGATGGAGGTAAGGTGCTAGGTAGAACTGTTTTTTGCCTTCATCAAGCACACGTCGCATGTACGCAGTAATCTCATCTAACCTAAGTGTCTCACCCTGAATTAGTTGAGGGTCAAGGAATCCATAAAGATGGAGGTTACCCCTATCAATACACAGGCGATGCAGATACCTAAGATATTGAAATAAATATTAGTTATAATAGTTAAAAACTTAATTAGTTAACTTACAAATTAATTAGTTGAAATAACATAACTTACGTGCACCATAATGAGACAACTGTCATGCAAAGCATTTCACTATCAATGCATATCTCCATAATGTCCCTCTGGGGGATATAGAAAGTGTCGGGCTTGCCATCGTGTTCCACTATCAATGCATTGAATGAAACGATAAATAAAGTTTCGCTGGTTTTACTTTCGAAAAAATAAATCCTTTGTATAAGCAGATTCTGAAAAACCGTGATAAAATTTTTTTTTTTATTTAATACCTATAAACCACCACTCCAGATAGAACAGAACTGCTCATATATATAACAATAACAATGTATATATGTATATGTACATCCACTAAAGCTATGGACAACACGTCCCTTTACAAAAGAACGAATAATACTAAACTTCTAAAAGCTATAAAACTAGGCAGCGACAGTCTGGAACCATATCTCTAAAACCTATGGCCATCAGTAGCCGTTAACAGACTACCCAAAAACCGCTGCCTCAAAAGAAGATCTACACCCTAAGCTGGTCCAACTAATGGAAACCATTAGACAATCCCCCGGAGGGAGGTCCAATGCTAGAACCAGGGGAAGAACCCTGGGAACCTACGTTCCCGTTCCCCTGTGGATGGGGCTCGGAAGCATCCGAAAGATGATCCTCCGGGTCCTCCTGAGGATCCTCCTCAGGGTCTTCCTCCTCCTCCTCCTCCTCCACATCCTCCACTACGTGCTCGCCCGCTACCAAAAGAAAAGGCGGGGGAGGGGTTTGTGGCGGTTGCTGCTGCGGGGACTGTGCAGCGGGGGCGTCCGGCTCGATCACACCCTGCTCCATGAGGGCCTGCAGCATCAACCCGATGGGAGGGAGAGGCACATGGATGGTCTCCACAGTACGAGTGCTCTTCCGCGTTCCCGTCTCAGTCGTCCCACTTATGGTGCAAACCGATCCTGTGTATGCCGCGCTTTCCACTCCTGGGTGGATAACCCACGCGGCTGGGTCCGTCCTCCGATCAAATACTAGGACGCGCATCCCTGAGTGCGCTAGGTGATCTGGCGTCGGCTCCATCTGTAAATACGATATAATATATACCAAAGGACAACCCGTCCAAAAACATGCAAGGGTGAGAAACCAATATATGAATCCATAAACGACAACTATATACCCAATCCACGCAACAGACTCATATAATGTAACTCACTCAAATCATCATACATCATGTAACATGACATGCATAACATGTATAATCAAGTACAAGTAGCGGTAAAGGCACAAGGGCTTCGTACCCCACAGTCAATGTTATCTCCTAAACGTATGCATGGCACTTCCATATATCTCAACTAATGTTCAAACTAGATTTCCGGAAATCCCATCACCATTCGCAATGAGCTGATCAGGCTCTAATGATTAACACCAAAATTTGGCGCAGAAACGAGTACTTTGAATCCCATGACACTACGCGATTCTCATATGGGGGCGCAATCAGAAGTACTCCACAAGAATACGGTCATATTATATTGCCCAACTTAAGGCACAATACGTTCCCAGAACACATATGACACCATTGTCCATCAAGGCACAATGTCATGACAAATAAGTCATCTCAGGTTCTCCTTGCTTACCAAGGTCCCCCGTTTCATGGCACGTCTGCCCCGCATTTAATGCATGTGAAAACTATCTAGTTTCCGATAATTGATCTTTGTCGCATTAATATTTCCTCGTTGTAGCATCAACACTAACAACCACCATAATGTTTTATACTCTTTAAACCTTAACAACATTTTCTCAAAACAGGACACTTAGTCCAAAAACAACTCAAATCCCAACATCCCTAACCGATGCACCAGTCTAGGACGCCGGATTCAAGATATAAAAACATCCTCAAGCTTACAGGACCACAAAGATCGTCCTTAAGCCGACCAGACCACAACGAACACGGATCCTTGATCTACGTGTTTTGCAGAACCCTAGAACCCCGACGTCTCGGTTTCTAGTTTCTAAGCTTTTAAAACCACTTTTCTTGAAAACTCGAAAACTAAAAACCCAAAATCTCCGATACTTACACAAAGTCATCGGGATCGGTTTTCCATAAAACAAAACTTGGTCTAAAGACCATTTCTTTTTCTTTCGTTGTTTTTCGGTGAAATGCCACTTAAAACAAAACTTCCAAAAACTCATTTTTAACTTTGAAAACCACATTTCTCAAAATGCCTTTGCTCAAAGGGTTAACTTATCAAATTAGGACAATTGAAGGTTTCTAATGCCCTATTTTCTTTTTAAACTTCACTTCTCATTATTAAAACACATTTCAGACTTTTAAAGCTTTTAAGTTACACGATGTCGGATCCTAATCAAAATTAGGTTCTCTAATGCCTAAATCCCACAGCAAGGCACACGATACATCCATATAACCATTCAGCAAGTATAACATGCATTCAACTATATCAGCAGTTACATCAATACATATTCCAATCAACAGCAGTCAATCAAGAATTTAACCAACATCAGCATACAAACTATTTACATACAATACAAACACCGATGCAGCACATAGCTGTCGGGAATGGAATTCCTCAGGTTTATCCCCTTACCTCTTGTAGATTCTAGCTAAACTTTGAACACCCGATCAACTTGCTCACTAGCCCAGTACGTTGCCGATCACTACATACACGCAAAACATATCGGCATTAACTTACAAAACAAAATTTCTCCTAATGCACCACCCCTAGGGTTCGGCCCTATTACACTAAAAATAGCTAGGGAGCTCTAAAATTTCTCATTTTCTGGATAACACCCTAACTAAGTGTGACAGCCCTAGATATCAGGTCAGATCATCAAAAACCAACCAAAACCCTACCCTACACACCTAGGGGGGTTTCGGCCTCCACCTAGAAAATATAGCTAGGGAGATTTCTTGGCTCTAAGCTCTTAGATCATACAAGTATGTCATGAACCTAGGCCATAGAAATTGGTTTGGTACAGATACGATTTTCCTACAATTTTTCATGGATTTTCAAAGATTTTAGGGACAAAACCCTAACATCCTTGATCATGAAAATATGAGGAGAGAAAGGAGAGATTGAGAGAGATAGAGATGGAATGCTACCTCCTATGATGATCCACTCCAAGTTTGATGAAGGTTGCTTCACAAAAACCAAGCTCTTCACCTTCAAAAATGGAGGTTTTGTATGAGAGAAAAAGAGAAGTGAAAGAAAGGAAGAAGATGGAGTTGAGAGGGAGGGGCTGCCGAAAAACTAAGGGGAGAAAGTGAGAGGATGAGAGTAAAAGTTGATAGATATTTAGGGTTTTATTAGTTTAATAATAGGAAAGGTAAATTTGTACTAAAAATTAACCAAGGGCAATATGGTCAATCCACATCCCGATATTTGAAATCATTAGGACACTGGTATGAATCCTCAAATAACTTGATACAATTTTGGCATGAAAAACATCTGAATCGTGGGTCTCGAAAAACCCTAAGACAGCTCGAATCGTCTCCTCGATCGATTATCGGCCCGAATATAAAATATTATTTATATTTTGGACGTCAGGACACATTTTAGGAAAAAGATAGAGGAATACATTCTAAGAATAATGGTTTCGTCCGTTAGTCAAGATTAGGTCGTGATAGTAGAAAACACTATCATCTGAAAAACGTAGATCGGTTTTTGTCTGAGTTTTCGGCCTAAAATTTAACCGAAGGATCCTACGATTTTATGAAACAAGACTATGATTTTAGTTTTCCCAAAATCATTTTCTAAAACACAGATAAAAATATAAATTCATTAATTGAGTTTATCGTCCCTAGAAAGCACGAAAAATCGGGGTGTTACACTAGGCATCATTTTTTGTTCTTCTTTATTGTTCAGTTCTGTTCCGCAAAAGAAGAAAGTGTGTGTTTGTTTGGGAACGGAGAAAACATATGGAATGCAAAGAAAATTTTATTGATGATATTTTCTATTTGTTGTTTCCAGGAAAGAAAACGCAAGAAGTATTATTCTTGACCGATGGTTTTGATTCTCAGGAAAATGGTTTCCGACTACTACCTCTATGTGCATCTCAACCTCGTTGTCCTCTCGTTAATTTTGATTCTCAGGGTTTCATATTTACTCATCCACCTCGTTGGCAACATGGTTGAATCAATTGCTGCAACTTCCCTTCTTGGCCACCGTTTTGTATGTGGAGGAAATTTGATCCAAAATGTATTTGGAAAATGCAAATATTTGAACAGATTTAGGTTCGAAGCAACTGATTGTCTTGATGTAGTGAGCATGTAGCCGAGTGAGCTCAGATGGGGAGAGCCATTTTTTCTTGGATTCAGATTTTTTGTTCAATCGGTTATTGTTGGTGAATGATTGTTTAGTGACTTTGGTTCCTTGTTATGTTGTTTCGGTGATTGTTTTGCCTAGTTTGGCATTTGATTGCTCCCAAAATTGGGGTTTCTTGATTCATTTGGAGTGAGTGTCGTGAAGACGCTGGAAAAAGTTTGAAGGGGCCAGAAATAGGTGGAAGACTTGTAGGAGTTATGCACCTCAACCACTGCCACTTTCTTTGTTAGCTTTCCTTGATATGCCGCTATGATTACGAGTTGTACTTTTGTCTTTCTTTTCATTTAATCTGTTATATGTATTTCTTTACTAGTACTAGTGATCCCAAGTTGGTAGTGTTAATCCACACTTCCAGTTTGCGGGGGCTATTAGTGATATAATTAGTTAGATTAGCTAGAGTTAGTATATATAAGCCACCCATGTTGGCTCTTTGTATCACTTGACTCATTTGTATCATTTTACTTAATTTCAATCAATACACTCTTTACATTTTGTATCAAATTATTTCTCTCCTTCATGGATGACATATTTTTTAACACCTATAAAACCGAACAAAACCGACCCATAAACACTCTTTTATATATAAAATATTAAGACCACACGAGTTCGTGTTCTCGGTTATCTTCATATGTGTCAACTAATTATTTGTTAATTATTTTTTTGTAAGCCAAAATGCATATTGATAGAAATACAAGGGATAGTCAAATATATATATATATATATATAATAGAGAAGGAAAAACCTAAAAAAGAAAAAGAAAAGTGGAAAAAGCTGGCCTTAAGTAAATCCTATACTGACACTAACGAGTGCAGTATGCTCTTTACAAACGCGGAGTCGCACCTATTGAAATAACTTGAACAGTAAAATCAAAATGACAAAAACCGAATCACAGGTAAGTCTTGGAAGAGAGAAAAGAAATAGCATCCTTCCATACACCTAAAATGGCCTGATAAATCCACTTCCAATCCCCCCTTAGTCAAAGACTGCCTCGCCGGATTATAGAAAAAGTGACCCCCTTGAGATACTTTTATGCAAGCTACCTTTACAGAGGGCTAAGAGAAACATGGTCCATCCTAGTTGTTGAAGTTGGAATAGTCACTTGCTTCTTTCTTCCATATTCCTTTGTAATAGCAACCCCAGCCACAAATGTGATAGAAACCACATCAGGAAACAAAACTGAACAGACACAAAGAATCACCATGGTTCATACTTTCATAGATGTAACTATCGATAAGGCTGATATGAGCATAAGAGTTACCGCCCCACTAAAATACCCGAGGAGCAACCTGAGCCGAATTACTTACAAAATGTACCAGGTATTACAGATGTAAAGAAACAATTTGTACACGATAGCAAAAGGTCACCTCCACACTTGGTCACCTTCAATTATTTGTTAATTGAAATCGTAAGTCCCCAAAAAATTAAAAAAAATTATGAATTAAGATTTATTAATAAACCATAGAAGGATTTTACTTCTCTGTTATGTTTCATAGTATTGATAGCACAGCCACTGATAACATTATTGGTGACTTAACCATAATTAGTTAAGTTGACACTTGTTTCAAGAGATATTTTTGGCTTTAATCATCGTCTAAATGATTTGTGCCACAATTTTTATTTTTGATTTTACTGCCAGCTAACTCATTGGTAATGTTACTAACAAATCTAAGCTGACCGAAGGGAATAAATTAATATTTGTTAGTTTGTAATGTTTTAATTTTTAGTATATTATATTATATGTTATATTTATTAATATTTTTTTATTTAGTTTTTATTTATTGTGTTATAAAAATCGAATCATCCAATCAAATTCAAACTATTTTTAATCGGATTGTATTAATTTGAATTTGATATAGAAGTCAATTCGATCAAAACTGAATCATAATTTATTTTTTATTTTTGAATTAGATGATTTTTTGACTCAAAACTGATCAAAATGCATCCGTGAACATCTCTATATGCAGATATATGATGGTTGCAGAACTCACGTATAGATCCGTGCAACTGGGAAAAAAGAAAAAAAAAAAAAAAAAGGTTGTGTTGCGAAGTATGGAACAGATAAGATCCGAATAAGAATAGCAGAGGTAGAGATCTATTTGAGTGTGAAATGTGCATGGGAAGTCGGTATTATGAACATATCCCTTTCGCGTCAACTCTCAATGATATTATATGTTTTAAAATTAAGAAGAATAACTTTTTTTTCTTAATATATTACTTTATTTTTTATCGAGTAATTTTTATTTTTCATTCCATAATCGATACCCTAAATGCAAATATTACTAAAAACAGTGATATAGCTAATATTATATATATATATATATATATATATATATATATATATTATAATAAAAGATTTCTCTTTGTTCCAAATCCCCAAAGTTTCTCGTCTCAAATAATTGTAGCAGTAGTAGTGGCGCCCATTGCCAATTACTAATTACCAATTACCAATAACAAAAAAGATGAGGTAACGACTCCAACATAGCAAGAGAGACATTAGCCAAAGCCATGTATCCTTTTTAATCGCAAGAGTCATTTTCCTTTTTTATTTTAACGTCGAAGAGTCACTTTCGATTCCTTTGGAACCCGCACCAAAATAATATGTATAACATAATGGCTCAGTGCACGTATAGTATATTCTATAAATAAGGGCTATCCGTATCAATCCATAAAAATGTGTATCCATTGTCGAGGTGTTAATTATTTTCCATCAATTAAGAGTGTTGCTGGTGCATATCAGGATAAAGTAAGTGATTTTTAGACTTTTCAAAAAAAAAAAAACAAATTTTTTCTTTAAAAAAAACTCATTATATATTTTTTATATTATATTTTTGATATATTTTATACATCAACAAATATAAGTTAACCTATTTGATATAAAAATTTATCATTAACTGTAAGGTCTAAGGATCAACTGACAAGTAATCTACACGTGGCCAAAATCCAAAAAAATCGAGAAAAAAAAAGAAGTGAGTGGATGGATTGACGGATCATCGGATAGGGATCTCAATTTTAAATAGGTTCAAACGAGCGGATTCAGGTGTTATAATCCATTTTAGTTGAAATTCGAGCCCAATCAAATAAGGAAAAGAGTGGTTTGTTGGCTCTTCAGATTTGATCATTCCTCGCTTCACTCTCTCTTTCTCTTTTTCTTTGCCAGTAATGACGATGTATATTGGAAAGGTAAAAGCCTTTGTTTGTAGCAGTGCCTCAAACAGTCAAGCATTCACAATTACCTTAAGATAATTGTTTTAATCTCTATTTAATAAAATGTAGAATTTACGTTATACCCATGATAGAGAACATGCCACAGACCATTTTCTCTCTTTCTTCCTTTTGTTCACCTCACTTCACTTCTACAAAGCACAAACCCTAAATAATGATTGAGCCCTTTTCTCTCTAAAAAAATTGTTTGGGCCCATAAAACTAAAATGGTCCAACCGTCCTAATCCAACCGATTCGCCCGTCCAACCTCCCACCCGTCTAAATCGAAATACCAAACAGACGAAATTGGACCAGAAATTCCTCTCTCCCATTTGAGTCGGATTTGATCTTTTGGGCCCGAACCCGACCAAATCCAACCAATGTCCAACCCTACTACATATAGGCAAAAGAAAAAAAAACATATCAGAGGTAATATATTTTTACGACTGAAGATAATATTTAGGAAAAATTATACTAATGTTTTACGAGTTTTGATTTAGTTACATAGGTTGTAAACTTATCAGTTTCACATTATAGAAAAATTGTAATTTAAAACATGCATGATCTGTAATTTGCTTTAAATTTAAAGGCTTAATCAACTTTTTAGTCTCTATAAATATAGACACTTTTGGTTTTGGTCCCTAGCTTTTTTTCCTTAGGTTTTAGTGTTTTTAACTTTTAAAATTTTGGAATTGGTCCTGTCGTCAAGATACACCGTTAAGTGCTGACGTAGCTAACAGATTGTCACGTCAACACCGCCACATGACATTTATATATATATATATGGTTTCGGTCCCTATATTTTTTTCCTCCATAGGTTTTGGTTCCTGCAAGTTTAAAAATGTTGGAATTGGTCCTTGCCGTTAATTCCCATCTTTTCAGTGCTGATGTGACTAACAGTCCCCACATCAACACTGTCATGAGTAATAAATTAATAATTTTTTATGTTAATTTAGATTAAAAAAGTATTATTTATATATTTTAATAATTTATAATAATTTATATTATTATTTTTGTATAATTTATAATAATTTTTATTATTATTTATATTATTATAAATTAATAATTTTGTATGTTTTGAATGTATTATTAGTTGAGTAAAACTATATCGAAACTTAGTAATAAAGAGATTTGATAGGCTAAAGTAAACAACGAGCTTTTGTGATAATAGCCACTGCGGATTAAAACTCAAGCATGTATCATATGGAGCCACTCTGTGAGACGCCACATCATGCGGTTTAAAAAACAAATAATAATATTATAATATAATTAAAATATTTTAATAATTATATATAATAAATAATAATATTAATAATCATAAATTATAAAAATATGAGTAATCCTCCGTGGCTATTTACATTTCCATCCTCAATAATAATATAATATATAGATTGATCTCAATGCTAATTAAGTTTTTTCCAATTTTGAGGTAATATATATTTTGAATGTATTTATTTATAATGACTTTTTAATCCAACGTGACATACAAAATTATTAATTTATTTCATCTAACAGTGCTGATGTAGACTAACGATAATGACCAATTCTAACGTTTTTGAACTTGCAGGGACCAAAACCTAAGTAGAAAAAAGCATAAGGATCAAAACTAGAATTTATTAAATATTTTTTTTTAAATGCCATGTGGCATTAAAAATTTATATTTAATGTCACACGGCAGTGCTTATGTGACAATCTGTTAGCCAAATCAACACTTAACGGTGCATATTGACGACAGAGACCAATTTCAAAATTTTAAAAGTTAAAAACACTAAAACCTAAAGAAAAAAATATAGAGACTAAAACCAAAATTGTCTGTATTTATAGGGATTAAAAAGTTCATTAAGCGTGTGTAAGGGTGAGAATATGCTAGGCCGAACTAGGCCCTGCCAGGCCTGAGCCTTGACTGTGTTCCTATCTCAAGGCCTGAGCTTAGCCTATTAGCCTAATATAGGCCAATTTTTAAGGCTTGATCTGTCATACTTCAAAGCCTAGCCTGACCTGGAAGCCTATTTAAAAGTCTACTTTTCATCAAGACCTTTAAATATGTTTCCACCTATAAATAGGTCATAGGTTTTCACTTGTAAATAGGCTTGTAAGCCTCTAATGATAAAGAGGTTGGTAGACCTATAATGATAAATAAGTGAGTAGGCCTTCACATATAAATATGCAATGAGACCTCTACATTTAAATGGGTCAATAGGCATTTACTTTCAAATATTATAAATAATATATTATAGTATTATATATTAAATTATATATTATAAATATATATGTGTTAAATAGCCCGGTCTGGTAAGCTCAATAGGCTTTTTTTTAAGCCTTAGTCTGATCTCTTTTGCTATACAGACATTTTAAAAAGCCTTAACCTGACCTTTTTGTTAAATAGATTAGACCAGGCTAGACCTTAAGGGCTCGTTTGGTGGTCAGGATAAGGGAGACAGGATAGGATAAACTATCATATCCTGTTTTAATCTGTAATTTGGTGAATCAACATGATAGGATAAGATTATCCTGTTATCTTATCTTATCTTGTTACTTAGTTATAATTCTATCCTGAGGGAGGAGCTGGGTTAGAACCAACAGGATAGGATAAGAAAGTGTTTTCTCATTTATCCCTTACCTTTAATATTGTTATCATTTAATTATGGTTTCAAACTTAATTAGTCAACCTTATGAAAAATTAAAATATGTGGTTTAATTAGCAATTTTTATAAAAAGCGAAAAAAAAATATCACAAGTTAATTTTTTATAATTTAAAAAATGGATTAATGTATAATTAAAAAGGTAAAAATATATATTATAAAAAAAATTATATTTTTTAATTTAAATGTATAAAAAATCAAATAATATTAAAATTTATTTTTTTAAAAGGCAATTTTGATATTAAGCTAATTTTCTAATTTGTTGATATTTTATATCACATCCTATCATTATCTGATGCGCATCAAATATCAGATAGGATAAGAGCTTATCTAGCTCATATCATATCTTTATCCAGCTTTCATATCATATTCGTTCTTATCCTATCTTGATCATCAAACAAGCCCTAAATAGATTAGAAAATAGATCTCTGACAGGCGACCTGACCTATTCTCACCTCTACTCGCGTGTCAACATATAAAGTCACCTAACAATTAGAATCTGATTGTCTTTGTCATCTACAAATGATTGATTACCAACTTGCAATTGCGCATGCGCCGTTAGATAATAGCTCGTCATTTGGGGTCTGTACCGGGGTTGTTCTAGTGCATGCACTTAGCAGCTTCGATCGCCAAGTAGCCAACGCCCAACTATCTTCATTTTGAAAAAAATATATGTTATCACTTTTTTTTGATACACCACCTTTTAAATTTAAATTTTAATTATCCATTATCTATAGGTTATTATTTTCAAAATAAAAGTCTTTCAATCAATAATTATACAATTATAAAATAAATGAGTTTAATTATTATATACTATCAGTATAAAATTTTTTTACATTAATAATCAATCAAAAATTATGATGTGTGTGACTTTGAAGGTAATTAGGATAAGAGTCAAACACTTTAGCTTATGTGACAAATTCTGATTGGTTGTATGTGTAAAAAAAAATTTACACTGACAATATATATCAATTAAATCCAAAATAAATATACAAAAATATAGAAAGAAGTAGTGTGAGAAAATAAAGTTTAATTTTAATATACTTTTAGCATAAAGTTTTTAATATTATTAATTAATCATAAATTATTTTATATATGATTTTTAAGCTATTTATAATAAAAATTAAATATTTTTAATGATATTAAAATTAATAATTACTTAAAAGTGTAAATATTTTTTATACTGACATATGATAATACATATAAATTAAATTTGATAAAATGATATTTTTAATCTTGTGGCTTTTTTCCCTTTTTAATTAACATATTATATACGGAGGAGAAAAAATTTATGTACCCAAGTAGACGAGGGTTCGCACAGGTGTCTCGCTGTTGCTGCTGTTGCTTAGTCATTGTCCATCGTTCTTTTCGTTATACAATGCATGAATTAATAATTCAATTCCATAAAGTTTTTGTCAGCAAAACAGACAGAATGTGGGTGCCCGTGCAATAGAGTAATGTTTTCTCAACATCAAAATATGGATAATAATATTTTGTTTTTTATTTTTTTAAATATATTTTTGAAATATATATATATATAAATAATAAAAAATAAATAAAAGATAAAAAAAAAGATATGATATCATATATAATATTTAAAATTTGATATTTAAATAACACAACCACATGCAATGAATCCACATACACGTACGATTTGAGTTTTGAGGAATGAGTATTTCAATGAATGACAAGTATAAATTGGTATTATAAGAGTATTCATTTTTATACTCACATTTTAAAAAAATATATATACTTAGTTAAATATTCGTTCAATATTAATTTTAATATTTGTATCTTATTCATTGGTTACTTAAGTACTCATTATCAAATTTATTAGCATACTTTAATATAAGAAATTGTGGATGTTTGAAAACATGATAATAAAATTGTACCGACAAGAAAGGAAAACATCAAATGTATTACAAATTAGGTCATTCTAATATATTCTCGTAGTATACATCATAATATATCTATGGCTGAAATACAAAGATTTTTTATACAAAGCATACATATATTCTCCGAAACATTGACTAAATATTACAATAATATTCTGCAAACATCTAATTCATAAATTTGGAAGTCATGAGCTAACACTCTCCAAAATCTGCTAAAAAAATGAAACAATGCACTAATCAGTTACAATTGTAAAGTCAAAATTAATAACACAACTTGTAAGTCATTTTACCTCATCATCAGAGTCAGAGTCTCCAAAAGACTGCAAACGTTTATCTTTCAAGTATAAAAGTGTAAATATCGTTTTGATCCAGTGATGCCAATAAAAACTATAACATAACAAGAAAATTCATGATTAGACTAATTAATTCAAAGGTATAAACACAAATTTAATTAAATAAATAGATCGAGTAACATTTATTATCTTCCTTTTCATGTTTCAACCAATCTTGTGCACACATAAGTGCTTCCAAAGTATCCTCATGAAGCCTAGAACGATGAGGAGTCAACAACCTACCTAAGCAACACCTGAAATTAGGGATAGGCAAAATATCCTTGGCAACTTTTTGCAATATTGGGAACTTGACCCATTTGTTTTCCACCATCTAAGAATATCAAATGTAGCACTCATGGGCAATACCTTCTCTTCCAAATAGAGATCTAACTCAGACTTCGATTGTATATCGTTTGTATCATTGACAAATGAGTTATAATCACCGAATATTTTAGCTGAATTTTCCACCATCCCATTGGTTTTTGTTGATAAGCTTCAAACAACCAGTAGCATAATTTCTCAATATTCTTAATTTCAACTTAGATAAAAGGAAGTAGTTTATTATGATAAATTACTTTTCTTAAAAAATTCTAAAATACCATTAACAATGAATTATGTAGTTATTGATTTAGTTAAAATAATAAATAATGAGGACAAAGTTAGAATAAATTAATTAATATTTTCAAATAACAATAGTTTAAAATAAAAGAATTTTCTTAAAAAAACATTTAGAATTGGACGAATGGAGTAGGCTAAACAAATATAACTTAATTAGGTTAAAATTTAAATCTCAGTATTCATATTTGAGTTTCCAGTTATGCTGAACTCAAAAAAAAGAAGTGAAAACTTCAAGTAAAAAGTTATACGCGATGAACGAGTCACATTGCGCCAAAATATTTTCACGCAATTAAGCCTAGCAACTAAACCTGGGTTACTTTTTTAATTTAATATATTATAATTATATATATGATAATAAATAAATAATAAGTATATATATATATATATATATATATATATATATATATATATATATATATAAAGTGCGGATATACGATCGGATATGTATTAGAGTATCCCACCAAACGCTAATATGATCTTATTAGCAAAAAAGTTTATAAAAAAACATATCATTAATATAACTCGTTTCCAAAACTGGAATTCAATCAATTTTAGTGAGTGTGTGATTGATTCCACTTTTAGGGAACTTAGAAGTGTTTTTAGACCTATCAAACATGATTCTTGTAAAAAAAGAGACGTTTGGTTATACGTTTGGGAAAATAATTTTACATCCAAAATCAATTCTATCAAAAGTAGCTAGGAGTAACTTCTGCTTTTGGATTGAAAAATTACACTAAGTTTTATACTAAATTTGCTTTCAAAATAAATACATCCAAACATAAATCATTTTACTTCAAACTCAATTATATTAAAATTAATTCTATAAAATCAAAATTACATCCAAAATTATGTTTATCAAACGTTCATCCAAATATATGAATAATTGCAAATACAAAAAGTATAGAGTTAGGTACTCGTTTCTCAATCTCTGATCTAAATTCTCTCAGATTACCACTATACATAACAAACTTTTCAAAAATGTCAATACAAAAAGCAAAAGAAGTTACAATTACGCACTAAAATACTCACAGCAAACATTTTTTTGTTTCATGTATTAAAAAAAGAACATTTTAAAAAACTTGTGAATGTTAACATCAAGCCGTTACGTAACTGCGATAGGTACTTAGCTTTAAGCCTTTAACTATGTGAAAATTCTATGAACCTTTTCCTTGGTACTTTAAATCGTCACATTAATTTACAAGCTGTGATCTCTTTTGGACCACATGTATCCAATATAACAAGAGCGACAATAATACACTTTTTTTCGAGAAAAATTAAATTAATTTTTATTGTCTTCATGCATTGTCCACATACAGGCTGTGTTCATAAATATAGGAGTATTTCAATTTTAGGTAATGATTAAAATTAACAATTGAAAAAAGTGAGGATGCTGCTGTGTTGTCATTTAGTATTGATTTATGGCTATTACTTTTCAAGTTCCAGAGTTATTTGTGCCATGTAACTGTAAAGTATGACCTTGTGCGCATGCGGACGTGCGCCCAGCAAAGCAACCCAACGACGGAGAAGAAGCCAAATGCCGTAGCATATTTGAATTTGATGAAATTATAATAAACAAGCATCTCATTCATATCTTACAAGGAACTTTAAAGAAGAAAAAATTGTAGTGATTAAGGCAGTTATATTGGGTTTGGTTTGGCCGGGCACATATTTTATTATCAGAATTTTTTAACCGCGCTTCAAACACAGAAAATTAATCTTTTTTCTAATAAAAAAACACAGAAAATTAATCTTTTAAATAATTTTTTTGTTCTATTTTTTATTTTCATTTTTTCACATTCCTAGTTGTTACTTAATTGGAGAAATAAGATACGAAGTGATGATCATATAAGCAAAACCACATTAAATTAAGAAAGAAAGCTTAGGTTGGTCTAAGTGATAAAGGCTTGGATCCTTACCTATCTTATGTGCCTTCATGTTTTTCGATGAAGATTAATCACTGTTAACGATGATGGATACTTCCCACCTATTACATGATACAAAAAAAAATAAGAAAGAAAGCTTGAACTATATATCTTTACAACATGTGATAATTCTTACTACTTATGCATCTATCATTGAAATTATTACTAATTAATATATAATATATATCTTATAAACTTCTAGAAGTTTTATTTTCCAATGCGATAAGTTATACAATGTATATATGTATAGATATTTTGTCCAAATACATATGACAATTGGCAAGTTGAATCTTTTTCTCAGAAAATGGGTAGCTCACTAGCTAGTACCTACAATTGTACACGGATCTTCATCTTCTTCAGTCTTCACCAAGATTCCAACTAAGCGTAGAAAATGGTGTTGGATATGTAAATATATAAAACGAATATCTAACGAGAGTAGTGTTTATTATGAGAAGAACAAGATCATAAGCAAATCTTGATTCAGCAAATTATATATCTATTTTTTTTATAATATTTCTGAAAAAATAACAAAGTTAGCTTAAATATGAATAAAATTGAAAACTTACTTAAAAACTAAATTTCACAATCAACTTTTGGTTGGTTAGAGTAAAGGATTCAGGCAGCTTAAGCAAGTGGTCAGGATTTCGAATCTGACTCTTGTGTATGAAGAAAACCTGGTTGGGAGGGGAGAACTCACTTTATGTGCTCAACATGTTTTCCCGACGGAAATTAATTACTGTTAACAATGAGTGGATACTTCGTATCTATAACAAGGTTAAAAAAAAAACTAAATTTCATAGAGTTTAATTGCTATACACTGTCAGTGTAAAGTTTTTTACACTGTCAACCAATCAAATCTCATGGTATAAGTGACTTTTAAGATAGTTAGGATAAGAGTCAAACATTTTATCTTATGTGTCAATTTCTAATTGGTTGACTGTGTAAAAAATCTTTATACTGACAATACATATCAATTAAATCCAATTTCATAAGCCTGAAGAGAAGTTCGATTGAAGCATATTTAGTGAAAAATTTAAATTAACGTAAAACAACATATATAATTCTGAATGTAAAATATTTTATACTATTAAATTTATTTATAAATATGCAGAGTAAGAGTAATTTATTTGTTTATACATGCGGTGCTGCAAACTCGTTTATACAAATTATTTGATACACAATTCAACAACACTATATGCTGATTTTTATTATTTTGCCTATTTAAAAATTGTTGATATTATTAATACGTATCTTCCATGTGGATAAGCCTCTTTCTTTCTAATTTCCTCTTAACTTAAATGCTAAGAAGAAAATTCTCAGAGAAGTCTTGTGACTTACATCCATGAACTGATAAGATATAATTCTAATTCATAGTTTATGATTCTTGACATGATGCCAGGTTGGTCATTTTTAAAAATGATTTTTATTTAATTTTTCATGAATTAAGAATATGTATGTTCTTAGTATTAAAAAAGAAAAATGAAATTTAGATAATTAAAATTAAAAAAAAAATACTACCGTGCATTTACTTTTAGAAGTTTTCAAAGTTGAGAATCCTAAAACGTTAGAGTCGCATCTCTCTCTCAATCTCCCCTCTACTCTTCTTTCCCCCATCCATCAGAGGTGGTGGTTTTGGGCCATTTTTTGGCCTGGAATTATCCTTCTACATCGTTTTCCCCTCTTTTTATCTAAATAAGTGGTTTTCCCACATATATAGATTTGGTTTTTCTTTCGTGTTTTTCCATGATTTCGTCGTTTGAGTGTGGCGTTGTTTTGTTCGTCGTCTTGGTGCGACGTTGTTTGGTTTCTCGTCTTGTTGCGGTGTTCGTTTGATTCAGATTGACAGATCAGCTTCTATCCATTATAGATTCAATCAAGATTTGGGCGTCAACGTTTCAGATCCGGAGGCATGGGTATTCCAGTCACTTTGATTTTGTCACATTTGTAGGCATTTTTTTGTTTTATGCTATTAACCTGGGTGTTGTGAGTTTGTTCGCAGATTCATCCTTTTTGGTTTTTAGCGATGTTGAATTTGTATTGTTTTCGATGTATTTTATTAATTTGAATGAATGAATATCTTTTTTAGTCAAAAAAAAAAAGTTTTCAAAGTTGAGCTTAATTATTAAGAAATGTCTCTAAACTATTCATTCTCCTAAAGTCTCACATTAGAGAAATTAAAATCCTTATGTCTTCTCTCCTATATAAAGAGTTGAACCTTAAGCGTTTCAATAATTCAGAAAATTTGACACTTAAGCTCAAGGTTTTAAATTTACGGTTGCGATTGCGTTGCGTTTTTTATTATTGTGAAAAATTGAGGGAATATGCAACCAATGCGATTGCAATTACAGTTGTGCTATAATTAATTTCAGAGACTGCCAAAATCAAAATATCAGAACCTTAATTGCGCTCTCAGACCCAAATTTAAAACCTTGCTTGAGCATAATACTAAGTGCGTAATGATTTCTATAAAAAAAAATTACTTTCCCTGTGATCAGAGCATGCAAGATTTTGTGTACCACATCTACTAAGCATGGTGTTTTTTCGGACGTGAGATTTTGTATGCCGCACCTTCCAAGCATAGTGTTTTTACGGATCCCGATTCCCTAAAGTCAAAAAAACATGCATTCACATATTCACTAAATGTGCACCGTTGGATCAATCATTGAAAGTGTTTGAGAAAGTCTAAGATTGATCCAACGGTGCATGCTTAGAAAATGCATGAATGCGTACTTTTTTGACTTTAGGGAATCAATTTCCGTGTTTTTACAGGTCTAGGAGGTAAATTTATTTATTTTTCAAATATGCTTATTCATTTTAGTTTATTAGATTTATTTATTAGTTTTTTAGGTTATTTATGTTTTAAATTAGTTTTATTTTTTTAATTGATAGGCCTTTTCTATTTTTTTTATGGTAGATGATTAAACAAATAAAATATAAAATAAAAATAAAAATAAAAAAATTGAATTAAGTTCATGGTTGATTTTGTTTCCCTCGTTTGGTTTGACTTGTTTACTTTGTTACAAATAACCTAGCTATTGCTAAATAGCTTTTTCTTTTTCCTCTTGAATATTTATTTTTAATTAAAATTAATCAATCCACACTCATTTTTATAAAGAACTATATAGCTTTAAGTTCTACATACACTAAGAAATACATAGGAGCATAAGTCTAAGTCAAAATCAAATATTCATAATTTTGTTTTACGTTCCCTTACACTGTGTTTGTTTGAAGAGAAAATGAGAAGAGAGAAAATGAGAGGAGGGAAAAGGAGGAGAAAGAGTACTTTTCTCCTCTTTGGTATAAGAGGGAAATAGAGAAGAAAAAAAAAATTGCTCGACCCACCTAAAAAAGTTTTTTCTCCGTGGCTGCGAAAAAAATGGGATATGAGGAGTTGTTATCATGTGAAATGACCAAGCTAATCACGTTCTTTCTCTTTTTCCCACCTTCTCCCCCAGACTCTCACACCATTCTCCATTCTACACTAGACTTGCTCCCTCAAAATCATAGCTGCTGGTGCGCTATGGTTTCGATTTTTTTTAGTATTGCTTTCTAATATTTGTATATTGTGTAATTTCATAGCTATTAAAGCATCTTATATCGTGATTATTAATTTTTAATGATGTCGATTTAATATATTTAAGTTATCTTAATCCACACAGCATAAACCGTCCTATGATGGATGTATAATTATAATGTGATGCACGGTTAAGTTTTCACATTTCTTTGTGTATAACCGACTCTGCAACCTAGTTTGATCGATTTCCACATACTAATTTTCTTAATTTAAGAGTTTAATTACTATGTATGACAGTGTAAAACGTTTTATATTGTAAATCAAGTATCAATCATGGTGTGAATGATTTTATGTGAAATTAGAATAAAAGTCAAATTATTTTACTGATGAGAAAATTTATAATTAAATGATTGTGTAAAAAAGTTATATACTATTATCAGTGTATAACAATTACACTCTAATTTTAAAGGGTTTTCGAACTTCTCCTAACTCAATTGATGTTGACTCCTATTTTCTTAGTTTTAAAATTTTTTGTTGCATTATATCACTATCCCAATCACGATAAGGCCTATTAAAATTAGTTGTGTGAATTTTATAGCTTTTATATATTTTATTTAGCTTATCATTTGTATTTTTTTGATTTGTGTTTCTGCTACAATTTGATTCGTTGCATTTAGTTATCGTATAATCTTAACCATTATCCTACTAGATAGAAGCATAAGTTGTTGTTTATAGAAATAAAGTTTTCCCAATCCTGGGACAGACCTTAGTTAACAAAGTTAGGAGTCCAAGTTATTTTATTTGTCTTTTCCTTTGGTCTCTGTGTTCACTTTAAAAAAAAAAAAAAAAGTAAAAGAAAATAATAAATAAAATGTTTTTTAACAGATAGGTTCCATTTCTTTGCACAATTTTCAATAACAAAAAAATTAATCTATATTATTTACCAAAAAAATTAAGCTATATTCATAAGTTCCGTAGTGTGTTTATTTCAAAAAAAAAATAAGTAAATTAAAAAGTGCACCATTCCATTATTTTGGTTACATATGAGAAAAAACAAAAACAACTACCTCTCCTAAAGAGAGTTTCTAAAGCATCAGCTAGCAAACAGGAAATTCATCAAAAAAAAAAACTAGCAAAAAGGAAGATAAGCCTCTTGGTCTTGGAGGAGAGAACAAAATATCTAAAGGGGAGACTCCATTTGAACCTTTCTCGGCCAAAAAGTCTGCGCAAGAGTTGTCTTCCCAAAGAATATGCACGACTTGCACATCCCAATCCCAATTTAGCAATGACAAAACCAAAAATATGATTTCACCTACATTATTTCAATTTGGTTCAATTATGTTCACATTTCTAAATATTCCTTGGCAAATCCTTAAGTCAAGGAAAGATCCAAATTTATTCAAAAGCTTCTCTCTAAGTACTCAAGAAAATATCCCCTAATTACTAATCCATTATATCTCTACGAAGATTAATTATCAAAAAATTCATTATGAAGTCAACGATTCTCTTCTAAGGTTGCATAAGGTACACACGATATATATCTCTATCCATATTAACTCTATGATTTTATATCAATGCCCTAGACACTTAAATCTCCTTTCGATCTCATTATCATTAGCAAATCATCTAATTATTAATGGCCAACCAATTAGAAACATTAAGCTCGGAGAATAATAAAAACACAAAATTAATTGAATAAGAAATCAAGAAATCAACAAAAAATCTCCAAACCGCCAAAATGCGATTATATCGCCACCCTAGAAAAGGGATCTAGTTCAAAATGAATAAAGGAATGCAAAAAGAAATTAAATTCAAACCCATATGAAGTAAATAGACAATAATCAAGCGAGAACAACACAAGGATTCCAGAAAACGCAGTCTAAGGTGCATCCTTAGAGGCAAATTTTAAGATAAGCGACCTTGGCAAGTGGCTCACCATGACAGAGCCTCTTTTTGAAAAAAAAAAAAAAATTATCCTTTAGTCTCTAAGTTGGTACAATTAAAATAATTACCTCGTTCCTTTTTCTCTCACTTCCATATCTCCCCCGCCCCGCCCATCCCCACCCTCATCCTCAATTTCTTAAGGGTTTTTGAGAAGGATACGAAAGCATCTTCATCCCCTCAATAGCAAATAGATTATGAGGGATAGAGGGAAGGGTTTATGGCGATGGGAGGTGAGAAAGATTTGAATTTATCTCAATCAAAACATTGTTAAACAAATAACCTAATTTGAAATTTAAGTCTTGCGAATTGAAGAAAAAGCAAAAGAAACGTGTAAAACGTAGAGATAATAAAGCGGAACAATGGCACGGTGAAGGAAGGTGGTTGGGAACATCGAAGTTGTTTCACGATGAAGACTTGGAATGGTGAGACACGGTGGTACGACACAATACGCAGGCGGCGAACCTGATTGCTAATTTGATGGTTTGCGACGGCGGGTTGTGCCTGCAGAGAAGATCTGGACCTGGTGACGATATGGATGGCGTATGAGGGATGGTTGCAACAGAGCTACTATTACTGGGACGCGGCTGTTTGTGTGGAGGGATGGCGGTCCGAGGGGCAACTGTTGGGTCTTCTTGGTAGCCTCGTAGGCAGCGAGGATTTGCACGAATCATCGAGACACAATGGAATTGTTCTTTGACTCAGCAAGGTTCAAGTGAGTTTCTTTGGCGAATTTGTGAAGCGACGCTTTGATCTCAGCAAATGAGCTCCTAACAACTCATACGCGTTCTCCACGGCAAAACCAATCCAAGTTGATTCAAAGGAGTTGTTGAAGCCATGTTCTCTGCAACTTTGACGCAATAATACGACGACGTAGCGGGTCGAAAAACTGTTGATTGGCATAATTGATAACAACGAAATTGGCCTCCAAAAATCGATTCCTACATCTGTATTGTATCTGGCGAGATAAACCTTGTCAATTACCCTTACTCTCATACTCGACCTTGCATCGCCATAAGTTAATGCCACCATACTCATGCAAGGTAGATTCAAACGTTATGCCACCATCCAGTTTGAATCGATTCAAAATTAATAATCAATTACAAATTTCAAGTTGAATCGATTATAAATTTCTAGTTGAATCGATTATAAATTCTTTCTCCCTCACCTCCTCCCTCAAGCCCCCACCGCCTAGCCACCACACTTTTGGTCGACGACAACCTGTTCAACTTACCCTTCCACGCGCACGACACCTCCAACCCGCCGATTTCTATCAACTCATATCCATAGCTCACAATGAATCCTAATGATTCGTGCTGAAATAGCAGTGTGGGGGGCGAAGCTCCAACGGTTAAGATCTGAACCAGTCTGTCGGAGGAGAGAGGGGGTGGGGGAGGGGTGGCAGAGGAGAGAGGTGGTGGGAGAGATAAGGTGAATGAGTGAAAAGTAATTTTATTTTGCAAATAAGGACTCATTAATGGTCTCTCATGGTGAGCGACTTGTCAACGTCTCTCACCCTAGAAGCCACCTATCCTCAGAACCCTAGCTATTTTCGTACAAAACTGGAGAATTTATAAGTTCTAGTTGCCCATTCCGCGGGGCACAACATGTTGTGCCGGACGAAACTAGCAAAGAGTCCCAACCCAATTCAAACTCTAATCCGCCTGGCGTAATGACCTCCTCCGCTCGGAAAACTCCTTGAATCAAATGTCAATAGTCCACTCACAAACATTAGATAAACCTAGATAAGTCAGCAGATTGTATATACTAATTTTGTTTTAGAAATTGCACCAACCTCTCTTGAAGTTTATGTTGTAGGGGTCTAAGTGCAATGATATCATAAAACTAAGGGAGTAATTAAGAGTAATGACAACATAAATCTTGAAAGATGTATTTAAAATTTCTGAAAACTAAAGGGTACCAAATGTAATTAATTCAAATTTTAAAAGAGGCTAATATTTTTTCCCTTTAAATTTTTGGTTTTCTTTCTCATGGTATCGATAACAACAGGCGACGTACACTACAAGAAAAGGTCAAATAGCGTCTGAAGTTAACGACCAAACATAGCCGATCACAAATTGTGATTGAAATTACGACCCACGAGCTTTGGGTTAAGTTTTTGTTTTAATTTTAATTTTCATTTTGTCTAATTTATTTTCATTGCCTAATATTGTATTTTGATGCAGGCACACTATAAGTGGTTGCCTCGACACAACCATGTCATATGCGGTGGTTTTGAGCACAAAGGTTCTTGCTTTGACAAGAATGCTGTAAATAATATATGAGAGAGCAAGGATAAGGGGATTGGCTTCTATTGAAGATGCTGCAAGACTTGCGGGACTATTGGGTCGGGGAGGAGTTTAGGCAGAGGGACGCTATTGATGGAGAACCTCTGTACACCGGTGACTCCGTCTCGACAGCCAGACTCTGTAGAGGATGGTAATTAAAATTCCATTTAAACTTATGTTACAGTTTATTACACTCTTTTTTATTGTTAAAAATCTTAACCTCTATTTTTATATATGCAAGTGAAAGAGAAGAACCAAGCCCCAACGACATATGACATCCTGGAAAGGATGAAGAAGACTAAGCATGGAGAATGGGTCAGCGAGAAGACAAAGGACATTGTTGTAAGTAATCATAGACACTTAAACCTGAATTCCATTCCAAAAGTTTTATTATTTTTAATAATTGCAAATTAATGCTCATATTTGAGATATTATGCAGGATGAGTTTGATCACTGCTAAGAGGAGGTGCATACACATGACAATGTCGACACCTCTAGTAAGGCTCAGGGGCAACACTCTACAGACTCTGACAACGTCGTGATCTCGGGAACAAGAAGGGCCACTTGTATGGGTCGGGACAACCGGGGAATGAATTCGTGGCCTCATCAACGCCACGTACTTAGCCCGACCCTAGCCCTACCTCGAGCTATCGAGAGGTGATCACTAAACTTAATGTTGAGCTTGTGACGAAAGACAATGAGATATAGGAGATGGGGGTGAGTTGCAATAGCAGAAGAGTAAACTTCAACAGATTTTCCAGCACTTAGGATTAAACCCTTGTATTTCGGTGCCATTGGTCATGGCAACGACGATGAAGGTGGCACCATCCAGCCCACTGATGATGGCAATGAGCGTCCGATCCCTCCAAACCTTGATTCATTAGAACATTATAGATACATTTGTTTTATTGCATTTTTGTTATTCTTTTTGAAAAAAAATGATGCATGTATTTTATTCTTGGAATATTTACATTTATATGATTTCATTTAATTGTGATTGAATTTGAATGTGATTTCATTTATATGATTTGATTTTATATGATGTATTTATATTTTATACGACTTCATTTTAACTGTGATCGTAAGAAAAGGAAAGGAAAGAAAGGAAAACAAAGAAATTTAGCGACTAAAAATTTTGGTCTCTAATTGTATTGGTCACATAGTAAGTTAGCAATCAATAATTTTGGTCGCTAATTTTAACATATCTGCAATCGAATAATCTGTTGCTAAAACAGTCCCCAAAATAGGTGTCGGATAGGGGTGAACATCGGTTGTTTACGGTCAGATTCGAGTGAAAAAATCCCAATCCGAAAAAAATCGACCAGCAAATATGTCACTTATTCCCGTCCGTTGGTGCCTTAGGATTAGGTGGGTGGCAGATTGGGCGGATCGACGGGTGGGTTGACGCGATTGAGAACCAAACACAAAAAAATTGTTTACAAATACCAAAAAGCATCAAGAGACCAGGAAAATAGAAATCCAAAAAGTTTCAAACTGAAACCTAGAAACATCAAACTTCAACAAGAACACAAACCCAGAAAGTTTCAAAGTTTCAACAAAAACATCAAATTTTCAATAAAAGAGTATCAAAACTTTCAAAAAAAATGAACCTATTCTTCGTTTGCTTCTTCGTGGGTAGCTGCGACTCCGCGACGGAGGATGGTTGGGATGCGTCTCACGACAAAGTGGAAGACTGAGGGCTGAACGAGGCAGTGCTGGCTAGAGACAGGCTGAAGGTGGTGCTGGCCGAATTTAAGTGAATGTGAGAGAGAGAGAGAGAGAGAGAGAGAGAGAGAGAGAGAGAGAGAGAGAAAGACTGGGGTTTCAGACTGAGATGAGAAGAGAAGAAGTGTATTGGTCTATTGGGTGAGATATTGAGGTGATTAGAATTAGATGAACAACTAGAGTTATTAGATAGAGTAAATGAGCTTGCGAGGTTCAGTGTTCAACAGATTAGGAAATGGAGAAAATAGAGAACTTTTTACTATAGCCCAAAGTCCCAAAATGTTGTAATTAAAGTTTTTTAATGGGAAAAAAAAACTATTTTTTTAGTGCTACTCTTGAAGAAATGAATAGGCAAGCACGGGAAATAAATGTGGTTCACCATATTGGAACTTGTTTTATTAAATGTTCGGTCGGGTTCTGTCGAACGCGAAAAAAATTTAAGTGACCCGAATCCGACCAAATCAACTCAAATTGAACTGATTTTTTCATCTGTCACCCGTTTACCTGACCCGACCCACCTGTTTACTTAATTTTTTCCCCGATTTTTTCAGGTTCGGGTCGGGCCTTGGGTTTATGTCCAACCCCAGTGTCGGAGACCAATATAACTAGCATTTTTTGTGAATTAGCGACCAAATTGTTTCGTCATTAACAACGTTTGCGATCACTATTTTGGCAACGACCTCTATTCGGTTGCAAACCTATTTAGCGACCAATTATTAATGATTAGCAACTGATTTTTGCTGTCGTTAAAAGATTTTTTTTTCTTCTTGTAGTGATACTATTGTTAGGCGTGGCTTTAATCATTGAAAGACTCTAATACTATAAAAAAACGTTTTAAATAAGAATAATGTTATAAACCCGAGTTCATGATAATCATGTACTTGACAATATGTCTATACCATTGAATGTTATAATATGTACTCCCTCCGGACCTATATATAAGCTAAAAAAACAAACTTCACACGTATTAAGAAAGTTAGTTATATTAGTTTAATTGTCTTGATTTGTATAAAAAATAAGTTATAGTTACTAAACTACCATTTCTTGGGAGTGTATAATGCTCTTGAAAGTTGTGTCTTGAGAGTGTATAATGCTCTTGGAAAAATAAAAAAACAATTAACCAAAGGGTATTTTTGAAATACTAGCATTAAATAAGGTTAATTTGGTTGACTTTTGTTTATATTTGAGTCCAAAAAATATATATACTTTTTTGCTTATATATAGGTTCAAAGGGAGTACTTATTTACAATTCTAAATTATATTTTAAATAATATAGAAGTTGTCACATAAGATTTAATCATAAACTCCATTACATATTAACATTACTTTTTTTTGAGTTTCCTTCAGACTTATCTCTCATAATACTAACAAACACCTAAGCTGAGACCCATTGTTCTTTAAATAAGATAATGGTCAATTGAACTCACCTCGTATCAAGTCTGATAATTTATTAAATAGATAATCAGTTTCAATTGTGATATTATAAGGATAAAACATAAAATGGGAGAAAAAGATATATTTAAAATAAGGATTTAATTAGTATACACTATCAGTGTAAATATTTTTTACACAAATAATTAATCAGAAATTGTCACATAAGCTAAAGTGTTTGACTCTTATCCTAACTACCTTAAAAATCACACACACCGTGATTTCTGATTGGTTGTTAGTGTAAAAAAATTTATACTAACAGTGCATAACAATTAAACTTTTAAAATATATATTCAAGCTAAGCTGCGTATTCTACAAGCAATTAACTACAATATCTCAAATATGACAAAATAGAACATTTAATATCGACTCAATCAAGCTTACATTCTCGTATAGATATTGATGGAATTAACAAACGATTTAACATAATTGATAGATAGCTAGTTTATTATGTAATTTGTCAAAGGTTCCATTGATAGCTTGTAACAAACTTTGTTGTCTCCGGACAATTGGATATCTTAGCACACACAAACAATATAAATATATATAGACAGAATAATCAATAAAAAAAGTTCAATATCAGACGTTGTACATAAATGTGAGATAAATGCTCTCCAATCGTTCAAATTGTGTTGTCAAGACCTGTTGAAAATAAAATATTAAAATGAATGAATTTCAGAAGTAAATTGAGAGAGAGAGAGTCAACAAGGGATGGGTCTACATTAATTTGTGCCGGACAAGAGGGGAAAGAAGGATCCAAGGGGGGTTGACCATTTTGCTATGCCAATCAATACTCCAAAAGAAGAGAAAGTCAAATGCGTTTAAATTAGTTTTTCGTTGAATAATTCAATACGGTCTTAACTCGTGAATCGTGGTGATCCCTAGGATGACTATTTAAGTGAAATATTTCCTTTTGAATGATACTAACTAGTGTTTTAAGGTTTTTGATTAAGAAATACTTTTTCGGATTTATATTTAAGCAAAAAAGTATCTAAATTTTTTG
The DNA here is from genome assembly GCA_039655645.1 of Ammopiptanthus mongolicus. NCBI lineage: Eukaryota > Viridiplantae > Streptophyta > Magnoliopsida > Fabales > Fabaceae > Ammopiptanthus > Ammopiptanthus mongolicus. The sequence continues at coordinate 95,683,687 of CM077343.1, read as the reverse complement.
GATTCAAATATAGGTAAAAGTCAAACAAATCAATCCTATTTAATGCTAATGTTTCAAAAATATCCTTTGGTTAATTATTTTTTTATTTTTTCAAGAGCATTATATACTTCCAAAACACAACTCCCAAGAGCGTTATACACTCCCAAAAAATGATAGTTTCGTAACTATAGCTTATTTTTTTTACACAAATCAAGGCAATTGAACTAATATAACTAACTTTCTTAATACGTATGAAGTTAGTTTTTTTTTTGCTTATATATAGGTCCGGAGGGAGTAAAAAATAACAAATTTTTATGAAGAAATTAAATATCTCACTTATTCAACCATTAATTACATTCTCAGCAAAAAAAAAAAAAAACTATTAATTACATTGATTTCCAACGAATTATTTCTCTCTCTATTCCTTAACTAATAAATATTAGTTAGTATTCAGCTTTGCTTTTTTATTTCAGTTTATTAAAGGGGTTTATGAAAGTTTTTCTTGAAACCTTGTTTTCTAGAGGCTATGGTAATATATTTTTTTTGATTAAAAAAAGATATTCATTCATTCAAATTGGTAAAATACATCGAAAACAACATAAATTCAACATCGTTAAAAACCGAAAAGGATGAATCTGTGAACAAACTCACAACACTCAAGTTAATAACATAAAATGACAAAATGCCTACAAATATGACCAAATCAAAGTGATTGGAATAACCATGCCTTCAAATCTGTAACGTTGACACCAAAGTTTTGATTGAATCTGTGATGGATTGAAGCTGATCTGTCAATTTGAACCAAACGAACACCGCAACAAGACGGAAAATCAAACAACGCCGCACCAAGACAATGAACAAAACAATGCCGCACTCAGACGACGAAATCACGAAAAATTACGAAAGGAAAGCAAGATCTATGTGAAAAAATCACTTATTTAGATAAAAGGAGAGGAAAAATGATGTAGAGGAGTGATTCCAGGCCAAAAACTGACCCAAAATCACCTCCCTCCGGTGGATGCGGAAGAAGGAAGAGAGGAGTAGAGGGAAGGTTGAGAGAGAGACGGCTCTTGGATTTCTCTTTAGGCTATGGTAATATTTAAGCATTTGTTGTTAGGAGTATAATTCCCTCTTCAAAATATAGGATAACCAAAAATTAATTTTTTTTGCCATATTAATCAAATCAATTACTGATGATGATGTTATATTCTCATGTCTGAATGATCGAATATATTCTAACTTCAACATATCATAGTAAAAAATATTTAATTATTGTTATTAATATGTAACTAGTAGTAATAACTTACCAAAGAAACTTATACCAATTAAAATTTCAAATAAACCGCAAACATACACATCTGAAATGTGATATGAATTATGCAAAATATCATAATAATATATGTTTTGAGTATCATCTAACATATAAAAGTAATATTTGTAAATATTACTACTGTTCGTAATTTGGTTTGAATCGATTAATCGTTCAATCCATATATGCATGAGAGCTAGCTCTTATGGTTTGATTTGGATATATTAGATTGATTGTGATCCATAAATTAGTGATGTGCTGATCCCGACCTTCTCATGTTATTTACCTGAATCATATTGTCATGATCACTCATTTTTTGATGTGTCGGTATATATATATCCCAGTAAACTTCTCATCCAATAGAACATGATTATGTTCATCCAAAAAATAGGTGACATGCCACGTACTTGATAGTTTATCAACGTGCACCCGAAACTTTTCTTGACATCCACAATGAGTCACAGCCTTCGGTTCACGCTTTCACATCTCATTTGTCAACCCCCTATCCTGTCTACATTAACCCTCCCCTAAAACAAACAAATGTCTGCTGCACAATCTCACAGTCTTTATTTTTCAATACATTGCTTTTCCTAGCACCAAAACCATTCATATATGTGTACTAGTTGTAGAATGAGTATGTTACCCCAACATTGGCAAAGCTAAACCTCATTATCTAGTTGACAGCTTAGCTCCTTCATGTTGATCGCGAGAATGTCCTCCATGTTATCAACTAGTGGTATTTCTTCCCCTATCTCTCGAACAGGGTTGTCATCTCCCCCGTGTTGTGTTATTTCTTCTATAATCCCTCACAAGAAGCACATTAATGGGTTACAAAAATTGCATTTCCAAGGTGTTATAACAACATATTAACATTCAATACCTCAAAGTTGCTAGCTTCATTGTTTAGCGAACTTAAATGTTCCATCTTGTTGTCAAAGCTCCGTGCAAATATTAATTGTCAACAAAATACTATGTCCATTTATGAAATAAAGAAATTGTATGTACAAGGAGCTTTTACCTGCAGAACATATGCGAGTCGCGACTAACAATGAACCCGTACGATAGCAGAGAATCACACACGGCACAGCTCAGACACGGTCGCGAACGATGAGTGACGGCCGACCTGCGTGGTATAAAACAGATCCGCAACCAACCGGAGGGTGAAAGTGGCTAACTGGAGTGACACAACGTTTGCGGCTGATGGGGATGGTAGCTAGATGCAAACAAACAGAACGAAGTTAGGGTTCAACACCGGATGGGGGCTTTTTTGCAACTTTATGATTTTTTTTATATTTTAGATAAAAGTAGCATTTTGAAAATATAAAAGTTATTACGACAATGCTACAACTGGTAAAAAAGGTCTTGCACTGGTGCCACAATGCGGTAGTATTGCACCCTAAACTTCACCTTCTTTCTCATCGTATTCAAAAAAGAGTTTAATTCTTATGTATTTTGTGTGTAAAGTTTTTACGTTGTCAATTATTTTATAAATTATGATATGAATGATTTTTAAAGTAGTTAGAGTAAAAGTCAAATATTTTTATTGATATCCCAATTTATAATTGATTGATAGTGTAAAAAAATTTATACTATCAGTGCACCCAATTCAATCAAATAAGAATTTAATTGCAATTCACTAATAATATAAACTTTTTATATTATCAATCAATCATCAATTATTGTATCAATTACTTTTAAAATAGGTAGGATAAAAACCAAATAATTTTATTGATATGACAGATGATAATTAAATATATATGTAAAAAAACTTTACATGATGAATATAACAATTAAACTCATTCTACAAATAATTAATTTCATTACCTTGAAAATTATATATTAGTGGTACGTACATACCTGCGCATTGGGATATGTGTGGCTGCAACTTATTCGATCTTCCTATCATCCTACGTCACCATTTGTTATTTCTGATCTGTTTGCATGCATGCTTACAAGGATAAGACGACCGAGATATATAATCTGATTCACCCATGTGAAAACCGTTATATATATATTTTTTTTTTCAAAAAACAGCACAATATTATAAAAATCGTGCAATGAATTTTCAGTTTTAAATAAATTCAGAGTAAAATACTCTAACTTCTCCACTATATGCCTGATTTTTCATATCGTGCATTTTTTTCAAAAGCTACAACAAACATTCTTAGCACTTGTATAGAGACACTCCTGGTATTATTGAAAAATGGCATTTATAAATTAATTAAGCATAAAAAACTTAAAATTAACGAAATCACTCAGTAATCATATAAATTCGGTCAATAATTATATTAGTGACCAAATTAATAATCGAACATTGATAGTTACCAAAATAATGGTTGTTAACTGATTTAAAGAACAAATTTTAAATCGGTAATAACGACCAAACTACTCAATCACTAAAGCATACCTAAACGATTGTTATTTTAGCCCGCATCACCTATTTTGGGAACTAAACTAGCGACAAATTATACAACATTAGCGACTCAATATATTCGGTCGCTATTTTGCAATTTTAGAAATTTAGATTTGACAATGTTACCAATTTAACAAATTAGGAATGTCACTAGCGCTTGAATATATTAGGTCGTTAATTGACAATGTGACCAATTTAGCGACCGAATAGATTATTAGGTTGCTATTTTTATTTTTTTGCAATTACAATTAAAATAAAATCATATAAAGTTTAAAAGAATTATATAAATAAGAATCACATAAAACCAAATCATATAATATAAATGTAATAATATAAATCTAATTAATCCAAGAATTTAATATCTTGTTTAATATGAAAAGAATTAAAAAGATGCATACAATTAATAAATGTATCTATAACGTTCTAAAGACTAAAGATTCAAGATGGGGGGATTGGCTGATGATCATCGTCGCAATCATCGGTAGGCTGGATGGTGCCATCTGCATCGTCATGGCCACCAGAACCACTCGAATGGATGAAATCAACTTTTACACGAACATTACCATTTAACCATCAATGATAATATGGTAAAATTACCAAACCAGCTAACATACAAGTCAATACCAACTACCATATTTCCAATTGTACATTACTACAATTTATTAATCCACGAAACAAATATCCATACAAATTCCGAAAATTTAAACAAACAAATCAAAATAACAGGCCCTAAACTGACTAATAACTCAAGCAAAAATTTTAAAAAAATAAATGACAAATAAAAATTTATCAAACCTCTTCAATCACAACAAGAAACCAACCTCCCTTTTATTGTGCTAGATCAATCCTAGATCAATTTGGGATACAACCCGAAATCATGTAGATAATAACCTAAAAGAAAATATTGGCCAAATAAATCTAAATGTGTACGCAGAACCATTGAAATTCAAAATTGCAACTCAATTTGACAACCCTAAATGGAAAAAAGGGAGGAAAGAAGACTTACATCGCTGAGATGGTTCTCTGTTCCTTCGTGAGACGGTTATCGGTTCCTCCATAGTTGTTTTTATATATAAAAAAAACAATTCTGGCAATGGAGAAAATGGAGAAAAAAGAGGAGACATTAAGAAATAAGAACAACAATAAATTAAAGAATAAGAAGAAAGAAATAAGAGAGAAGAGGAGTGGTGGGAGTACCTGGAGAAAATAGGACGAAAAATGAAAGAGAAAAAGAAGGTACTAGGCGCAGAGGAGAACGACGCGTGATAGAGGGCGGAGTGAAGCACAACGGCGCACAACAATGATGAGGGAGAAAAGAGAAGGAGAGAACGACACCAGAGGTTTGGGATTCAGAAATGGGGGGAAGAAGGTTTGGCGCATTCAGAGAGAATGAGAGTTCTGAGTGTGAGAGTGAGAAATGGGGGGAAAGAGTCCCGCGCACTGATTTAGGGATTTAACATTTTGTGACCGAAATATTTCGGTCGGCAATTTCATCGCTAGACACTAAAAATTGAAAACACTCGCAAATTTAGTCTCTATCTAACTACCACTAATATTTCAAGTGTCAAGGTTTAGCGATCGATATAGATTCGATCAGTAAATGGCAAAAAAGGGTCGATGGACAAAAATTCAGTTGCAAAACCGGTCACAAAATGGTCAACAAATTGAATTTTATAACTTACAAGTTAGTGACCGACTTTGAGAACAGTTGGGTTGCGGCCAACTATATCGATTGCTATAATTCAGTCGTTAACTGTTAACCAGACACCAATTTTGATAACCAGGTCATCGATCGCTAGAGTGGTCACTATTAGTGACCGAATATCATCAACTGCTAATATCGGTTGCTATTTAAGCTTTTTCTGATAGTGAGCAAACATCTAGTTTTTGAAGTCATATTATTACATTGAGATGAGAAACTACTACTTTTAATTCGAAGTTTTATCTATAAAAAATCAGTCAATTAGAGAGAAGATTGTAGTATTTACCCATAAATTTATTTCATTTATTTCATTAGAGAAAATTTATTTCATTTATTATTTCTTTTAATGTTATTTAAAGAGTTTAACTATAACAACATATCATATGATCAAAATAAGACTTATATAATTTTATATCAACGAATAATTCTTATTAAAAAATCAAACTTTATTTCACAATAATATACTTATTTAATCATACATAAAAAAAGATATCATGTACCAAAAATTATGATAAAAATATCATAAAATGTATCCATAAGTACTTAAGATATTTGCACATTTTCGAATGGCTACTCGTGAATGACTTTTTGGTGTACGTTCTCCTTTCTTTTCCCCATACATTGGTACAAAGATGCGTTGTTGTGTTTTCTGAAATTCGGCTTTCTGGCACATATTCTTAATCTGTAGACTTGTACATTTGTACATGCATGCACTCTGCGCAAATACATGAAATAAATGAAACTGCTATAATCATTATCCCTGCACCTATCCTCCATTTTACGTTGCTTACATTTCATATTTAATTTGAATATGCATTTAACTCTAACGAGTGATGTCAGTAAGAGATAAGAGAAGCCTCGCCCGTTCTTACTTGAGTTTGTTCTATGACCGTGGGAAGGCAACAAATGAAATTAAAATATGCATAAATAAAAATGAGAGAATGACTTTTAAATTAGTGATTAATTACTTTAAAAAATTGTGATTAATTAATTACAATTAAACTATTTATTAAATTACTAAATACAAATGGTCATATAAAAACTATGGTATTAGTATTTCAGGATTGGTTTGGTGGAATACCATTCCAGATTTTATTAGGGAGGACTTTTTCTTTGATAGAATTATTCATCCTAAGTTTAGATTTTGTTGTTTCTTTATGGGCTAGAAATGCCTATCATTTTTGTATTCTTTTCCTTTATTAATAAATTCATGGTTACTGCAAATGATGAGCTTTGCTAGGATTGCCAACATAGTTGGGATGTCTAGTATGGCAATGATGTCTTTGCATGCCATTTTTGTTCAAAAAAAAAAGTGGTCAGATAAAATTCTTCATGACGAAAAACCTTACTCTTAAGGTGTGTTTGATGCACATTGAGCCGTAGGGATGAAATGGGTAACAAACACTATAAGTACCTGCAAAAATTGTCCATGATGAGTAGGGTAGTTACCCACTTAATGAGTATAAGTACGAACAAGGTAATTACCCGCAAAATTTAATGAGGATGAGTGCGGATACTGATACTCTAGTATCTACCCATCCCATTTATACCCGCGGACACACATATATAATTATAATATTAAATTATGAGTTTAATTGCTATGCACTGTCAGTGTACAAATTTTTACACTGTCAACCAATTAGAAATCATGGTATGTGTGACTTATAAGGTTAGAATAATAGTCAAACATTTTAGCTAATGTGACAAGTTATAATTGTTTGACAATGTAAAAATCTTTACACTGACAATGCATACCAATTAAATCTTTAAATTATTGTAACATTTACTCAATGATCAAACATAATATTAGGCATTGCATTAATAATCTTATTATGTAGTATTTTAATTTTTTTTTAATAAAAAAATAGTTTGTTTGTAATGTTTTATGATTAGGTTTGGGTGATCTTTGAATAGTTTTCAATTGTGTTATAGTTTTATTTTTAATTAATGTTCTTTTTTTTTATTTATTGATTTTTCATAGTTAATTAAAGTGCGGGTAATGAGGGTAAGAGTACTTAGGTATACCCAGCAGGTAAGGGTACTAGTAATAAAGTTGTTACCCACACGAGTATATATGTGTCCAAGTTTGGGTTTTTTTTTTTAAATGTGGGTATGAGAATTGATAGTATTATACCCTATCCAGACCCTCCCCGATTTTTCGTGCTTTCTAAGGATGATAAACTCAATTAATGAGTTTATATTTTTATCTGTGTTTTAGAAAATGATTTTGGGAAAACTAAAATCATAGTCTTGTTTCATAAAATCATAGGAGCCTTCGGTTAAGTTTTGGGCCGAAAACTCAAACGAAACCGATCTACGTTTTTCAGATGATAGTGTTTTCTACTATCACGACCTAATCTGGACTAACGAACGAAACCATTAGTCTTAGAATACATTCCTCTATCTTTTTCCTAAAATGTGTCCTGACGTCCAAAATATAAATAATATTTTATATTCGGGCCGATAATCGATCGAGGAGACGATTCGAGCTGTCTTAGGGTTTTTCGAGACCCACGATCAGATGTTTTTCATACCAAAATTGTATCAAGTTATTTGAGGAATTCATACGAGTGTCGGGACGATTCCAAATATCGGGATGTGAATTGACCAAATTGCGCTTGGTTAATTTTATTACCAATTTACCTTTCCTATTATTAAACTAATAAACTCACAAATATCTAATAATCCCACCCTTATCTCTTCTCATTTTCGGTGGTCTCTCTCTCCTCAACTCACTTCATCTTCTTCTTTTCTCTTCCTTTCTCTTCTTTCTCTTTTCTTCTCAAAATCTCCATTTTTGGAGGTAGAAAGCTTGAGTTTTTGTGGAGCAATCTTCACCAAACTTGGAGGGGATCATCATAGGAGGTAGTAGTTCAACTCTATCTCTCTCAATCTCTCCTTTCTCTCCTCATATTTTCATGATCAAGGATGTTAGAGTTTTGTCCCTAAAATCTTTGAAAATCCATGAAAAATTGTAGGAAAATCGTATCTGTACCAAACCAGTTTCTATGGCCTAGGTTCATGACATACTTGTATGATCCAAGAGCTTAGAGCCAAGAAATCCCTCTAACTATGTTTTCTAGGTAGGGGCCGAAACCCCCCTATGGGTGTAGGGTAGGGTTTTGGTTGGTTTTTGATGATCTGATCTGATATCTAGGGCTGTCACACTTAGTTAGGGTGTTATCCAGAAAATGAGAAATTTTGGAGCTCCCTAGCTATTTTTAGTGTAATAGGGCCGAACCCTAGGGGTGGTGCATTAGGAGAAATCTTTGTTTTGTAAGTTAATGCCGATATGTTTTACGTGTATGTAGTGATCGGCAGCGTGTTGGGACGAGAAACAAGTTGATCGGGTGTTCCGAGTTGAACGGGAAGCTACAAGAGGTAAGGGGATAAACCTGAGGAATTCCATTTCCGACAGCTATGTGCTGCATCGGTGTTTGTACTGTATTTGTGTTATATTTAAATAGTTATATCATGATGTTAGTTAATTTCTTGATTGACTGCTTGATTGACTGTTGTTGATTGGAATATGTATTGATGTAACCGTTGATATAGTTGAATGCATGTTATACTTGCTAAATGGTTACATGGATGTAATGTGTGCCCTGCTGTGGGATCTAGGCATTAGAGGACCTAAGTTTAATTAGGATCCGACATCGTGTAACTTAAAAGCTTTAAAAGTCTGAAATGTGTTTTGATAAGGAAAAGTGAAGTTTAAAAGCAAATAGGGCATTAGAAACCTTCAATATGTCTTAATTTGATAAGTAAACCCTTTTGAGTAATGTGGTTTCCGAAGTCATACTGAGTTTATTCAAGAAAAATGAGTTTGTGCAAGTTTTGTTTTAAGTTCGTATTTTACCAAAAAACAACGAAAGAAAAAGAAATGGTCTCTGGACCAAGTTTTGTTTTATGGAAAACCGATCCCGATGACTTTGTGTAAGTATCGGAGATTTTGGGTTTTTGGTTTTCGAGTTTTCAAGGAAAGTAGTTTTAAAGCTTAAAGCTTAGAAACTAGAAACCGAGACGTCGGGGTTCTAGGGTTCTGCAGAACACGTGGATCAAGGATCCGTGTTAGTTGTGGTCCTGTCGGCTTAGGGACAATCTTTGTGGTCCTGTAAGCTTGAGGATGCTTTTATGATCTTGAATCCAACGTCCTTGACTGGTGCATCGGTTAGGGGTGTTGGGATTTAAGTTGTTTTTGGGCTAAGTGTCCTGTTTTGAGAAAATGTGTTCTTGAGGCTTAAAGAGTCTAAGACATTATGGTGGTTGTTAGCATTGATGCTACAACGAGGAAACATTGATGCGACAAAGATCAATTATCGGAAACTAGATAGGTTTCTCATGCATTAAATGCGGGGCAGACGTGCCGTGAAACGGGGGACCTTGATAAGCAAGGAGAACCTGAGATGACTTACTTGTCATAACATTGTGCCTTGATGGACAATGGTGTCATACGTGTTCTGGGAACGTATTGTGCCTTGAGTTGGACAATGCAGTATGACCGTTTTCTTGTGGAGTACTTCTGATTGCGCCCCCATGTGAGAATCGCGTAGTGTCATGGGATTCAAAGTACTCGTTTTTGGGCCAAAATTTGGAGCCTGATCAGCTCGTTTCGAATGGTGATGGGATTTCCGGAAATCTAGTAATCTAGTGTGAATAGTAATTGAGGTATATGGAAGTGCCATGCATACGTTTAGGAGATAACGTTGATTGTGGGGTACGAAGCCCTTGTGCATTTACCGTCATTTGTATCTGATGATATATGCCATGTTATATGATGATTTGAGTGAGTCACAGTATATGAGTCTGTTGTGTGGATTGGGCATATAGTTGTTGTTTATGGATTCATATATTGGTTTCTCACCCTTGCATGTTTTTGGACGGGTTGTCCTTTGGTATATATTGTATCGTGTTTACAGATGGAGCCGGAGCCGGATCACCTAGCGCACTCCGGGATGCGCGTCCTAGCATTTGATCGAAGGACAGACCCAGCCGCGTGGGTCATCCACCCAGGGGTGGAAAGTGCGGCGTACACGGGACCAGTTTGCACTGTAAGCGGAACGACGGAGACGGGACCGCGGAAGAGTACTCGGACAGTGGAGACTATCCAGGTGCCTCTCCCTCCCATCGGGCTGATGCTGCAGGCCCTTATGGAGCAGGGTGTGATCGAGTCGGTCGCCCCCGCTGCACAGTCCCCGCAGCAACAGCTACCCCAGACGCCTCCCCCGCCTTTTGTCTTGGTAGCGGGCGAGCACGTCGTGGAGGATGTGGGGGAAGAGGAGGAGGAGGAGGAAGACCCTGAGGAAGATCCTCAGGAAGACCCGGAGGATCATCTTTCGGATGCTTCCGATCCCCATCCACAGGGGAACGGGAATGTAGGTTCCCAGAGTTCTTCCTCTGGTTCCAGCATTGGACTTCCCTCCGGGGGATTGTCCAATGGTTTCCATTAGTCGGACCAGCTTAGGGTGTAGACTTTTTTTTTGAGGCAGTGGTTTTTGGGTAGTCTGTTAACGGCTACTGATGGCCATAGGTTTTAGAGATATGGTTCCAGACTGTCGCTGCCTAGTTTTATAGCTTTTAGAAGTTTAGAAATCATTCGTTCTTTTGTAAAGGGACTTGTTGTCCATCATATATATATATATATATATACCTTGTTCTAATTATTGTATATGAGTAATCCTGTGTTATCTGGAGTGGTGTTCATACGTATAATTAATGAGAAAAATTTTTGGTCACGATTTCCAGAATCTGCTTACACAAAAGATATATTTTCCGAAAGTAAAACCAGCGAAATTTTATTTATCGTTTCACTAAGGGTTTTGAGCTACAAAAGTGGCACTGGGTTTGAGGGTGTCACACTCACTAGTAGAAAATACCCTTTTCACGTCAGGATTTAACATCAATTATTTCTAAATGGATGTTAAAAATGGAGGAGGTGGCAAACTTGTAAATAAATGGTTGAGGGAACACACTTTAACATCAGTTATTTTGAAAACCGATGTTAAAAGTAGAGGCGGTGGCAAACTTGTAAATAAATGGTTGATGGAACAAACTTTTAACATCGGTTTCTTTTTAACCGATGTTAAAAAGTGACTTTTGACATCGGTTAAAAAGAAACCGATGTTAAAAAGTGAGTTTTAACATCGGTTCATTTTCCAACCGATGTTAAATGTCAAAATTTTAAATTTAAGTCTCGCGCGTTTTTCTCTTTATCGTGTATAGTACTCTCGCTACTCATCATCTATGTTCTATGCAAGCCCTCACTCTCGTCGTTTGGTCGTCGCATTTCTTCAGCCGTCCACCGAGCGAGCCACCATGACCATCGTGAGGTCCACCACCAGAAGAAAACACCACCGCTAGCCGCGAGGTCCATAATCTGTGCCATTGTAAGTCCTCCACACCACCGTGTTTCTTAATTTATTTTTGTTTCTAGTTTGTGTTTTTGGTTAGATTTAAGGATTTAAGCATTTCTCTTGTTTTGGTTTAGGGATTTATTTCGTTTTGGACAAAACCCTCAAATCTTGCCATGAGGGCTTATCTGAAGCAATTGCAATACAAAAGCTCCAGGTTAACTTTCTTCCTTTTCTTTTTTATTTTAATCCTTTCACGTTTAAACTATATTTTGCATTTCAAATGTAATTGACTGAAAATAAAGTAACTAATTGGTTATAGTTAGGGTTTTTTTCTGTGCATTGCATAGTGAGCATTTACCCACGTGCATTTGGAATGATTTTTGGTTGTTGTTTGTTTGTTAAAAAGTCAGGATTTTTTATTCTCTAGATGATTCTGTTTGTCAACCTGATAAATGAGCTTCGATCATTATACAATCATAATTACTATTGCCCGATATTTTATTTTTGGTGAAATTGCTTGAACTAGATGAATTATATTTTTATTTGTTGTGCTTGTATTAGTTTCTTTTATTTTCAAATGTATGGTTAGATTGTATAGCCATTTATAAAGAGTTTGCATATATTATGAAATTACAATTCGCACGGACCGGTTCTCTATTCTAGCCATTTTTGTGACCTTAAGATGATGTAGCTTATACTATTCTTGATCAGACATGAGCGTGAAAACTTATTCTTGCTTAGATTTTTAGATATGTGAGATCGCCTGCACCTCATATGTGAGTTTTAGCCTCTAAATTAGCTACACATTATCTCATAAAACTAATATCTCCGTGTGGTTGTTTAGGCCTCTCCTCATCATCTGTAAATATTGTTTCTTGTCAGGAGCATGAGGGTAATTTTAATGAAGCTGTCAATGCACATTTTAGTGAAGGAGACAGAAATTTGTCAATAAGGTGCGCTCTTTTACTACCCTTAATATCAGATTCAGAAATCAACATTGTCTAACTAGTATTACTCTATCTTCTACATGTTCCTCTTAATTCATGTGATATTGATATATAAATTCATTCCTTCGTGGCCAGAATGCATGATACATTTGTTGCTATTCCACAAGATGATTTCATGGATATAGATGATGAATTTCATGCTGAAATTCGCAGACCTCTATTACTTTTGTGAGAGCTTTTAAAGACAGAGTGTTTTGCACAATTCTTTTTTAACTATACTAAATATAAATTCTGTATTTATATAAGATATATATAGTTCATGTTTATACTGTTAAGTTCTGGACTTTTGGATTTGTTGTACTGATTTCTAGACTTCTGGATATATGTATAGTGTGTACTGATTTTGCAGGGAGGGAAAGAAATTATGAAATAAAATCAGATTTTTTTTTTTAAAAAAATTTCTTTTGACATCGGTTCTGGATTCAACCAATGTCAAAAGTACACTTTTTACATCGGTTGTTTACAGAACCGATGTTAAAAGTGTGACTTTTGACATCGGTTGTGGCCTTCAACTGATGTCAAAAGTCTACTTTTAACATCGGTTACGTTTAGAACCAATGTTAAAAGTGACTTTTGACATCGGTCAATAACCGATGTTAAAAGTCACACTTTTAACATCGCCTATATTAACATCGCTAAAACAACCGATATTAAAAGTCATTTTTAACCGATGTTAAAAGTGTTTTCTACACTAGTGCCTATCCATTTTTATCCCTACATCGAAGGATAGTATAAATAGAATAACATAACATAAGTTATGGAGTCACAATTAGGGATGTCAAAATGGGCCGAGGCTGATTAGCTCGATATCAAGCATGGGTTGGATTAACAAAATTTAAACCCGAATTATTTTTAGCCCAGTTCAGCTCAAAGATTCATAGGCCCAAGATGGGCTGACCCATGTGGGGCTGGACCAACCCGATGACTAGAACAATATTTGAAAAATATAATAAAAAAAATTTATTTATGTTGCATAAACAATGTTATTATCAGAATAATAGAATGTGCCAGAAAAGTAATTAAAAGAGGATTTGTTTGAAGGTGGATGGTGCTAGCCATGCATTATTGAATTTGAAGAATAAAGAGTATTTAATTTATTTTAGTCTTCAATGCAGCTAAATGAAACATTTTTTTTTATATTGTTAAGAAATAAATAATCAAATATAATTTATTTTAGTCTTTCATTATATTTTATATATTGTTAATAAATGAATTTTTAAAATTTTGGGTCCATTGGTCAGCTCGTTTAGTCCGTTAGCTTGTAGAGGGTTGAGTTGGGCTAGAAAATTATTAGCCTGCAATTAATTTGACCCAACCTAACCTACCCTGTAAATATGTTGACCCCTCAGGGATTGGCCCAAATGGACTGAGCCAACCCGAATTGACAACTCTAGTTACAATACAACTTTTTATTTTGTGTGTTGTTTAATAATAGACGACAACATAAGAAAACAAGGTATAATATACCACAAGATAAATACTACCAACACCCTCTAATTTCAACACTATTTCCAACACACACATTTTTTATTGGTTGAATTTCATGGTTGAATTTCATGTGGGCCCTAATAAATAAAATGATCCTACATGAAATTCACCCAATAACCATGAGCGTGTTGGAGAGAGTGTTGGTAGCACTCTTCTATACCACAATACTCTTTGGAGCAATTGATCAATGTATATATTTTCAAAACGATTAGGTGGTGGTGATAGTACGTGAGTGTGGTGGCAGCAACGACGGAGGTGGTGGTGAGGGAGAGGAGATAGCAGACATTTAGTTTACCGTTGCAAACGTATAACATTTGGATTCAAACACATGTTTGTCTCAAAGGAACTCTGTAGATACTTTGTCCCAAACGTAAATTTGCAATTTCCCAACTATAAATAAAAAATGCACTAAATTTGTAGTCTTTTATATTTTGGTGTTTTGGGACAAAGTTTTGCCTCTTGATTTGGTGGGGGATAAAAAAGTGACTTTTGTACTATCCCTTAATTAATTAAGTTCTCGTCCAACACCCCGACTAATTTAGAAATCAAGTAAAGGACAATTTTTTTGTGTTGTACTATCTTTTATTTTTTAACAAATCAAACACACCCTTAATTTGAACTCGTTTTCGATGAGGTTTAATTCAAAGTCACTTCAATTAATTCTGACATTTACATATATAATCACATTAATCTCAGATAAAGTATAATGTGCACTCACCCTTAGGAGTTCACTTTGTAATTAACAAATAAAAGATATTATTAATGTAGAAGAGACCCTCCGATAACATAATAATATACTAACTTATTCAAAACTCAACGATGGTCGGTCGTAGTGGAAGTGGACTACGATCCCAGACAAACTTCATCTGCAATATCATGGGTTCGTATACTGGAGTCACCCTCTGGGAGGGCTTTACCTAACCACCACCCTTGATCCGAGTATTAGCCTCACAGCTTGCCTGTGACCTGTGAGGATACCCGATTGTATGATCGGCACCCACAATAGGCCGAAACCGAAAGAAGCCCAGGAAGCTGTAACCCAAAGACATAGGAGCCACAACCCAGCTTGACACGACCACAAAGGGACATGCTTACCCAATAAACCCGACCAGAAGGACAGACGCGTGCCTTCTGTGAGACAACCCCTTCCTCAGAGGTCTCATTGGTAACCCAAACTCAAATTCTTAACGTTGTAGTGCAGCGTGAGAATATAAAAATGCGGAAATAATAAAACAACCAACACTGATACCACAACTATATATGTCATACATATAAAAGTATTGACTCCATCAGTAGAGCCTACAATAACTAATACCAATTATAAAAGACTGCTCAGATGACCTAATTTTGACTCGTGAATGAAACGATTAGGCTTTAAATAAAATTGCGAACGTTATCAGCGATTTTGAAAAATTTTAAAATAAATAAGTTTTCACGACTTTCTTGGGGCGAAATACTAAATCGTGAAAGTAATGGGGCTAAAAACAAATGAACATGAAGTCACATCGCCTAGGAAGGCGTGCCTGTGACTCATCACTGTCATCATTACGTTTCTGAAAATATCTAGATATTTTCTGAAAATATCTAGATATTTATGAGATCTTTTGTTAAAATGACAATTTTGTCCCTAAGAGAAATTACTCTTTTGCCACAAAATATCTATAAAAAATTCGGCCTTGGGCCAAAAAGCCCATCAAGGGGGCGGCTACTCCTCCTATAAATGCCCCTCCCCCTCCTTTGTTTTCTTCACATCTTTCTTCACATCTCTCCTTCATCACTTTCTTCAAGTGCAAACTTCCTTCTTCACTTTTCTTCAAGCTTCAAGAGGAGCGACGCTGCGGCTGTGAGGCTGTGCAGAGGAGCAAGAAGTGCTCGTGAATCGGGGTGTTACATTCTGATACGCAGGTTGTCCGGTCGGTATGTACCTGACGTGCCCCTCGACACTGCCACTATGGTCAACGACTCTTGACGTTGCGTACGAACCGACAAAGCAAAGGCGCCCCCGTAGCCTGCGTGCCTGCATCGATCCGGCTAGATTTTATCCCTACATCGTCCAAGCTGCGCAGGGGAAGCTCCTCCCTCTATAAATATGTGGGACATCCACTGAGAACTCAAACTCTCTATCGATATGCTTGTTGTATAATCCTGTTGAATATCGTGCTTACTCTAGCATCAAAATATCTTTGCAAGTTCTTCTTTCCATTGTGTGTTTTAGCACCTCTAGCACGGAAGGATTATAACTTTATATTTTAATTTTAAACATTTATGTATTATCCAATGATTAATATTAACTCTTACCTCTCATACCACGACACTCCCTCTTTTGTATTTGTTATTATTCTTTCGTCTTTCCTATCACCTCTCGTGCTTGATGTTGTGTTAAAAAAAATTATTGGCCCTTTCTCCAACATTAATTTAAAGAAAATAAATTTCTTTTAGTCCATAATTAAGTAAACCCAACATGCTCCGTTAAAGAATTTTGACCTAGTTAGGTTGACTAATGTGGGGACTGGGGAGTGATATGAAGCTGTCTTAGCTATGAATCAACAATAGTTTTTTCACAAATATTGATTACAAAGACTGTATAATTTGCTATTTCCCCCTCTTTAGATTAAATTAACTAAGACGATATTATACAATCATGTTGTCTTGTCAACCGTATTGTATATTCCCACACATATATATCTTGAAAACCTATGTATTACAGATGGATTTTTGACACGTTTGCATGAGTCACATGACACATGCTGAGGGACGGATCCAAGTACATAAGAATGAGGGCACCTGCCCCACTACGTTTAAAAAATAATTATTAAATATTAAATAATTTAAATTTTGTCCCCACTAAAAATTAAATGTTGCCCTCATTAAAAGATAAATATTGCTCTCATTACTTTATAACCTGACTCTAACAATACATTTTCATTTTTTTGTGAATAATCAAGTGCGCAATCATATGAGAAATTAATTCTTGAATGGTTGTTTAATTATACACATAATACATATATATATATATATAGAGAGAGAGAGAGAGAGAGAGAGAGAGAGAGAGAGAGAGAGATTTTTTAGTGTTGAAAATGAAAAAATGATACAAGAATTTAAAAACATGAAGATCGACACGTAGAGAGTAGTTATAATTTGTAAAAGTTGAGATGTCTTCAACCTTTTGTATATATAATGATATAATTTTTGTAATATTCAATTTTTGACTTAATAATAATGATGTCATTATTTTATCATTTATGCATTTATATATTTTCTTATAAAAATATTTATAATATATAATTTTATCCCCACCAATTAAAATTTCTGAATCCGTCTATGCCATATGGTGGATTTAATCACCCACTACGTGTCAATGTCAAATATTCAAGCACGAAGCTAAGCAAGAGCGATTAAGAATACCAAAATTTATTACTGGGTTTGATCATATATAGCATATAATAATCTCAACAATAAACTATCTAGTTAACGCAACATGTCAACTGGTAGCTTGTTGAAGCACTTGGAGTTTTAAGCAAAATTATTTGAATTTGAATTCTGTAAGGAATTGGACAATAATTTTAAATGTGTCTCTAATGATATAACTTGAACTACCTGAAGCTATAAATTATCAAAAAGAATAACGCTTTTATATATAAAATTAGTTTATCTTTAAAATAAATAAATAATTGGAGTACGAGTTTATTCATCCATAATCCTATAAAGTGTATGGAGATTTATCTTACTAAATAATTTAAAAAATATATATTATTAGTAGTTTCTTTTAAAAACAAATTCATTTTAAATATTTTTTTAATCAAAAGTATGACAACTAACATCTTGAAAATTGAATTACAGATTTACATCTTCACTAAAATAAATTAGGTCAATCTTATCATTGATCGTTTAACTTTGAATAAGTTAATATTTTTTCAACGGTGCTCTGGTATGGTTCAATGAGTGGTCCAATATCAAACCAAGTTACAAAAAAAAGGATTAAGGATATAAATCTGTCTCTTCCTGCTCCCAGTTGGGGCGAGCCTTCAAAATAGTCGGATAGGGTGTCCCTGAGGATGAGATTCAGTTGAGTGGTGGTCAGCTTCCTTGTTCTCTGGTCAGCTACTGCCTCCGACCTGTTGTTGGTCTTTCTGAGCTTCGCTCCCAGTCTTGAAGTTCCCGAATTGTGTGTTCGGCAGGCAACTTCTGTAATCAGCTATCATATGATTTTTTTTTGAAGTGATCACAAGGCCATTAATTAACTTTCATCAATCTCGACCGTCCATGTATGATTTAATGTCTCAAATTTGTATCTCTCATCTCTCACAATAAATGGAAAAGAATTCATCTAACTTATATTGGATTAGAATAAATTGAAGGGTGAAAATTTGGAGTAAGTCTTTAAACTTATTCTTGGAGTCAATGAATCTCCATGTTGTATATATACGAGATGTATAAGTGAGAGAGACAATTTTCAGCCTTTGGATCACATATAAATGGTTAAGATATATAAAATCATGTAATTTTTTTAAATGATCGCATGATATCACTAATTAACTTTTGTTCTTGACCATCCATTTTTTTTATGAACTTCGGGGCAACAAGCCCAAACATAATAAAATTACATCGTGAACAAAAGACACATTACTTGCATCAGCAAGCAAAACTATAGATAAAAAGGAACAATAGCAAATCTATGCACTCCTAGAGGAAGAGCAGGGCCATGCTTAGCTAGAACAAAATTCTGATGTCCCAAAAAATGGTGTTTCGATGTTCCCTACCAATCAAAGATTGGGGATATGCGTAAGTGTTAATTTGTTATGATTTTGTTTTATTAAGTGACAAATTATCATTGGTGGGAGACAGAAAATGTGACAGGAAAGTGAGACAGAATGATTTTCATCAGCTTAACTAAGGTCTACACAGGAGTTCTTGCCATTCAAGTTAGAGTGAAAGAGAGAAACAACACTAATACTTTAAACCTTTTTACTGTGAATATATATAAATGATTTAATATAAATATCGTCTAATTTATTTTATCATTAAAAAGCATAATTGTAAATCTGCTAGTCAGAATTAATATGGATGATTAGCACACAAAAAAAAAAAAAGAATTAATTTGGATGACAGTTATCAAAATTTTGATTTTTTTAAATGAGTCTGAAGATGTAAATCTGTTAATCAATTTTCAAGATGAGTCTGAGACTCTCAACAAAAACCCTACTCCCCAATATACCACGTGTCATCTTCGCTCTGAAACAGCCGTCGTCGAAGTTCGATGAAGCACAACAATGCCTTTGAAGTTCGATACCTTTGCAGAACCGACGAAGAAGAAGCTGGCACCATCCCCTCGTCATAGCTAAAGGATCAAGAAGGAAGGAGATGGTAATAATTGGAGATAACGACACTGACCGAAGATAACAACAATGAAGGAAGGAGATAGCGAGAAAAACATTGACCCTGCTTCACAGCAACGAGGAAGAAGGAGAGGGCAATAACCAGAGCTAATCGATGAATCGCTGATTTTATTCGGTTCAGCTGATTCTTGACCGCTTTGAGCGGTCTGCATGATTTGAATGATAACCGGTTCCCTGGGTGACCCGAACTGATATCAGGTCCGATTCACTGATCTGATCGAACCGATCCGATTTTGATAACCAAAGTGTTACTAATTTCTTGCACTACCGTCTACTTTATCTTTAACGAGGCGACAAATGGACTGGGATTGCTGACTATATAAAGTCACTGAGGAAAAGGGTTGGGCAAAAACCCAAAACATTTACTGCCCTAGAGTTCAGCCAACATTATTTACCAAAAAGGGTCATATTAGTTGGTAGCAGTATCAATCTATCAGACCATCAGCAGTAACACCAACTGTAAAAAAAAAAATAATAATAAACAAATATATTTACTAAGATAATAGAAATAATGATTTGGGGACCATTAGAGTTGAAGACTCTTTTTTTGCCTACATTCTGAATGAATGAATCAGTTATTTTAAAGTGGGTGGCACACCCTCATTAATGTAAAGCCTCAACTTACACCATCAAACCTACTCCATAGTCCATACATTGTTGAAATGTCAAACAACAGATCTCCAAATACTCAGAAAATTCTAACTATGTCCTAAATTTGTCACTAACTGTCCATATTGATCCAAACCTCAGATTAATTAAACTACAAAAATGGGTATTTCTGTTTCTGTGTCCTAAAATGAGTTGCTGCTTCTACTTTCTTGTAGCAATAGAGGTTAGGCAGAAAGTTCAGTGAGGAAAAAGCAAATATGGCAAGGAATCAAGATGAGTATTCCTATATAATACCATTTTTAAAAATAATAATAATAATAAAACATTAACAGAATCCAAATAGTACGGAAAATGCAAGTAGCACAAAAAAGGTTGCCTTCTGGCCTTTTGTCTTGCTTAAGGGTTAATATGTGCCCTCTCTCTCTCTCTCTCTCTCTATGATTAACATTAATTAATCAAATTTAAGGACCCTTCTCAATTTCCCTTTCCCAACAGAGACAACACCATCCCATCATACATACGGTCAACCATACTCAGTCTCACTCATATATGTATGTATATATCCGTATACACTCTTGTGACACGTGCTCACTGTTTCTCTCTCTCTCTCTCTCACTTAAATTAGACCAAAAACATGAATGAGCTGGAGGGAGATTCCGTGTGTGGAAATCGAGCTGTAATTGAAACTGAAAGCCTCCCCTCTTTCCCTCTCTCTTCCTGCTTCTTATGTTTTTCACTCTCATTGTCTCATACAACATGTAACTCCAAAACAGCCTATAAATACCTCAAATGTTCCACTTCTTTAGTCACACACCTTCTTCTTCTTCATTTTCTTCTTCTTCTTCTTCTTCTTCATTATCCTTCACCTATAATAACAAGTTACTCAAACTAACATAAACATGGAACCAAGCACCATGTTTTGCTTGTTTGCTTCTTTTCTCTTCATTGTTTTTTTCAAGACACTCATAAAACCCTTTGTCTCCAAACGCCAAAACTTGCCACTCCCACCTGGTTCCATGGGTTGGCCTTACATAGGAGAAACCTTTCAAATGTATTCTCAAGACCCGAATGTCTTCTTTGCCACAAAAATAAAAAGGTTCATATCAATTCTTTTTAACTTTCCATTCTTATCTTCAACAACCATTTAAACCATTTCATGGACACAATCACTAACATACATGTGAACTTATGTGAACTTGGATTGTTCATTTTTTTCTTTTTCTTTTATAGGTATGGTTCTATGTTCAAGTCCCACATTTTGGGTTGTCCTTGTGTGATGATTTCAAGCCCAGAAGCTGCAAAGTTTGTTCTGAACAAAGCTAACCTGTTCAAGCCAACATTCCCAGCAAGCAAAGAGAGGATGTTGGGTAAACAAGCTATCTTCTTTCACCAAGGAGAGTACCATGCTAACTTGAGAAGGCTTGTACTTCGTACCTTCATGCCTGAAGCCATAAAAAACATTGTCCCTGACATTGAATCCATTGCCCAAGATTGTCTCAAATCATGGGAAGGCCGTTCGGTCACCACTTTCCTTGAAATGAAGACGGTATGCAACTCAACTTCAACTCAGCTACTCCAAAAACAGAGCACAGAAACAGAGCAAAACAGAGTGTTCCTCTGTTCATTTTCTTAAAAAAAAAAAAAAAATTTAATACCAATAATAAAAATTAAAGGGTCAAACCATTATTGATTCCTTATTGATTTCTATTGTTTTTTTTACAAAATAAATTTTAAAAACAAAAGAATTTTGGTGTATTGCAGTTCACCTTCAATGTTGCTCTACTTTCAATATTTGGCAAAGATGAAGTTCTGTATAGAGAGGATCTGAAACGGTGTTACTATACCCTTGAGAAAGGGTACAACTCAATGCCAATTAACCTTCCTGGGACCCTGTTTCACAAGGCCATGAAGGCAAGGAAGGAACTTGCACAGATCTTAGCACAAATAATCTCAAGCAGGAGGCAGAGGAAGCAAGATTACAAGGACTTGTTGGGTTCATTCATGGGTGAGAAAGCAGGGCTCACAGATGAACAGATAGCAGATAATGTAATTGGTGTCATATTTGCAGCTCGTGACACCACTGCTAGTGTTCTTACGTGGATAGTCAAGTACCTTGGTGAAAACCCAAGTGTCCTACAAGCTGTAACTGTAAGTATCTGGGTCCTACTATCCTATATAATCATTGCTTGGTTTTATCATTTATCAAGAAAATTTCAACTTTAATGGCATAAAAATAGAAAAGTAGTTTGGTCATTTTAATAACCTTAAAAGTTAAAATCTTTTTTTGATTTTGTTTTTGACTTTATAGGAGGAGCAAGAGTCCATATTGAAGAGCAAGGAAGCAAGTGGTGAAGAGAAGGGTCTGAATTGGGAAGATGCCAAAAAGATGACAATAACTTCAAGAGTTATACAGGAGACCCTAAGAGTTGCTTCAATTTTGTCCTTTACTTTTAGAGAAGCTGTAGAGGATGTTGAATATCAAGGTCAATAACTAAATCTGATATGATACCTTTTTTTTTTTTTTCCTTTTCTTATTTAGGCTCATAGAATCTGTGTTGGGAATTTTTTTTTTTTTTTTCCTTTAGGGCATCTTATACCAAAAGGGTGGAAAGTACTACCACTCTTCAGAAACATACACCATAGTCCGGACAACTTCAAAGAGCCTGAGAAGTTTGATCCCTCAAGATTTGAGGTAATTATTGTATAGAAGTTATGTATATTCATATGTGATATTTTACTTACTATGCTTTTGCTCCTATTCATGTGATAGGAAGTCCAGACTTTGACAGATTCTGTTTATATTTGACAGGCTGCACCAAAACCCAATACTTTTATGCCATTTGGCAGTGGGATCCACGCTTGTCCAGGGAATGAATTAGCCAAGTTGGAGATTTTGGTGCTTCTACATCATCTGACCACAAAGTACAGGTTGGTAAACTTGATTACTAATAACAGTATCACTGCAAGCTTCTTCAATCATATGCATTTAGTGGAGACATATTCCAAAGTTAGAAGGTTTTCTAAGTTCAGTGTTGCTATTATTTTGGTACAGGTGGTCTATGGTGGATGCAAAGAATGGTATTCAGTATGGCCCTTTTGCTCTTCCCCAAAATGGCTTGCCTATCACATTATATTCCAAGATGTAGATATCACTCAAACAAACAAAAGACAGATCCAAATCCAACAATTGGTTTTATGGCAACTTTCTAAATATGGAAAGAATAGCTTCATGGACCTTCTTGAGAAAATGATAAAAGACCAAATACCATAATGCAAATGTATAATCAAACAAGGGAGATCAACACTTCCTCCTTTCTTTTTTGGCCTAGAGACACCCAAAGGGGACGTCTTGACAACAGAATACAAACAGGGATGTCAAGTGTACATATAGGAGGTTTCATAGCCAGAGCAAATAGTATTAAGTTCTTTTGATTCTTCACTTTTTTTTCTTTTTGAAAATATCTGGAGGAAAAGTCCTCAAGATTGCATTGATGAATTGTATCCATATAATCATGCCGCAAGGCCAAAATAAAATGAAATTTTTGTGCTAAGATGTGTGCAGAAATTACTCCTGCATCTAAAAGGTGCAAAGACACTTCATATCTTAATGATTTTCTTAAAAAAAAAAAAAGAAAAAGGAAAACAAAGGAGAAAATGGAATGCAAATGAATCACGGCATTGCAGAATAGTAGTGGTGATTGATTATACGTGCTTCCCCATCTTCCAAACATGCAATCAATCAATGGTTCAAATTTTGACTAATACACATTTCATGTATTGCATATCAATCAAACTCAGGTCTCCTAAGATCTCAACACATGTCTTTTCAAGCTTATCAGTACTATCCAGCAGATACTCCCCTACTCATAATTGCTCCTCTGTCCTTTTACTCCTTAGGTGTTTCAATACATAAATTTAAGCTATCAATTTTTCTCAGGTTGATTTGAGCAATTAAAATACTTTATTTGCTAAACTTTTGAATCGTTGTGGTTGCAGCATTTAGATGAACATACTTTGAAGTAGTATATTCTTATATTTACTAGAATTATATATACAACGAAAATAAAATAAAATTATGAGTATTGTGCAATATGATTTCCAATCTTCTATACTACTTCCATAGCGGTTTTACAATCTTGACATCTTATTCACATTTTTAACTTACCACAACAATCTATTTTCATCTTTTCACGTGCCGAAGTATTTTGGAAACCTTTGCTCCATATCCCTATGTAGTAGTCCCATATTCCTACGTTGTTTCTAACTTCGACATTTTAAGGTGTCCGTCGGTGCTAACATCCATCTATATCCACAATGAAAAGTCGAAGTTCCTAATTGACTATATTTGTAACAAGACAAACTTCCTTTATTGTTTCAGAGTTTTATGCAGTTAGTGTTTCCAAAGTAGCTCATGAGCATGTCATAGTTATCTAATTCCACCCTGCAATTGGGGAACTGATAGCTGTATTTGTAAGTGAAACTAAGGAAAACTAATTCAGAATGCTATTTCCAACCACAACTTTCCTCACAAAATCAATTGATTTATGACATTATTATGTTACCCTTGAAAAATATAAAGTTTTGACATCTTTTCTATATAGATCAATAAGTTTAGGACAATTTTTTAATGTCATGTCATACCATATAACTATATATCTCTGATATCCGTATGCAATATATTCGAATAAATTTCTTGAAAGGAAAAAAAAGGAAGGGTCAAATAGGAGATGAAATATATTTATACGATAAAGTCGAATTAAACCAAGTACATGACAGAACCCAATGGAAATCCATAAAAAATATATTAATGATTGAACTCAACATGATCAACATAATAAAAAAAACGAAAAAATAACATCAATATGTTTAAATATTGAATATCAACTTATTGATTCATATAAAAAGGATATCAAAACCCTCTATTTTTCAATGATATCTCAGAAATACCCTGATTTATTTTCATGGATATTTCTTCTATGAAGTAGAGAAAAATTGATAGGTTGTGAGGGACTTGAATAGATAAAGTTTTGTTGTCATATTTCAGTGTATCATATCTCATCCTCATCAATAATATCTTGTTATATAAATTTAAATTTTTTATAATTTTAAAAAATAAAATATGTGACAACTGATAAGATATTATTGATAAAAATAAAATATGATACATCGAAATATTGGCCAACAAATCCCCATCCACCTTGAACTTGCACCGCTTAGCTGTACTGAATATAGTTTAGAAAATCTAGAATCACAAGTTTCTTTATAATCAAACCACGTCACCGCTAGAAGGATACTTTCTCATGTTATACTTTCTAGTGCTACATATAATTAATTAATGGATTTTAGGGATGATGTTAACGGATATTTTAAAGATATTTTTTAAGAAAATAAAAAAAAATTATATTAAAAATTAAATATATCATTTCTTCAAATATTAAATACATCAATTTTTAATGAAATTTTTTTTTTAATTAATACCCTTAAAACATTCATTAACATTATCATAACTAAAATACGTTGTGAGGGATACAATGTTACCTTATATATATATAATTTTCTTTAAGAGGCCAAGAGTCAAAGAATATAAAACCGAAGAGTTTTAAAATATCAGATAAATTGCTTTTCAACCAAAAAAATATGAATATATAAATTTATAAATTAAAATGCTCGTGAAGTTCAAATAGTTTATAGTTTAGGAATCACAATATTACCATATAATATCACAGTAAACCCATGATTTATTTTTGTAATTAAATGATAAATTTCAAGTAAAAAACATACAATATTTTATACAAGATTGTATAAAACTTTACAGTTTTGACTTATGAGTATGGGAAGAGAATAAATAGGAACCCGTCGCCGGGCTGAAAAGTCGGTATGTAACACTAAAAACATGGAGGGTGTATTAAAAAGAGTATGTTAATATTTTTTTTTAAAAACAATAAACTCCGAATGCTGTTAGTGAGCAACTAAAGGAATGAATATTCAATTGACAATCTGCTATTATAAAGTTTCTGCTATGCGTAAGGTTAGGAAGGTCGGTCCACGTGAATGAAGATTTTTTGTTTTATTTTGATGTATTATATTATATTTTAATTAATAATATTTTATCATATAAATTAAAATTTTATTTAATATTAAAAAATAAAATATATAATAAAATATTATTAATTAAAATATAATGTAATATAAAAAAATGGGACAAAAGATCCTTATCCTATCCAACTATGAGTTAATATATACTTAATTGTTCAAGGAAGGACTGTTGAGGTGAAAAAAAACACATCGAGACATTATAGGGTAAAAATAAATTGCGGATGGCATAGAACATGGGTTTAATTGTTATGTATTTTTAGTATAAAGTTTTATATTATCAATCATTGACAAATTATAGTATATGTGACTTTTAAGATAATTAGGATAAAAGTCAAATATTTTTACTCACATAATAATTTATAATTAATTAACAATGAAAAAAAACTTTATACTAAGAGCATGTTTGAAAAATATTGATTTTTCCTATTTCAGCTATTTTTTGGTTAAAAAGCTGTTTCATACATAATCTATCATGTTTGATAATTAACTTAAATTTATAAAAAAAAAAATTTTGGGAAAAAAAGCTATTTTATGTCATTTAATATGTTTTAGTTTAAGATTGATGTGATTTGATTATTTTTCATTTTCAAAAATTTCTTCACTATTTACCTCTACAAAACTAACTTTCAAACAAATATTATTAAATTATAGAAATAACTTCTTACCATTTTTTCGTAATTTACTATATAAAAGTGATTTCTTTTTTACACTACCCAAACGAAATAAATTATCTTAAAATCGCTTTTCAGCAAACATACCCAAACAAAAACATATTCTTATTATAATCGATTATCACAATAATCAATTATACATATAATCGATTATCAATATAATCTATTTTTTTATCTTTTTCAAACACATCCAAACAATTCACACCAATTAAATCTAATTAACGTTGTATATATCATTTGATAATAGAAAATTTCGTAAGAATGAATAGCTTTTGGACTATTATAATATATATTTTTATAGGATTATTATAAGATTTTTTTTTTTTTTGACTGGAGGATTATTATAAGATGTTATTTAATAAAATTTAGGGCTATGCAATAGTTCCCAGAACATGTTGTTTCCGGTAAGGACAATATCATTATTAATTAAATCAATCTTGGATCAGGGATACTTTCTCTCGATTTATATATATGTAAAAAAATGTTTATATTTTTTAGACTCAAATATAAATAAAAGTTAATCAAATCAATCCTATTTAATGTTAGTATTTCAAAAATACCTTTTGGTTAATTATTATTTTTATTTTTCAAGAGCATTATACACTCCCAAGATACAACTTCCCAGAACATTATACACTTCCAAGAAAGGATAGTTTAGTAACTATAACTTATTTTTTACACAAATCAAGACAATTAAATTAATATAACTAACTTTCTTAATACGTGTGAAGTTAATTTTTTTACTTATATATAGGTCCGGAAGGAAAATGACTTTTGGGACCGTATATATTTTTTTCTCATTATAAGCATAGACGGTTTGAAGAATTAATTCATGAGAGAACTAACATTATCAATAAAAAAGACAATTTTTTTTTAAATTATAATTTTAAAGTTAAATGCACCATATTTTTTTTAAACTCAGTCAAATTATAAAACTAATGAAATTCAATGTATATCAAACTTTTCATTAATCTGTTTAGCTGTAATTATAAGTGAGTAAGGATATGTTTGTTTTAAATTTTGATAGAATTAATTTCAAAAGAATTTATTTTAAAAAAAAATTTGAGGTTAAAAATTAATTTATGTTTGGTAAGTGAATTTATAATAATTGATTTTGTTTGAATAATAAAGTAAAATCATTTTTGATGATCTCATATCTAAAATCAATTATACTCAACAAGAAAGTTAGAAATTCTTCATTATTTTAGAATCAATTCTGTCAACCCCAAAATCGATTTTATTGAACACACTATTGAAATCAAACATCTTCAATTATGATAACAACTAGATTTTGGTTAGTCAAACTAGATTTTGCTACTCAATCGGACATTTGAAGTGACATCCAAACAAGCAGTAAATGTGTGTTAAACTTGAGTTTGGATCATTTCCAACGGTTGTTGGAAATTCAAACACACCCTAAACGGTCGGCCAAAAACTCATCAAACTTCTTGACACGTTCGCAATAGAAAAAATGGCCAGAGAAAGTACCAGGCAAACCAAGGGCTCTAATTTTTTTAGTTGAAAAAATTGTAGAAAAAATGGAATTGTTTAAAGAACTCGAGATTGAGATTCAAAGTATATGTGTATATCTTTCTTTCATTAATTAATTTTGTAAAATAATTTCTAAAAGGATGAAATTTATAATAGGCGAATCCTTTTTTTAATATAAAATGGGAACTATTGTTTTACCCTTCCTACCGTGTATATGGAAAAGTCATTATTGAGAGAGTCAAAATTCACTTCGATGATTTCTACGTCTCGAATGATTAATCTCCGAGTAACGGCTGGCCGGGGGATACCTTGGTATATATATATAAAAAAAAAAGGATTTGAATTCCCTCCATTTAAATTTCACTGCATTCATTTATATGTATTATTGGATCATTGTTATTTCATTTATTTAAAATATACTCAAATGCATCTAATGGTGATATGAGTGGATGTAGTGAATTTTGAATGTAGGGAACCCAAATAAAAAAAAGTCAATTGTTGAGAAGCAAAATCCTTTAAAGTCATGCTATTGAAACATTAAAACTTGATCATTACATTTGACATCTTATACATTTATTTATATCTCCACTTATTTTTTATTTTCTTTATATATACATATTCTATTACATCAAAAAAGCAAGAAGATACCATATGAGTTCATGAATCATTTTTCCAATGGTTTAAACTTTGAGATAATGCTTTCTTTTTTTGTGGTCGAAGGGAAAATTCATATGAGGCCTTAATGAGAATGATGAGAGGGGAGAAGACGAAAGAAAGGGACAACGAAGTGCTTCGGGATTTGAACCTGCATACTCACATTTCATATCACACAGTTTAATCAATTAAGTTCACTGATTATAAAATAAGAAAAATTTGAGATAATGATTTCTACTTACCTACGTAGAAAGCTGAACATTTCAATATCTCATTATATGATAAATAGAAAAGAAAGAGCACAAGATTTTGAAAGTCAAGTTTGGATTGAATCAATTGATAGTTATAGGATGCGTTTGGGTATACAGCTTATTTAAGCGTTTATGCAATAAACTCTTTTTTAAATAAGCTAAAAACAACTTATGGAAAGATTTTAAACTATTTTCATAAACTATTTATATAAGTTTAATTCCATAAGTTATTCTCATAAACTCTTCCAAACGCACCATAGTCCCCTCCTATCATGAATAGATTCTCTTCTTTTAGTTTTTTAGTTTTTTTATTTAATTTTAATCTATTGATATAAAATATGAAAGTAAAAGGAAGTATTTTTCTAATTTTTTTTAATTTAATTTATAAAGAATATTTATTAACAACTAAATTTATAAACGGCCTAGCTTAACACTCCCCTTAATCTCCGTGTCATAGATTATTCCAAGATTATCAATTTTTATCCGAGATGAACAAGTCCTTTACTTCTGTTTTTCTTTTATTCTTCCTTGATTTTTGCAACCAAATCTTAGAAAATTTAAAACATAGACGGTTATACATAAAATAACAGAATAGCTTACACAACTAAGCAGCAAGAGAGTCCAAAAAGATCAATCATAGGGTAAAGCACCATCCCTTCCATGCAGTTTTAGCATTTTCCACCACCGACGAACAAACTCATACTTCTTCCCAATTCTCTCTTTTGTTTGATGTGTGTAATATTAAAGTTACTTTAATTCATTCTCTTTCTTCTGCTTTATATTTGTTTATTGAATTTGTATAATTGTGTTTCCTTAAAAATATGATAATGTGATACTCAGATAGAGAAAGATACAAAATAAATCAGGTGCAGAACAGAACCTTGATTATTCTCACGCGTCTTCTAATAGAGAAGTTGTTTGTGTCCTCTTTTTTTTTTAATACAAAATATAACATATTAGCATATCATATTTTTTTTTTGAAACCATCATATCATATTATTAAACTAAATGATTGTTTAGTATGTGAAGTTAATGGCTT
The DNA here is from genome assembly GCA_039655645.1 of Ammopiptanthus mongolicus. Classification (NCBI taxonomy): domain Eukaryota; kingdom Viridiplantae; phylum Streptophyta; class Magnoliopsida; order Fabales; family Fabaceae; genus Ammopiptanthus; species Ammopiptanthus mongolicus. The sequence goes on along the minus strand of CM077343.1, from coordinate 95,653,229 downwards.
ACAGGCCACCAGCATACAATTAATGAAAAAAAAAGGCAAAAAGGAGAAACAATTACTTATAGCTTCATGAAGTGGTCGACTTCCATTCATTTGTCCTTTTCCTTGGAAATAATGTTTTTATAGAACTAAAAAGGTTTGTACATTAGGATTTTGCCATAAATACAAAAATCTTAGCTAAAAATGCTGACTCAGAGCTTTGCATCTCTCATAACAAAGTGTCACACGTGTTCTTTGATGATTTTGCGAATTAATTGTGAGATGTAGATAGATCTGCCTAAGGTACATTTCCAATCCATGACAGCTATACAGAATGATTCTTTTCTAGTTTTTACAGATCTTAGTTTTACCATACCTAGGATGGATACAGTAGCAATGTTTTTAGTTCTTTTCCCGAGAATATATACAGAATGTTAATGGATCCGCAAGGTAACTATTTTCTTATCTTTTGATATTGAATGTTAATTCCCAATTCAATAATTATTGTTTTTTTTCCTATTTGTCACTTTGTTTAAATTTTTATACGTGTAAGTATATTTTTAAATTTTTTAAATGATGTTTGCAGGTGTATTTTTAATCTTTCAATTTTTATATATTTTTTTTTTCAATTTTTAAATTATATTATAACGGGTCAACCCGTCAAAATTTCAACTCACTTTTTTGTTTTTATCATTTTGTGTTTAGTGGATGAGTCCGTCGGTCGGCCCATAAATGGAGTGAATAAGAAAGGTTTCATCCTCTATCAAAATGAATCATTTGGTCCGTCTCATTTTGGATGGACCAATAGTGAATTGAGACTGATGGGTCTATTTTATCACCCCGACTCAAATGAAGTGAATCTTCACAAAATACAAAAAATAGTAATAAAGAGTGTCGAAAGTGTAAAGTGTATGTGCTTGACATAAACACCTATTTCAAAGTGTTCATTGTTTCTAGGAGACCATCATCGTCCCATTATCCTTATAATTAGGTGAGGCTCTAAAGTCTGAAGTATGTAACTTCAGAAGTCAATTCTCATCATTCATTAGAAAAAGAAATAAGATTGGCGTTAATATGAATATTCAATTACTTGAATGTCAAAAGAAGCAGAGAAGTATAGCAAAAATGACCAAAATATCCACGAAGAAAGGTCCAAGAGTTTTTTAAGTTTGAAATTTACAATTAGGCATCTTTTAGTTGTAGAGTTTATGCAGATTATAAACTAGCAAGATTTTCTCATAAAGAAAGAAACTAACTAGTATTAAAAATAAATAAATCTAACTATTTTGCGTCATTATCCTTTTCACTTGGGTGAATGTATGCTAAAGGTGCTAGAGTTAAATAAAGGAAATGTAAAAGAATTAAGCCAATTTTAGTATTTCCAATCTTTCGTGAAGAAAACAGCTTAACATCAAATTTTTTTCGGTAAATAAAATGTATTAAAGAAGTATAAGGGATACTCTAACCCATATACAAATTGTTAGAAATTGAGGTGTCAATCTGCAACAAAGAAGAAAAGAATAAGTGACAAGCGCAATCTCCAAGACGTGAAAGGACACTAAGTTTTAGGTTTGTTCGTCCTCATCAATCTCTATCTAGATTGGATGCAACAGGTGTAACAGCGAATCTCCTTCAGGATACAATGAGAAAACCTTGGTTTGGTTTGCACATCCTAAACCAATCGTATAGTCAATGGAAGTTTACAAAATAATAGTTTCCCTTAATCTCTCTTTGTGCATAAGGGAGAAAAGAAGGTGATTTGAAATGAATAAGGCTTAACAATTTCGTCAACCTTTCTTACATGAAGAGTGGTTCTATTTATAGACCAATTCATGCCACTTGGTGAAGGGAAACAACCTTTCATAAATTGAAAGAAAGAATGCAACATTTCATACATGTATCATTCGATATATAGACACATACGCTCATGATATAACACACTTATTAGGAAGAATTTTAAACTTATGAAGAGACACATTTCCTCTTATATGTTTTAGGACTTTCATATTTTGAAAATCCCTCACACAAATGTCAAACTCAGACCTTAATCAGTTTACAATAATTCTAATACAATGAAATGAGCATTGACACTAATCAAAAAACTGTAAACCAAAAGATCCTCCACACAATGCAATTAACCAAGACCAGGATCTTATTTTCATCATATCAACAATATCTAAGAAATCAAATCTACACATTAAAAATAATGTCATTTCGCAACACCAAAATTGACTTTTCTTTTTCTTTTTTTTTAAAGATCTTTGCTTATAGTCAAGTACTATAATAATGGCTGTAAACCATGGTTAAGGCTTGTGTTGTGAAATGCTTTAATCTCTTTTTAGCATATATATCCACACAGGTATTGCTATGATAGTAATCCTTCTGGCACCGTTGCAACAAGCATGTTTTATCCAGGATTTGACCTTTAGTTTTATACTGGAGAGTGTGACATGCTTTAAACTTGGTATTAGAGAATAAAATCTGTTAGGAGGTTAAGAGTTAGTTAGGAAGTTAGTTGGTTCCATAAGCTCTATATATAGAGCATCTTGTACTCACTTTCCGTATCTTTTAATCAATCAAAATGCTCACTCCTCGGCTTATGCCTATGATCTCTATCATTCACATCCCTGGATTAGTAACACTTGGACTAGGTAACCTTTGATTTGAGCGCAGAATACACAATGTCAAGGATGTTGACATTGTTGGCTCCGACATAGTCTAATTATCGAGCGTCAATATCCTCCACATGGTGAATGCCTATTGAGTTAACAATTCCTTGTCATTACTAAGTTGTTTGAAATTTCAATTATTTGAATGTCATCGAATTAGAGGACTAAAATGAAGTGACCCTGTATGTATCTACGTATAACTTTTAAGGTTGAAGAGTCTTCTATGATTAAGATGCTCTGAAGTTTCTCTAGATGCATATATATGGCCAAGAAACAGGTTTAAATGTTCTTTGTTAATAGTGACTATGCCTCATGTATAGTAGTGATTAAATTTGCAGATGTCTCCCAATTAATTCAATCGATAATTTTTTTTTTTTTAACAAGTAGATCGCAATTTAAGTCACTTATATTCGATCTATAATATTTTTTAAACAATACGTAATGATTGATATAATCTGGCATCTGTGCAGGCTTACGTGCTGACGACGAGAGGTTGGAGAAATTAGGGAACAAAAATTTGCATAATCTGAAAAAATTGCAAAGATGGTCCTATGTTACGGTGGACACTGAATGAGTAGTGGAATTCGTACTCTGTACTGGGCCATAATGTTAATATTGACGTGATGTTAAACTTATTGGAGCTAAGAACCAGTTCTTAGTTTGTTTTACTATTGGAGAGGAATGAGTTGGATATCAAGCCTAAGAACCGTTATAAAAGAACTGATTCTTAAGTGTTAAAATATAATATTTCCTCTTGTTGTAAGATCAATTGTGAGATTCATTTTAAGTTCTTAAGGGTCTACATTGGAGTGAAATCTTGTTGAAATTCTTAAATTTTATGTGGCATTCTAGAACCATTAAAAATAAGTTAAGAACTCAAATTGAATTCAATCGTTGAAGATGCTCTTAGTATAGCTAGCCTTAATAGTGATATCTAGAGGGGAAATGAAACATGCAGTACTTCTACACCTTTTGTTATACATATATGTCTGGGAAAAAGAAAAAGAGAAATTATGTATTGGAAATGTGTTTCTCATGTTTTATTTATTTATTTTGGATTAAAAAAGATATTCATTCATTCAAATTGATAAAATACATCAAAAACAAAACAAATTCGACATCACTAAAAATCGAACAGGATGAATCTGCGAACAAACTCATAGCACCCAGGTTAATAACATAAAACAGTAAAATGCCTACAAATGTGACAAAATCAAAGTGACCGGAATACCCATGCCTCCGGATCTATAACGTTGACGCCCAAATCTTGATTGAATCTGTAATGGATTGAAGCTGATCTGCCAATCTCAACAAAACGAACATCGCAACAAGACGGGAAACTAAACAACGCCACACCAAGACGACGAACAAAACACCGCACTCAGATGACAAAATCGCGGAAAAACACGAAAGAAAAATCAGATCTATGTGAAAAAATCACTTATTTAGAGAAAATGAGAGAAAAATGATATAGATGGATGATTTCAAGCCAAAAAATGATCCAAAATCATTTTCTTCCGGGGGTGGAGAAAAAGGTAAAAAAATGAGTAGAGGGAAGGTTGAAAAAGAGAGACCACCCTAGATATTATTACGTAACAAAAAGTAGTATTAGAATAATGTAATGTAATAGAAGTGTGGTGTAAATAAGTAAATAACATTATTGTATTTGGATCAAATATCTGGCACTAGCAGTTGGGGCACGAGAAACAAAGAAGCAATAGTGGTGGAAGAAACAAGAGACACGTATAGGCTTCCACTTCAGCTACAACACCAAAACCGCCTTTCAAGTTTGTGTTATCTGTTGATGTACTTTTCTCGTCGGGTTCCTTTTTGGCATGGAGCTATTTCGTTTTTGGGTATAGAAAATCATAATCTTATTAGGTTTCAATTTTACCAGGATCACAATATATATATAGCTACATACATCATGCCATTGCCATCTGTACATCAGCACTATTGGTTAATCATCATGGTGGTCGATATATAAGCAAAGCAATGAAGTACATAATGTCACTGCATTTCCATTTTCACATGATGAATTAGGGATCCATCATATCATACACTCTGGCACCATAAAAAAAGCAAGGACATTTCAATGTCACCCATAAGTAGAGGTTAATTTACAAAAGACAGTACTCAAGCAACAACAGAGGATGACAAAAGTTCCTTTGTTTTTTTCACTGCATTTTGAACCACAGAAAGTGCTGGAGCCATAAGAATATTGATCCTATGCAAAGGTAGTCCTTTGCTAGGATACTTGCATTCTGAATATTTGAGTAGTCAGAAGCTTTATAAAAAATCCTTATTTATCAATTTTGGTACTATACCGACAGAATAGAACATTTAAAAAAAGAACAACATGAAAGCATGGAAATGATCCAGTAGAGGATGTAACTTAATCAATTTACAAGAGATGACGTGGTAGACTGGTTATACATCATGGATCCCATCACCACTGTTAGTCCCTTAATTTCAATTCATGCTTTTGAACTGCTATTCAAGCATGTATGCAAACAACGAAAGTAACAATCATAAAACAATGACCAAATTGAATTTACAAGACCTTTTCAACTCCATAGAAGCATTTTAAAGACTTATAAAAGAAATCTCCAATTAAAATTTATGGAAAATATAATGACTCAGAGGAAACACAGAAAGGAAGGAGAGCATTTTCGAGGTGGGTTGCCACAGGGTATGAGGATAACCAATGAAATAAAAGAACATGAAAATGTTATGTGTCTTAAAGACTCAATAAGAAAGTGTTTGTTGATGACCAAACTCCCAAAAGCTTAAGCTCGTTAAGGCAGATGAATGATAAATATTCTCAAGATTACTCGTTACTTACCTAACTTCTAGACTTCTGGTCAGGTCACTCATAGACTTGCGCGTACTTTGATTGGTAAATACTAATGGATTTCTTAAATTTGTGTATAACAACTTGGTTTAGTCATCCTTATAAACTTATAATCCCTCAAAGAAAGCTTCCACAGGGTAGTCACTTGCTAACTTACATCTCCTTGCCGTGTTATCTTTGTTATATTATCATTAAATCATATGTTGTCATTCCGTTAAAAGAGTTTAACCTTTCAACTTGCAGGGTCAATTATAGATAGACGATCCACCTCAAGGTATTAAAACAGAGTTTCGAGCTATGACACAAGGGATTTGTAAAATATTATGAATAAGAATCATACTTGATGATCTCAGGATAAAGTATGAAGCTCCTATGAGGTTATTTTGTGATGATTAGTCGACCATCAACATTGTTAACCACCCTATCCAACATGATCAGACGAAGCACATAGAAATATACTATCATTTTATCGAGTAAAAGTTAGATAATTGTCTTATAATTGCATAATACGTCCCCTAAGAGCTCCAATTAGCAAATGTTTTCACCAAGGGGCTTCCCACATAACGGTTTCAGGATCTTACTTGCAAATTGGGAATGATAGATATTCATTCACCAGCTTCAGGAGTGTTGTAATATAGTATTATTTCTTATGAGTGTGGGTTTCTTACAATGGATCCATGGCAAGTAGTAAGACACTAATTGCATATGCAGAGGTATATAGTAGCTAGGAACACTAAAAAGAAGAAGAGATGCAGCGGAGAGGAGAAATAAGGGAGTATAGTTCCATACCCTCCTCATTCCCTCACTCTGGCCCTATCAACATGACGCTAAATCCTGAAGCCTTGAATTCATAATACTAATCTTCCATTTATATATGCCTCAATGAGTAGGGCTTCCATTGTCCGAGTCCTTCGTGAAATTAGTGAAGCAGGCCACAGTTACATTTTAGTACAATTTGCTGGGGATACTACTAGAAGGTACATTTAAAAATGCAGATTTTGAACCTACTTATGTCACAGTATCATATAGATATTGATATTGCATAAGATAGAAATTAATTGGTGTAACATAATTAAAGGATTCGTAAAAGCCTAAATGTGAGAACGTGAATTTGATAGACGGAAAGATCAAATTGACAAGCGAGCTTGTGGCATTTACAGGGTAGACCTTATTCATTAGGAAGTGTAACACATCTCATATCATCTGTCAGTCTGGACATTATTTTATTATAGTAACTGCATCATAATCTAAGTCTGTCTGGGAATTCATTATTTGAAAACATAGTCTGTACTCTGTACTTTGTTCACATAGTAACAAAATGCCAAGGGTGTGCAGAAATGATTGAATATCATCATTAACAAGCAAAGCGGAACCATGAATTTGATCCAAAGCCATTAACCAGCAAGGTTTAAAACAAATGATAGATAAGGAGCAATCAGATAATAAAAGGAAGAAAATAAATAGAAACATTCATTAGAGTCATTGCCATATCATCACATTACTCTACTTCACCCAAATAATCATCAATTTCAGCTGGTGTCAATACCCTGCAACATAATTAACATGTTATTGAGTCACTCAGTTAAGTGATCCAAGGATGTGAGGATGATTTTGAAGTTTGAAATACACTTGCTTCTTATAAAATGCATTGGAAAGCACGTTTTTTCATTTGCATCCATGAAAATGTAAAACGAACACACCAACTAGTCTTTATTCCAGTTGCTAATTTTTAGTTCTCGCCCCCCCACCCCCCCACAAAAAAAAAAAAAAAAAAAAAAAAACACATCCACCTTGCAGCAACATTCCTCTAGGCCTTACCTTTTTCTTTTCCCCTCATTTTTTGTGATGCAATTTCTCTTGTATTTCAAAATACTAATAAAATTCATGATTCAGAATGGATTGCCCAAAAATCAGCTCAGTTTGCCAGTGTCACAAACCAGAGGAAGCAAGGTTCATATAATTAAATATGGAAGGTGGAAAAACAATACAATCAAAGTAGGTAACAAGCACTAAGTTATGAATCATACAAAAGCACATAAATTATTATATATTTTAAGGAAACAGATATGCACCTGAACTTTTTGTCAGCACCAATTATGCCAATTTCAATATTTTTTGCTGAGATCTGTCCCTCAAATCTGGAAAATGCACACATAAGAAAAACAGGATAATAAGAATAGTTTTGAAGAGTAAACAAAGATACAAGCATACAAAAAAGAAAAGTAAGAATTGTCAATAAAGGGGGAGTGTCTATTGTAATTTCTATACCTATCAAAATTTTTAATTAGTAATTATAATAATTAATTCTGACTCTAAAATAACATCTTAATTTCATACTAGAACTGAGCCTTAAGTCCAAAAAATAAAAACAAAAGAAAAAAAGAAAAAAGAAAAAACTAACGCTACTATAAAAGGTTGAATTAAAAAGGCCAAGAAAAATTCAATCATGAAATGCCGATATCATTCCCAGGAAAACCTCCTATATACTGTGTCAGTTCTATAACTTATAAGATCTTCAAAATGTTCTAAAACATAGTATAATTATACAATAAATTAGAATCATATACTAAACTAACAGACTATAAAAAAGTATAATTATACAATAAATTAGAATCATATACTAAACTAACAGACTATAAAAAAGTATTCCAATAAATTATCTCTGCCAGAGTACTGCAAAACAGATTCATAATAATCTAAACCACTAAGCATAAAATCTTCTTAAAAGCTAAGTAATTTATAAGAACAATATAGCTATTAAATTTAAGTATTAGAGCTTATATAACAGCCAACAGAAGTTTCTAATGCATCTGTCAATGCATGATGAAACTTTAAGATGGCTAAAAGCCAAGAACTCATTATGTACACTTTTTTTTTAGAAACTTTATTTTACAGAGAATAAAACTTTTTAAAGGCTACAAGTATTAACTTTACTTATGCGCAAAATATGTTCATTCCATCTTGAAGAACAATCACACAGAACATCTAAACAACATATGCATGCAATATGTTGATAATATCATTAAAATCCATATATTATGTCGTTTTATTTAAAAACATAAATTTATATGTACAAAAAAACAATCTATTTTTTTGGTTATCACACTTTTCAACTATTAATATAATTCTTAATAAAAAAAAAATAGGTAAGTATAAAAGTGGCAATAGACCACAAAATTAAAAAAGGACATTTTAGGAACACAATAACAAAATTAGTTGGAGAGGAGTTGTAATATGCAAATAGGACTGGCAATAGGCAATAGACAGTCCCCAATAAAGGGCACAGTGAACAGTTCTGCTAACTCAATAAAGCCAGCTCATGATTCAGAGAGATGTGTCTTCTGGAATTGTCAAGATCACTGCTACAAAATTTGCTTAATCACCCTAGATAGGATTAATCCTCAATATTTCCTCACTTAAATCCAAAAAGCTAATCTTAAAAAAAAATTCCTTCTCCAAACCATAATTTTGAAACTCTAAAGCTATCAATTACCATGCACTAATATTTATGGTAGGAGAAAACATATTTTGACCAAACAAAAAAGGAACCAACCAAATGAAATACAATGACTTTTAGGCCTCCTAATGGACAGTAGAAATAAAAAATGATACTTTCATTAAGGTTTTATTAGTGCATATTGCCTAAACATGAAAGGGTATGATCCTACCCTTCCTTCAGTGTCAATATTGCTGTGTGGACTGCATCATCAAGCTCCATATCACCTGTGTACCTGCAAGTGGACAATCAAGTCAGCGATTGAAATGATAGGGAAAAAAGTAAGGTATAACTGTAATGATACACACATCAAACAAAGAAACATATAATCACAATAGTATCAACAAAAAAAAGTGCCAAGCCACAAACTGATAAATTAGGAATAAAAGTCAAGCACAAATATTATAATTTCTGAAGCACACATTGTGAATCAGCCACTTCAGCTAATTAGAGTCCTCTAAGATTGCCACGTCCACTTATCTTTATGACCAATTGAGCCATCTCAGCATATTTAAAGGATTCTCAAGCTATAACAGCCATCAATTATTGTTCATTTCAGTATATATTACTGTTCAGCATTGATAGCTTTCAGAAGTTTTAGACTTGCACCCTTTGTATCCTCGTCTATGACTATTTTCAACCTTCTTCCCATTCCCTTATTTTTATATTTTCTTCTTTCTCACTATCGGCAATGAGAACTGGATCATTTTTCACATCTTTTTCAATGGAGAGGAAGAGTTGCTGTATGAAAAAATAAACTATGCAATCAGTCCTTGAGATGTTCAGTGATGCGTGGGTCTATACCTAGTTTTATTAATATACTATTTTCTGATTCTATGGATATCTCTACCAGTGTATGACACCACCATCTTTAAGAGGAAACAACCAGATATAGACCTTAAAATCAACCAGGTCTCCTAAAAAAAATTGGTTAAAGATCAGGTTTGCTCATCAAAATCAGTTACATGTATTTTATTTTATTTTATCCAGTCAAACATGCAATTATTCCAAAAACCAGAAATAACATTGAGCTTAAATGTTATACATTGTCAGTGTAAAGTTTTTTACACTGTCAACCAATCATAAATTATGGTATGAGTGACTTTTAGGGTCCGTTTGGTGGTCAGGATAAGGGAGGCAGGATAGGTTTAATCTGTAGTTTGGTGAACCAGCAGGATAGGATAAGCTTATCCTATCCTGTTACTTAGTTATAATTCTATCCTGAGGGTGGAGCTGGGTTAGAACCAACAGGATAGGATAAGAAAATGCTTTCTTTTATCTCTTACCTTTAATATTGTTATTATTTAATTACGGTTTCAAACCTAATTAGTCAACCTTAATACTAATTAAAATATGTGGTTTAATTAACAATTTTTATAAAAAGTGAAAAAAAAGCTAATTTTTTATAATTTTAAAAAATGGACTAATTTATAATTAAAAAGCCAAAAACATATGTTATTAAATATTTTTTAATTTAAATGTATAAAACAACCACGTAATATTAAAATTTATTTTTGAAAAAAAATGTAATTTTGATATAAGGATAATTTTATCATTTGTGGATATTTTATATCATATCCTGTCATTATCTGATGCACATCAAACATTGGACAGGATAAGAGCTTATCATGCTCATATCCTATCCTATCCTTATCCAGCTCTCATATCCTATCCATCCTTATCCTATCCTGACCACCAAACGAGCCCTTAAGTTTTAAGGTAGTTAGGATAAGAGTCAAGCATTTTTATTGATGTGGCAAATTATGATTGGTTGACAATATAAAATATCTTTATACTGACAGATTGATAGTGCATACCAATTAAATCCAATAACATTTGCAAGCTCAAATTACAGAAATTGATGTTTTTCTCTTGCCATCAGAGTTCACGAATTATATTTTTTCAAAAGATAAATTAAGAGATATTTTTCCATTCATTCCAATATAATATAAAGCAGGTCCCTGTTTTGGGAACAATATATGAAAAACAATAAAAAGTTTCAACAATATAATGTCAGAATTCTTTGCACATTACATATGACAGAAATCATGAGACAGTTCAGTCATGATCAATACCAAAATGGGTGAGGGTTGGTTTACATAATGGACAGAACATACATACACATAAATATACTGATACACCACATATTTTGCCTACAGCACTGCCATTGATGTCAAAGCATACCTTTTCTCAAGAAATGTCTTTGCATTAGAAACATTTTTCCCCATAGCTGAAGCTTTCCAAGAAAAGTACGAACCTGATGGATCCACCTACACAACAAACAAATTGCACCAAACCACAACCTTCAATTCTCTCTTCTCTCTCTTTCTCTTAAATCTAAAGTAGAAATTTTAAACAATTCCAAGTGCAAGAACAAAGAGATCCCAGTACAACCCCATCAAACACACAAATATGCAGAAGTGTAGAGATAGAGACAACCAATTCTCTAAGAAAACCCATTTAGACTTAAACTGCATAAATAATCAAAGAGCAGTTTTCACTCTGAAGCAAACAAATTCAAGCAATTACAAGATAATGTAACATTTATGTAACAAAAATATAAGCTTTTCATAGGTTACATTATACTCTTCAGAGAATCTAAGGAGCACGGATTCATTTCACCAATGAGTGAATATTTGTTTTGAAGTTTAGAATTGTTACGTGAACAGTATATGTCACAGTTTAACTTATAGAGTTCAATTTCCCATCAAAGTGAGACAACGCAATGTGATCAAGATTGCAGTTTATGTTAAAAAAAGCAACAGTAACAAGAGCTACATAAGAAAAAGCATATTAGCATACCTGATATAATTGTGGTCCTTTATCATCAAACCCTGCAACCAGCAAGGACACTCCGAAAGGCCTAACACCACTATCAGAACAAAACAAAAATATCAGAATTCAAAAGATAATAATGGGGAAAAAAGAAGAATGTGAGAAAAAGGGGTAGTTATGTGTACACAAAAATAGGCAGAGGGACCAACTAAGTTCTACTAAGCATTTTAGGTTCAAGTGCTTATTAAGGATTTCTTCACTATAAAGATCTTCCTGATTTGAAGTAGAGAATTTCTATAGGAATCTAACTGCATATCCAACATATACCTTCAGAAGACAAATAAAAACTATCAGAGACCCTAACTGCTGCATCAAAATTAATCCGTGCTGAAAATGGATCCATTAAAACAGGTTCATTCTGGAAAGATGTTGCCCTGATTTTAGGCACCTTCACATATTTATTCCAAGCTTCCGACAGCTAAAGATAATTAAGGCTTTGGAAAATCAATCCCTCAGCATTTTTAAATACAACAATTAATGTCCCTCAACTTTGAAAAGAATCTCAAATGGGTACTTCATGCTCCTCATTGGAAAGGTTATTTTTGACAACATTAATTTCTTAGCAAAAATTCTTCTGGTTGAAATTTTAAAGGTTAATTGGTAGTTAAAAAATTTGTATGAAGGGAAGATAAAGAAGACAAATTGAGAAACAGAAAACAGTTAGAAGTGGGTACTGAGACTGCTTTAAAGTTTGATGGATCAATTTGCCGAACCTCAAAGTTGAAGAGGGTAATGTGAACTTTTCATGAATTATATCCTCAAATATTTTCCCCACATCTTAGTATCTTACCTTTTTTAGGGTTTTCTTTATGGGGATGGGAGAGGGGGGACAAGGGACGATATATATGCATAAAATAAACTTCTAAAGCTATGAGTAGATAAGGTGAAGTTCAGCACTCAAAATATATCTGAAAGAGATAAAAGTTGACAAAGTGATTAATAATTACCCAGACTGAGTAAATTCCTGCATAACAGCAGCAACTTCCCTTACAAGCTGAGTGACAGGGATTGATTCCTGCAATTTTATTTTACAGTATCAGATATAACCTACACTTAACAAAAGATCCACGATAGAGTACCAAAAGCAAACAGAAAGGACACGAATAATAAGGGCATATGTATATCCATAAAGGTTAACAATAGTACATAATAGTTATTCTTTTTTTAATAATAACGAACTCCATCAGAAAGTACACAGACTCCGGATAAAAAAAAAAAATCGCAAAGGAACATCTAATCCATAAGTAACAACCAACATTCATAGGAAATACATGCTACAACAATAAAAACAAGGTCCTATTGCGAAAAGATTAAATGTGACATAAATTACTGTAAGCAATGGAAAATATAGGAAATAGAATTGCAACTATTTATCTCTCATAAATAACACCAGTACACTGAATGAGTTGTAAAATTCAGCTCAAAAATGAAATGAGATCGAACCTGTTATTTAATCCTTGTCAATGTAATTAGCACTTCCACAGCAGGTACTTTATCAAACATATTAAATCTGGAACTGCTTATACCTTTTTTAAAATACTTCCTTTCCCTCCAAATAAGCAACAAAAAATGACAGTTTGGGAGAATATAGTAGACTTGAGCATGAAAGAATACTGAAGAATTTATTCTTAGTCTTTTTCTGAAGAAGTGCTTCTCTAGTGCCAATCCAGGTCCTCAGTAATTAAATTACTGTGCATAAGGTGTCACTAGACCCAATTTACTTTGCTAGTCTACTTCATAAAAGCTTAAAATTGGTACTAACAAAGTATGGGCGGAATTAACATAAACAGTCATAATATGCTCATCTTAAATTATGGCTTAGTTGCTACTCTTGGTGAATCCTATTTTAATAAACGAACTCAAGCAATCAGTACATTCATATAAAGAATTTTATCATTTATTTTTCTTTCAAAACAGCCTTTCATCATAACAAACTTTCTGTTTACTTTACAGTCTACAGACTAAAAGATACTGAATAAAAGAAAGAATTTAATTTAAAATAATGCAAATTAATCTGTTTTAAGTGTTACAAACACAGAGTAAGAAAAAAAATAACCACTCTTTTACCCAGTAACAAACATTGAAACCACAGAATTCAATACAATCCCAATCCCAAATTCCAGAGTGATTCTGACAACATTATAACTGAATCCTATTTACCAAGTATATGTAGAACTCAGAACAGAAGTAAGAAAAAGATATTGGAATAGAAAATAAAGATATACTGTACTTTATATAGTTGTTGATACTGCACAGCCTGTTTCCTGCTTTTTCGAACCAAAACTCGGAAATCAGGACCCATGCCACTAAACAACAAAGACAAAATTTAGGTTAGGGCAATAAGATACTTGCAGACTAGTTAAGGAGAAATAACCGCGTCCATTTACAAAAAAACTCAAATGCAATGAGAAAGGTAGGCTAAGAGCCTGGTTTATGAAGTTTCAAACACAAAATAAACATAAGGAAATTAGTTTGATGGTTTTATCTCATACAAAGTGTAAAAAGAGAACAGAAAGAAAGTGACTTATGCTGTTCTCTGTATTGCTGTTCGATATTTTTTTAATCTTTGAAAATAGTTTTCAAACATCATCTCTTTTTTATTTTATGACAAACTGTCCCCCAAGAAAAGGTCCTAGAAAAACCTCTAGTTTGTGGGTTGAATCCAGTAAATCTCTTTATAGAATCCATTGAAATACTATAGCAGCTAGCCATGATCTAATAACATCTCAAAACAATAAATACCATCAGTTTACCACAAATTTGTATGTTTTAACTTTTAAGCATACTTATGCCCATTTACATCAGTACATAAGCAATAGTTTGCCAGAGACAAAAGTACTGAACTCTCAAAAAGTTTTGATTGAAATATATATCTTACTTCTATGAAATCTTTCTAATCAGTTTTAAGCATGCACGTCTAGTTCTATTCTATGTGTATTGAAGAATATTGTTTCCCCAAAATTGTTGTCTTACTTCTGACTTGCCTCAGGCTGCTGCCTTGCCTCCCATCTCAGTTGTTTATGTGTCTGAGTAACTTAAATGGCCTTTCATGTTTAAGAACACATTCAAAACTCAACCATCAATGGCCATAATGTGAAGCAATCATCAAGGTAAATAATTGATGATGTCATAAAAATATAATTAACTTAAAATGATTCAAATATGTAGAAAGAAACAAACCTATATACGACACCTATATTTGGTGTTAATAACTGAATTTTTTGAACCTGCAATCAAATAGAACAAAGATCAAGAAGTGTCAAATTTCAAATTAACGAAATAACATGAACCAAATAACTCCAAAGTTTTTTTAAAAAGGTAAACTGACAAAATATGACTGCTTGCAAAAACTGAATAAAATATTGTTTTATCAATGGCCATAGTTTCACACATCCGTAACTCTATCAAATATAATAAGAACCTACATTGCACGAGTACAGTATTGGTATCCAGTACAGGGTTCGACAATTGTTCAAAAATCTAGGGTACAAGTACGTCATATATATATATATATATATAGTAAAACATGACAAAAAACATAACAAAAAATTATCTGCAATAAAATAATTACATAAATCCATATATCGCTCAAGAACAGAATCAGATTAAAGAAAAGGAATTTTCAAGGCAATTATGTGATTGAAGTGGAGGGTGCATTGGGATCAGGGCTCAGAGTTGAGTGGCTAGTGGAGGGTGTATTGGGGTCGGGGCTCAAGTATGTAACACAACTCTGTATAAGTTAATTTTTTTTAACTTTCAAGCATTGAACAATGTAGCTCCTTTTGTCTTTCTCGGTGCTCGACGTCTATAAAATTATCTTTTAAGTTTTCTATGTCTACAAGCTCATGGCAGTTGACCACTCCGCAAAGTTGGCTCCGCCATTTCATAAAAAGGAAAGAAAAAAAAAAACAGACCCAGCCAAATAAAACTACATCTTGACAATAGTATTTCTTCACCAGAGCAAGTCAAAGTCAATAGTATCACACAAGACAAGTTTAATTCATAGGCATAGCATCAAACAATGATGACATTGTCGTTGCCATGATGCCCAAATAGTTTTTTAGTATACACTTCTCACAGACAAATGCAAGTATAATGGGCAATGGCATAAAGCAAAATATACTGTTATCCACATGAGGTGAAGTAAAATTGTCACTCAAGGACCTATTTCTAATTCATCAGTAGGCAACCCAACAATAAGAAAAATAGAAAATGGGACGGGGCACAAAAGCAGAATGAAAAAGATAGCAGAACCAATTTGAATATGACCTATTATAAATTCATGACATGAATTATGAACAACAAGGAACCCAACGAAAAAGAAACTCACTGACCGATGCTTCATCAACCAATATAGATGGCAGTTTCTTCTCTGTGGCAATGACAACTCCATTTGCAGCTGCAAGAATCAAACATATAATCGCAATTAACAAAAGCCACAGCAACTACAATAAAAGATCCAAAATATGTACATGACATGAGCCCACAGGGTCTGAATCAGAAAGTAATTAGTAGAAACAATAGCAGAACAGAAGATATTTGCAAACAAAATAAAACGTGAAAAATGAAATCTTACCAAAAGGGTATCAGAACATAAATTAAATCACAAAACAAGTATCTGCTGTTCCTAAAGAATCCATTCAAATATATGCCGTAAACCATGAGTTGTTTAAATCGAATTGAATAGAAAGATTTAGCAACTAAAAATGGTGAGACAAGATGAACAGTGAGGAGTAAAGAGATAATTGATGGACCTTTGATTCCCAGAGAGGTTTGTCCAGAGCCAACAGCGGTCAAAGCATGTTCAATCTGCACAAGCTTTCCAGAAGGGCTGTTGAACAACACAACACAACAAGTTGACACATACATACAACACTCTCCATTGTCTTTCTAAACCAATAATAATTATCATCAATCAGTGAACAAAGCATACCTAAATGTCGTAAGAGAGAACGAGTACTGACTATCACCCATGACGGCCGGAGAAGAGGGCGGCGTGCGGAGAAGATGATCGGAGCTGGGAGCGGCTACGGTGGTGTGTGAGAAGGAGAGAGACTGGCAGAGAAGAATGGGTTTCGAAATAAGATTGCTGAGCCTAATTGAGGTCCTTTGATGAGTATTGAATTGAAAGGATTGATCCACCATTGTTATTTAATTGTTTTATTTCAATATCAAATTAAATGTTTTAATATTATTAATTAATTAATTAATTTATATAACATTTTTTGAAAATTTTAATATATATCGAGTCAACTCGTTCAACCATTAATACACTGATTCGACCAGTGACCCATTAACCCAGTGTCCTAGCTAAATTGATGATCGGTCCGAGTTTTATAACACTGACCTGCATAATCTGGATCAATATAGACTTCTATGGACAGTTTCCCCTCCTTTTTGAATAATAGTCCTCTTTCTGGGTCTGTCTTTAAATACCGGAGGATTCTATGCATAGCTTGCACATGTCTCTCATGTGGATCATGCATAAATTGGCTAACCACACTAATAGCATAGGCTATGTCTGGTCTGGTGTTAGATAAATATACGAGTTTTTCCATAAGTCTTTGATACTAGGCTTTTTCCACCCTTGGGCTCTACTCGTTGCTTCTAATCCTGTGATTTTGTTCAATAGGTGTCCTGTGGTTTTGCAGCCCAGCTTACATGTCTCCTTAAGAAGATTCAGAAGATATTTCCTTTGGGAAATAAAGATGCATTGTTTAGAGTAGGCAACCTCTATCCCAAGGAAATACTTTAGCTAACCCAGGTCCTTCATTTCAAACTGTACAGCTAACTTTTCTCTTAAAACCTGTTTTTAAACCTCATCATCACCTACAATAATCATGTCATCAACATAGACCAGAAGAAGTGTAAGTTTGCCTTCTTGAGAATGTTTTATAAAGATTGTATGATCTCCTTGGCTCTGTCTATAACCCAAGAACATCATAACATTAGTGAAGCTCCCAAACCAAGCTCAGGAAGATTGCTTGAGTCCATATAAAGTCTTCCTTAATTTGCACACGTTATTCATTCCACCATTAGGGTCATATCCAGGTGGAATCTCCATATATACCTTCTCTTCTAAGTTTTCATGTAGAAATGCATTTGTTATTTCGAATTGGTGCAATTCCCAACCAATGTGTGCTGCCAAGAAGAGAAATATCTTGACTATATTCATCTTTGCTAATGGGGCAAATGTTTCGTCATAATCGATCCCACATGTCTGAGTGTATCCTTTTGCAATCAGTCTTGCCTTATATTGGTCCAGAGTGTCATCGAACCGATATTTCACTGTGTGAATCCATCTGCATCTGACTATCCTTTTATCCTTTGGGGATCCACTTACTCCAAGAGTAATTCTTGTCATATTTATTATGTTTAATAACTTTTTATGGACATTGAAATTTATTAATCTAACTATTGAATTCAAAGTTCTCTTTAAGTAGATCATGTATACACAATTACAAAAACAATAACAATTATTTGATACTTCATCGTACAAATTTATTTTAATGTATAATACTTTATTTAAAATAAATATAAATATCAACTATAAGATTACATACCTATAAATATCTAATATCTAATTTATTTAAAATTTGATATGCATGATCATTAAGATAATATTATAGGATTCAACTGTTAGATTTGTTAAATTCATATTCTATATTAAAAAAAAAAAATTATTAAGCGGAGTAAGTGTCCAATACTTACTTCTGGAGTTATCGTTTATTCACGACAGTATGTCACCGCATAAATTTTTTTATTGTTATTTCGTGTCATGTATATTTGATCTTGACACCCTTCCTATCAAATTTATGGCTTCGGCCCTGATTGGGACAAGGTATGAGGATAACCAATGAAATAAAAGAACATGAAAATTATGTGTCCTATTTTTTTTTTTTGGTATGAGGATTTGAACCCCTGACCACTTGTTTAAGGTGTCCGAGTCCTTTACCACTCGGACTAACTACATGTTGGTAAATGTTTTGTCCTATAAACTCAATAAGAAAATGTTTTTCCTACCGAAAAAAAATAAGAAAGTTTGTCAATGACCAAACTCCCAAAAGCTTAAGCACGTTAAGGCAGATGAATGACAAATATTATCAGGGTTACTCCTTACTTACCTTACTTCTAGACTTCAAGCTTAAGCATGTTGGCTTCAATGCTCACTTGTGAAGTTGAAGGATGCATACGCCTTGAGTTTCTACCGTAGATCTATTAATATTATAATTGGACGGGCAAGATTAAAAATGGAGAAACTAGTTAAACACGGTTAATAATGGAAGCTTGGAAACGGAAAAATGGGAAAACAGGAAAGTCGAACGACGGGATATCTTATGATTCTTATCATATCCAAAGACAACTAAATTGATGCAAAAAAACTTACGGAACATCATGTGGAGTTCCAACATAAAACATGATTTTCATTCAATAATGTGCTGGAGAGATTGATTGATTTCGATCTGGTCAAATCCAAGGTGATTGAAACAGCAGAAGTTGCGACATCACCAAAACAATCAATAATCCCTCAAGCCCATCTAGAAATTTCAAACTCAAACCTTCAGCAAAGGGGAGGGATTTTCTAGATTTTTCTTGGAAGAGATTTTTTGAATTTCTTGGATAAAAGCGATTTTCGGAATTTTTCTGGAGATTTGGGATTTTTGAATTTTCTGGGAGTTTTGAAAAATTTCATAGGTGAAAGTTTTTCTTGTATTTTTTTTTCGAAATTTCTAGGTATAGGAAGAAACATTGGAAGGAAAGCATGCTATTTCTTTGTAATCTCAAATTTTTTATTTTTTGAAGGAGAGATTTTTCTTCTTTTATGGCTTGTTATGTATTATGAACATTTGAGAAAAAGAGGGATTGAGAGATGAGAAGGATAATTGTAGCAGTTTTGCATACCCACTTTGAAGAACCTCTGTACATTAAATTTTCAGTACAACAATACAAGAACCTCTTTATGGTGAAAATGCAATAAAAGTTACGGGAGGCAATCCTTCCCAATGATTGAGAAATGTGAATGATCCAACTCCTCCAAAACTCTCAATCTCTTAAATTTTCTCGTGCTCTTCGAGAATTTACAAATCAAAGAAACATATTATTTGTGTGGGGATGAATTAGGGGGGATGAGGATGGGATGGTGTGTGGCTCGGTGATGCTAGGGCAGACAGAAAGGAGATGGGGCCAGTGGCAGGAGAGAAGTACAGAAAGCAGATGCATGTATGGTTCAGGTTGTATCTAGGTAAATAGTTTGGGGAGAGAGAAAGTGGGTACGGTTAGAGATGAGGAACAAATAATAACCTAATTAATAAAAAAATTATTTGCCATTTACCTATAACCGGATTGAGCTGATCAAAAGATAGTAAGTATCGACACTCAACTATATCGATGGAGTATTGTAGAATCTGTCGGTTACATCACTCACAGACTTGCACATACTTTGATTGGTAAATACTAATGGTTTCCTTAAATTTGTGTATAGCAACTTGGTTTAGTCATTATAATCCCTCAAAGCTTCCGCAGGGAAGCCACTTGCTAACTTACATCTCCCTGCCATGTTATCTTTTGTTATATTATCGTTAAATCATATGTTATCATTCCATTAAAAGAGTTTAACCTTCCAAGTTTCAAGTAACTGTTATCACAATTAAAATCTTTTAATGATGTGATAAATACATAATAATGTGAAAAAGTTTTACTGAAATTGAATCAATGAGGAGGAGGGAGAGAGAGAGAGAGAGAGAGGTCTTGAAGGCAACAAAAGAAATGTATCAGGGCCAATCACGCTCACAACCGCATTCCACAAAGGAATAGATGAACCTATCCTCATTATAACTCTCAAATTATCACGAGTGCAAATGTCATACACATCAAACTGATATTATGTACCGCAGTATCAAGCTTCTCATTGTTAGAAAACCATTATATGGACAGCGAAAATGCACAAAAATATTTCTAAAAAATAAGATAAAAAAGTACAGCTTTGGTAATACAACAAAGATGACCCGGAACTTCCCATGAAGTGTGAATCGCAATGAAATCACGCTGCTCAACAGTACCCTTCCTGCAAAGTCCAGAGTGGACCAAAACCAAGATGCAGCGAGGAAAGCCTCGTGCATACAATTGCTACAAAAGCTATTCTGCTATAAGTACAAGTCTTTACCTGGTTCTGCCATCATTCCTGGATGTTGAATCACCCCATTGTAGGGGGGCTGCAACCATCCATGCCTGATAATAGTTTATATTATTCAATTTTGCCTGTATCAGATAGCCAACTGTTTCAGTCAGCTCCATGGCCAGCAAATCGCTAGGCAATCTATCCTCAAGCATCATGAATTAGAATTGGCTTTGCAAACAGATTAGCCAAGCAAGTCCCTGAACAAGTTGGGATTCTGACTTGAAGGGTTCACACCCATCTGCCTCACTAATGCATCCTTCTCCAAAGAATCTATAGCATTTGGACCCTTCACAGATTGTGACAAAGGTGTCACAAGTGTTTCTGCACTAGTAACTCTGACATCTACATTCGACAACTCAGATAAAAGATTTACATTATCCCCGTTGACAGGGATAGAATAGCCACCACTGCCACTCTGCCCACTTGCATTAGTCTCTGCATTGAGTGCCATAATATCGGGCGCATTTGTAGCAGCACTTGCATTATGATTTGTTGTAGAACTAATGCTTGGGTCAAGAAGTCCTTCCAATTGCTCAAAAGGGTCAACAGAGGAAGGCCCAGTAGTGATAGTTGGTTCACCCAAGTCAAGCAAATCTGGAGGAGGTTGATGAATTTTTTTATCCACAGCTACTTCAGTGGGTATACCTGCAGCCTTTGACCCCTGAGATCCTTCTGCAGCACTAGCACTAGCTTTCAGAACCCTATGACTAGTGGATGATCTTTTCTCAGGTTTAGTAGAACCGCCAAACAATGAAGCAGCAAGCTTCTGCTTTTCCGGTGAAATTTCAACCTGTGTCTTTCTTGAATCATAAATATCACGTACTTTCGAATTGACAGCTGTTGCACCATCCACCTGAGTCGCCCCATTTGCTGGTTTTTGGGAAGTAGTATATGAGGTAGATGATGCTGGAGACGAATAAGTTGGCTTGCCCCACTTCTTCTGAACACCATCAAGCCGTAGCTTAAGCTCTGATGATCCAGCTTCTGATGCTGATCCCACTGATGATACATGATGGGTCTCCCTTGAATACAATGCCTCAGGTACTGGAACAATGTCTGTTGAGGATGCAAATGAAACTGGAGCAACCTTTGATTGCATTGGAGGCTTTGGAAGTTCATATGCCTCAAATCTCAGACCATGCTGCAAAGATTCATGCTGATCTTGGCTTCTGAAGTTGCTCATATTCCCCATTCCATTGCGCACATCCTCAGGAATGTAGGGCTGAGCACCACTTTCTAGAGACTGCTGGACATAGCCATTGAGGAAAGAAAGGTCCTTATCAACCTGCATATAAGATTCAGGGTATCAATAATCTTGGAGCAGAAAAACAAGACTATGCATTTCCAAGCACATTACTGGAACCATTTAGCGAAAAAATATGTGTATAATGCAAATTTAAATTGCTATGCTGTGTAAATATGTCAACAGGCAAACGGTTAAAAGATTTGTTTTAAGAACACAAACAAATTAATTGAGAGAATAACCAACAAATTATAAATTAGAACTAACTAGAATAAAGATCTGGGAAGAACAGAAGCTAAAATCCAAATTTTTGTTAGAAAGAAACAAAAGTAGCAGTAGCTTTTGACAACAAGACAACCACACTAAGCAACTATAAAGTAGTTATATCAGAAATTTGCAAGACAATGTATTTCAATCACAACAACCTTCAGGCATTCTGTCCCCAAAAAGAGTTAGGATAACCAAGTTGTTGGGTTTTAAGATAGGCAAGCATTTTAATCTCCCATCAGTAAATCATGCAAATATAAGGCAGATCTAGCCAACAATGGCATCCTTCCCCTTGAAAAAGAAAGAAAATCACATCATATTAGGGGGGAAAGGTAGAGGAATATCACTTAACATTTAAATGGATGGAAAAGAAAACTAATTTGATGCTAAGCAAAGCTGTTTTCTTAAAGAAAGGAGAAAGTATACATTAGAGAGGATGATCAAAATTATACTTCTCATCGTAGAATTTGAGGAAAAGGAAGCACCAAAAAATACGGACAACGGTGGAGCAGTTGAACCAGAGAGTATACCTATTGAAGTATGGAAGTGTGGGAAGACCAATTGAAGCTTCAGTGAGAAGAGTTGACCAAATGGAAGATAATCAGATTAAAAAAAAGTAGAGGAAGACCTAAGAAAACATTGAGAGAAGCCATTAAGAAAGACCTTTCTCTAAATTGGCTTTAGTGAAAACTTGGTTTTGGATAAAGCTCAATGATGTTGATTGATCCATGTAGCCAAACCCAACTAGTGGAAAAAGGCTTGGTTGTTATTGTTGCTCAAATAAGAACGAGTATCAATCAGATGGTTCCAAAACCATCAACCGGCGTCATGCAATAGATGTATATATCATTCAGAATTGTCTTTACTGGGTTGAAAGTTTTTACAGAATGGAGGGGGGAGGAAAGGAAAGGAGGATGAGTCAATGCCCCGCCCATTGAATAAAAACAGTGAGAAAGGGACAACAAAACAACTACATTTTGCATAATTAAGCCACTGATAAAATTGAAGGGTTGGGTTGCAACCATCAAATAACTTAAAATGCAACCCAGAAAGCAATTAAGATGCTATCTATGTGAACTAGGATCTGTTGCACAGATATTGGTTAATTGAGACAGAAAGAAATGAGCACAGTGTAAAGGACTATGACATTAAGAAAATGAGAGCAAATCAGACACGGTTATAGAAACTAAGTGTTGGATGCATTGAAGCTTACCTTAGTTTCTTAGGAATTCTAAAAGTTATATTCTAGAAACTCGATTGGTTTTTCTTAGGATGTTGGGGAGGGGTGGGGGTTCAATTAAAAAATTAAGAACCAACTCATTATAGTTGAACACGCAAAAAATACTATAATCTTAAACTAACATGAGAAGATTCTAGAATGAGCAATAACCTCGATGTCTTCACAACTTGCATCTCGTGGCATTATTGTTTCAACAGCTTGTGCATCCAAACCCATAAGGGCTTGCAATTCATAAGTACGTTGCTGCAAATCTGTAGAGTGGGATGCTAATAATTCTTCAATCAAAGATTGACACTGCAAGTAGACAAGAAAAAGTTACCCATCTTGCTATTAGTGTATCAGTCAAATTTCAGCATCAACCTGTAGTAAATGAAAACAGGACTTTATTGTTCATCAACATCTGAGCCACATGCTAAATGAGAATTGAAACTAATCTATCAATTACATACAACAGTGAAACAATTTTATTCAATGAAAGTCATTAGTTGAATTGAGTGCCTCATTGGCTATAATTTATCATAGAAAAACATGCATGGAATTTATAAACATATATAACTCGAGAAAGAATGTTTCCAGGAAATTTGTACGAATATCAAATTTTAAGATCTTATCTTCATATTCCTCAGTATCACATTTATCATGTTAAATTATCAACCAAATAAAACAAACTTTTATGGATAAAAATAGGTATGTAAATGGCAACATCATTCATGCAATTGGAAAAAACCTAAGAACTAAGAAAGATTTCTATAAGACAATATTATTGGGGTGAGATTGTTTAGTAAGATGACAAAGATAGGGGGTGCCATAACACACATTTCATTTACTTATATCACAGAAAGCCCATGAGATAGGAAAAAAATATCATATTTTAGACCTAAAAGTCTTTTAGAATATACCTCAGGTAGCATATCCACTTTCCTCCCAGCTGCTACTTCAAATGCGTAAATTTTCATCAATGCTGAAATAGCATATGCCTTCACAAATGCAATAAATTAGTCCAAATTCAAAATTGAGCAAGCAGACAGATTGAATGCACATATGTATATTAGACCAAGACATTGGATGAGTCCTGTAGAACTAACAAGATAAGAAAAAGTTGAATGATATACCAAAGTTTATGCAGAAAACATATCATCATCAAGAAATAAACTAATGCTAGAAATCCATGATATGGACACAATATCGCAAAACATAGTCGTACTATATGCCCAACCACTATCACCAGTGCCAATACATACCATCCTATCCACAAACTCAACATTACGATGAAGCAGGTAGCTTATATGTAATAAAAATAAAATTTTCATGTACGGGAAATTGTCCGCAGAAAAAAAAAAAATTGCATGCTCACCTAACTCATTCAATAAAAAATGTAATGAAACATAATGCTTGTCTCTACATGTATTTTTCATGTTAAACAATCATGCTAAACAAGGTGCTATCCATTAAAACAAACCATATGTCGATTTGAATGGGCAAGCATTTAAGGTGTCAAAATAGTAAACTAAAGAACTTGATGCTTGATAATGCGAATTAGTTGGAATGAAGAGAGAAGAGACGAGATCAAGGATAGGAGTGGGGCAAAGAACGGAGAAAAAGACTAACAATCCTAATTTAATTTGACTAATTTCTCAATAAAACCGGGATCATCTTTTAAATAGAAAGGGAAGTTAGATTAAGCTTCAAACATAAGTAGCTTTAATATGCCTAACTTCAAATTGATAACATGCGAATTTGATATTGATGTCAATATTAAATGCAACCATAAAATAGAAAGAAGCTACCCAGTGATAATCAGAGTCTCCCTAAATAAAACGCATCTTGACTTTTTCCCCTTTCCTTATCCGCAAAAAGTTGGCTTTCCATACATACCTTGACAGTTTCGTTATTAGAATATGCCTCCGCGACATCGCATAACTTCCCACTAATATAGGAAGCAGAATACTTTCCATCAGCTGTGCCATATTCCCCCAGAACCCAACAGATGACCTGTAATCAGTACTTAACGTTATGCGAACAAACAAATCTAATTTCTTTGGAAAGTAAAATGAGCAGAAATACAAAACATAAGCGAGATAGAAAGTACTTGAAGAAACACAGATGGAAGCTTTGGCTCTCCAATAATACGCAAATATGATTCAACCTGCATGAAACAGTTTCCATTCAGTAAGACAGGTGCAATTTTGTGGTGCACTTATTAAATAAAACGGAGCAATTATCAAAGTAACATACAGCATATGATCTCAACTGACTATATGCAGCATCATCGTCCTCTCCAAATCCTTCAGCAATCAACCTCATCAAATTATGTGCCACCTTAATATTCACAAGATCTCCAGCATGCTCAAAAACTTTATTCATGGTCTGTGTAATCAAAGTACCAGATATTCTTAGTTATCAATGAATGTATGTAAAAATAAAAAATGCAAAATCAAGAATATCTGAATATGAGGACAGCAATTTCAATTACCTGTATAAACCAATGATTACTTGGTGCAAATTGCTCAGCAAGTTCCACACATCGAGATGCTATATAGGTTTTATAATGGTCATCATTTATGCTAATCATGTAATCAATCATGCGGTCAACAATCACTTCCACATTGGAGGACTTAGTCATTTTGTATAGCAGTTCAAAAGTTTTTCGCTTCAGAGTATCATCAGGGTCCTACATCAAATACATCAAATTTTAATCAGAACTCCAAATGCAAGCATGGTCGTAAGGAATTATGCATAAAGATATAACTATGTGAGCAACAAGGAGCACCGTGATTTTATGTGATGACCATAATCAGGGTTGCTTGTGCAATACTGCACGGAAAAAAAGTATTAAGCCCCATGTCTTTGCCAAAAAATCTTAAGCTTAAAAAAATTGATATCCTCTTCAATAACTCAAAATATGTGTCATTCCGAAGATCAATTGAAATTCATTACTGATTCTAAAAAATCAGCTCTAAGTTCAAGTTTTCATAAACTTGACAGTTGACACAACAAAAATCTGGTTGGGTTCACACATAAATGAATCAAAGATAACAATATGTTGACTTGAGATTATGAGGAATATCCTCACCTCTAAGCAGTCGATAACGGCCAGTTGGTGTTGTTCCGCAATATGTGGACTTACCCTAATCAGCTGACCAAGGGCATCAATGCCCATGTACCTGAGATTATGACTTCCACTCTGGCCACATAACAACAACATACATGTAATACATGACAGCCAAATCCAACACACATAGTATAAACTTCAAAACACATTTCACTAAAACAGACCTTCAAAAATTTTGCAATAACATCTGCAGCAGCTTCTAATAACTTAGGATTAGGATATATGGAAGAGGCACAGCATATACACTCGTAAAGAACAGCATTCCCTATATTAGTTGATGAATCACTCTTCCTGATTATATCACCAAGAACGGTATACATGTTCTCACTAGCTTGCTTGTCACCACTTCCCAACAAAGCCAAGATTTTCAGCAACTTTACCTGCACACTCAAAATATTTTTGCATCTGAAACTCAAATAACATCTAAGATAAATGCAAAATGAGAAGTTCTTGCATAAAGATGGGGCACTAAAGCTAGGTGCACTAGGACAACCACATTATTAATTAATAGACAACTATCATAATTAATTAATGGATAATCTTAATTACACCTAACTTGAGTGTGCACCTGGTTTATGTAAGATTAAGAATTTCTCATGCAAAATTCAACCATAGTTACTAGGAATGCAATAAAGAGATACGGGTATGCAGCTCATTTGAATACCTGGTCCGTCACTTTTTAAATTATTATTACAAGATTTTCTTTACGATGAACCTGGTATGCAGTACGCAGAATGGTCGAACGGGCGAATTCAGTAGGCGATAAACGAAAATGGATTTCTTGCAGTCAAAATTTTCTGACTTCATTGCATTCAGTAGGTCGGAACGGTTGGATGAAAATCTAGAACGACTCACATTCCGAGTTTATTATTTAAATATGATGTACCGAGCTTAAAATATGAATCGTCCAATCTTCATCCAACGGTTTCGACCTAGTGAATTCATGAAATTTTTTACCGCAGACAATCCGGGTCCGTGATACACAAGGTTAATGAGCGAAACTAGTAAATTTGAATGCGACAATGTGAGGCTGGACTGGAAAAAACATAGTAAATAATGAAACAATGATGGACCTGAATGAACGGAGCTGGCATCTGGTGATAATCATAGGTCTTGGGCAACCTTCGTTCTGCTAATTGTTTAAGAATGTTAACAAAGCTAACAACGAGGTCCTTGTAAGCGTTAGGATCAATAGTTATAAGATCAAAAAGGGGGCACAAAGCAGCACCCATGACCCCAGGATCGCCATCAGATAGCTTCTTACGAAAATTAGGTACCAAATGTAACACAGAAGACGGCGATTTCTGGTAAAATCGATGAAGTGCCATAACAGCTTTTTTCCTAACAGCTTCTTTATGATGACTCAAAAGCTCCACCACCTGCGGCAAAACGGCAGGGATGGTGTCGTCGTTAATGAGCTTACAAACAGCGTTGAGCGCAGCACAAACGAGGAGGTAGTTATCGGATTTAAGATCCTTCTGGATGGTGTTGACGATGAGGATGATGAGGTCGTGGTTTTCGTGGAGGAAGAGAGTGACGGCGAGGTAACCGGTACGTTTGAGTTGGAGTGCGTCGTGGTGGGTGATTTTAACGGCGTGGATGTAACCGAAGGAAGCGTCGTGGCCGAGCATCTCGACGTAGAGGAGGCGGATGATGTATTCTTTGAGGTAGCGTTTAGGGATGTCGGGTTGAGAGAGACGGGTTTTGAGGGTTTGGATCTCGCGGAGGACGATGCGGTCTTCTTCGGATTTGGATCGGGATTCGCCGATGGATTTTATGAGATCGAGGAATTCTTTGGAATGGCCGAGGAGTTGTTTGGATTGAGAAGCCAGGGCGAGGGAGTTACCTATGGACTTTAACTGCTCCATTGCGACGAGTGGGAGAGTGTGTGTGGAAGGGATTGGGATTGTTGTGGTGTGTGTGAAGAGTGAAGAGTGAAATAGAACACACGGCGTGCTATGAGAGCCAGCCACCGGGTGTCGGAGAAGGAGAGAGAGAGAGAGAGGAAGCAAAACAGTGCCGTGCCGTCGTGTTGTGGGGAAATTCACGTGTTAAAATAAAAACAAAATTAACATTAATGAATTTGGCGGTATTACATAACATGGGTCCCCAATGCTTCATAAAATAGGAAAATGTTAATTTTAATTGTTTGTTGACGGAAGGTAACCAACCATTTGGTACGCGGGTAAAATAATTAATAATGGAAATGGAATATAAAAGAATAAAATAGTAAAACCTCAAATTGATCCTTAATAAAAAAATAATAATGATATTTTGATCCCTAAGAAATGAAAATATCAATTTGGTCATCATGAATTTAAAATGTGAGTCAAATTGATTCTTTTTAAGATAATTTTTAGGGACATTTTAGTCACTGTCAAGTATTATTTTGATCGGCATTTTATATTTTTGAGAACCAAATTAGTATTTTTCATTTCTTAGGGACCAAAATATCACCTTGATTTTTTGTCGAGGGCATTTGGGTCTTTACTCAAACAGTGTTTTTGTTATGGTATTTTTAGTTATATCTTCTAGGGAAATTAAAATATCACACTTTTTATTGACTTTAATTGTTATACACTGACAGTGTAAAAAATTTTTACACAGACATCCAATCATAAGTTGCTATATCAGTAAAATAAATTGACTGTCATCTTAACTACCTTAAAAGTCATTCATGCAATGATTGGTGATTGGTTGTCTGTATAAAAATATTTTACACTGTCAGTACATAACAATTAAACTTCTTTGTAATATCTTGTATGATTTATTTTATTCATAAAATGCACCATATATATAATAAAATTCACATGTTATGTTTCATTAATTCGTTTTATATATATAAATATGTTAAGTATTAGTGGATACTAAGATATTTTGTATTTTCGATAAAAAAAATAAAAGATATTTTGAATTTTAAAATAAAATAAGTATCTTGTATATAAATGTAAAATGAGATATCATACTGGTGATAATATTGATTCTTCGCCTTCTAATAACCATGTTTAAAAAAATAATTGGTCGTATCATACTTGCCTTGCAATCCTAGTAGTAGTTGCAGTACAAGTAAAGGAAAAAAACAACGATATATAGATGAACCTTTATATGCCTCACATCTTTGCCATTTAGGTTATTTGGAAGAGTTATAGTATATAGATGTGTATAAAATGTTGTGAAATTAATTTTAATTAGAAGGTAGTAAAAAAATTATACGCATGTGTGTGTATATAATATGTGTGTAATATTGTTTAAGGAAAAATGATACTTTCATGTTAGTATGTTTCATATCTCTCTGACTCTCTCGTATATATTATGCAACCGAATCAAATTTAGATACGTGTACATAGATAATAAGATGAGATTGGATGATAAAAAATGTATAATTATAAAGAATTTAATTATTATACATTGTTAGTGTAAAGTTTTTTTATACTGACAACCAATCAGAAATCATGATGTGTGTGACTTTTAAGGTAGTTAGGATAAGAGTCCAACATTTTAGCTTGTGTGATAAATTCTGATTGGTTGTCTATGTAAAAAATCTTTACATTGACAGTGTATACCAATTAAATCCAATTATAAAATAATGTGTATATGGCTTTTTTTTTAAATCTTTGTAAGTAGCATTACTATTAGTGAAGTATAAAAATTGTGTCAACCATGTATGAAACAAAAATAATTTGTGTCAACCAACTTCTATGTTGACACTACATGTCTTCCCCTCTTCAATCCAAGTTTTTTTATTTATTAAAATTATGATAAAATATTATTAATTTCGTGCAATAATATATGATGTTATGGATGTCAAATTCGTACAAATGGTAAGTGTTTATAAACCCGAAATAAATACTATCTATTTGTCGTGGGGATAAAAATGATTCAATTATTATGCTTACTTGACAAGGTGTACGATGGATATATGATAAATTAATGTTAACCTAAAAAAAGAAAGTTTGCACGCGTTTCGCGAGTGATGCGAACAAACCAAGCAATAAACAACATAGGGAACCAATGGACCACTTACTATATGCCCAAACAGATTCGGCCCAGCCCAAATTTAAACTAAGCAATACAAACAAATTATTAGACCAAAGAAAACATTTTTTTTAGAGGAGTTGCTTTTTGCAGCCTCTCTTTTTCCTAATACAACTCCTTTTTTTTTTTTAAATATTTCCCCCCTAAATACTCTTCCTTTTTAAATACTTACTGTTTATGCATTTTTTTATTGTTTATGCATTTTTTTTTACTTTCCGAAAATTAATTCCCAGAACATATATTTAAAAACTATTAATTTGTTTTTCATTCCAAAAATTAATATCCGAAACACATATCTTATACTTCCGGAACTAAGATTCTGAAATATATTTAAGATTCTACAACAAAAATTTCATTCCGGAACTATGATTTCAGAATATACTTAAGGTTCTACGAATTTTTTTCATTTCAAAAATTAATTTCCGGAACGCATATTTTATAGGGAAAATAGGTTGATTCGTCCTATACATTTATTTAATTTTTTACATCAATTTCATAAGTTTTTATTTTTGCAAATTGGTCCTGCACGTCATCTTCCGTTTTCATGTTAGTCCTTCCCGTTAATTTTGATATAACGACATCAGTTTTGTCCTGACGTAGCTATGACTGGGTCGTTAGTGCTTAAATGGCATCCACCATGGATATTGAGTCAGCCTATACATGTTTCTTACTTTTCACATTGGCCTTATACAATAGCGGATCTTAGTAAGGCTCCCACATACATACATACATACATACATATATATATATATATATATATATATATATATATATAAAGCAATAACGTGTGTAAAAAGATAGAAATAAAAATCATGCATTAGAATTCTTATTGAAGAGGTACACGGTACAAAAATGCATTTGGAAATAAATATTTGTTGTGGGAGTACTTTGGCGGCCAAGTGAGTTTTTTTATTTCTCTTGTTTTTGATTTTGTAATAAACATGATTTTCGTTTCTATATTCTTGTCCAGGAACAAATAGTGGTAGGTACAAATATACAAGAATACATTATTTTCTCATTTTCTCAAATTTTATTTTCACTGTTTAACTTTTTTTTTCTTTAACAAATTTGCAAATTCTAGTGGAAGTTTGTGAAAAAAATAAAGTAAGTTGAGTTTTTCAAAACATGGTAAATTATATGCATTAGAACTTATTTCGGCTCCCCATTTTTTTGATTCAAGCTCCACCACTGGTCCTATATGTCTTTTTTTTTTTTTTCATTTCGGTCCTATGACGTGTCCCTATTTGTATTTTTTTCATTTTGAGTTGTGATACAATTATTTACTGTTTCAAAACTATGTCTAGTTGTTGGAAGTGCTTGTAAATGCCATTTTAAAGCTTTCAATTCAAAATCTTGGGTTCTCAATCTTTTGTCATTAAAAAATTTTGGGTTTTTATTGTGTTGCTGACCCGAGAGGTTATGTACCTAAAGTTATTTTTTGCCTTCGATTTTGAGTTTTTTTTATATGTGATATTTGAACCCATTTTGAATCTTTAATTGTAGCACTTGGTTTAATTTTATCAGTAATTGAGTTTGAATCTATAATTGTAAGACCAAAATGAAAAAAATAAAAAACATATAGGACTGAAGTAAAAAGTAAAAAAAAGATGTATAAGATGAATAGGCATCCACGTGGATGTCACCTAAGCACACAAGGCCCAGTCATAGTCACGTTGGGTCAAAAATGACGCGGTTAAGTCGGAATTGACGAAAAGGACTAACGTGATAACATAACATAATGTATGAGACTAATTTGAAAAAAAAATAAACTCATGGGACCGATGTGAAAAGTTAAATAAAACTATAGGACAAATCAACCTATTTTGCCTATTTTAAACTTTCGAAACTAAGATTCCGGAATAAATTTAAAATGACGTTCGGAAATAATATTCTGGTACATATTTAAAATGGCTTCCAGAAATAATAGTGAACGTGAGAAGGGATATTTTGGATAAAAAAAGATTTTTTTAAAAAGAGAAGAGGTTGTGTTAGAAAAAAAAAAGGGGTAGCAAAAAACAACTTCCTTTTTTTTTAAGACCAAAAATTTAGGTTTTTTCTAGTCCAATTTTTTTTTCGGACCAAAACAAAGTTTTCTTCTATTATTGTACGGCCAAGGCTTGTTGGCGATTTTTTGTTTTTTCTATTTCATGATCAATGACGCTGTCTTTTTTTCCGTGATACATAAAAATCTTTTTTTCAAGGTTTCACTAGATGTATGGAACATTTTTTTGATTGGCTTCGATGTATGAAACATTAGAAAAAGAAAGGTGTAGTCTCACCGAAAAATAAAACATATGAATGCAACTTGAGTTATAGGCTTATTGACAAAATGTCCGGGACTTACACAAATGCAAAAAGGATGATGCCCAACGCTTTAGGAGGAGGAGAACGCTTCCAAGCTAGTTTAAACGGGATGTCTCCATTTTTTGAAAACTCTCCTTTACAGCCAAGTTATATGTAAAGTGAATAAATAAAGATGTATTCATTCTTGAATTAATCTAAAATGTTTTAGAATTTTAATTCACTAATAATCTAATGATGAATATACACTCTCACGTTATATATAACCTTGTTTTAGAGAAATCTTATTCTCATTTTTATTCAATAAATGAAGATTAAAGGCTCAAAATCGTCCTTGACAAAAAGTCAGGATACACTTTTAATCCCTCAGAAAAAATCACCATTTAATCTCCAAAAAAGACAAAACAGGGACACGTTAGTCCCTCTGTTAGTTCCCCCTAGACGTCTATTAGTTTGCTGAGGTGTACCATTAAGAAACTTATGTGTCATTTAAGGTGATGAGTTATACCTAGGGGTGAGAATAGGTTAGGCCGAACCAGGCTCTGACATAAACAGGCCTTGTCTATGTTTCAATCTTAAGGTTCAGGCCTGGTCTATTAGCCTGATAGAGGCCAATTTTTAAGGTTTGACATGGTCTACTTCAAAGTTTGGCTTGGCTTGAAGCCTATTTAAATGTCTACTTTTCAATAAGGTCTTTAAATATGCATTCACCTATAAATAAATAGGTCATATGTCTTCACTTGTAAATAAGTTTTTAAGCCTCTAATGATAAAGAGGCTAGTAGGCCTATATTGATAAATATGTCATTAAGTCTTCACAAATAAATATACAAGTAGGTCTTTATATTTAAATAAACCAATACGCTTTTACTTTCAAATATTATAAACATTATAAATAATATATTAAATTATTACAATATATTGAATTATATTATACTATATATATACATGTGTGTGTTAAATAGGTCGATCTGATAGGCCTAGTAGGCTTTTTTTTAAAGCCATTAGTCTGACCTCTTTAGATATATAGGTTTTTTAAAATGTTTTGACCTAACTTTTTTGTTAAATAGGTTAGGCTGAGATAGACGTTAAATAGGCTAGGTCATAGGTCCTTAACGAACGGCTTGACATATTCCCACCCGTATATAGTTTTACTTGTACCATCCAACATGAAATTTGTTAAAAAAAAATTAAACAAAAAATAAAGTCATTAATCCTTGTTTCTAACAAAACCAAAAAGGGACCCATTCTGATCCCTATATTTCTTCTTTCTCCGCACCATCTGAAAATCGTAACTCCATTGGAGGAGCTTGCTGCATGTGAATCAGACAGATTTTGTGTAAATTTGTCTAAAGTAGCTTGCTGCTGGTCATTATTCATCCTAGTTAATTTTTTGTGTAATCTAACTAAACAAATTTGTCATTGTGGTTTTTCAAACACACATGTCAAACATCACACTAAAGCCATAATTTGTCATTGTGGTTTTTCACCAAACATAAGGTATGCGCACCGCCCTTAGCCGCAACCTTCCCTTGGCAGCAAGTATTATGAGTTTCAGTAACTGCTACAGCCTCATGTTTATGGATTGCAGGCAACATAAGCATTCCGGTAATATTGCTAGTGATTGGTGGCCTGGCTAGACTACTGTTAGTGTGATTAATGATTCTATAACGAAATAGAAGGTTTGGCAATAGCTTTCCATTATGCCTTCCTGTAGCATTTTTGGAATAAGTGGTTTTCAAATTATTTTAGTGCCCCCTTTTCCCAGGATACAGTCTGTGAGATGTACCGAAACTTTGGAGCATATTGCATTGTGCTGGTTTTCATACTCGTCTTACATGCGTAAATCTAGTTAATGGAGAAAACCACCATCCGGTAACTAAGTCGAGAAGACAAACTCAGAACCTTAACGGACACATAAGCTTCTTTAAGGATACACCTCGACAAACTTACAGACCTTCACGGGAATTAATGGAAGGACTAAGGTATCATTGTTTTGATATAATCGAGATTAAATAATGAATGTTTTTTAGGGATTACAAATGTACCTGACTTTTTTTTAGTGATAATGAATGGTTAAATTATTTTTTTAATCTTTCATTTGTTTTAATTTATTTAAGTTAATTCTTCTATTTTAAAAATGTTCAAGTTCATCCCTTATTTAACAAACGTTAAGCAATTTGATATTTTCCGTTAAGTTTCACTGTTAAGTTTTTCATTTGTTTTAATTTATTCAACTTAACGGTGAAACTTAATGGAAATGATCAAATTGCTTAACGTTTGACAACTAAGGGATCAACTTGAACATTTTTAAAATAAAGGGATCAAATTAAATAAATTAAAACAAATGAGTGACCAAAAGAGTAATTTAACCTAAATGAATATTTTCTCATAAATGTTATTGATGGGGAAACACAAAAATGTCATAAAGCAATTTTAGATATTTTGTAGAGTAATGAAAAATGGATAAGGTTCGTGTAAAGTGAGATACTCTCTAAAATGAACAAGTAAAAGGATTTTTCCTATTAGATGACTTAGTGGGTTCAAATCTTTATGCACTTTATCAAATCAAGGGTGATAAACCCTTTAATTGTTCACTTTAAAGATCATCTCACTTTAAAGGAGTTTTTTCATGAAAAATACTATCTTATCGGAGGAGAGATTTTCACATGCTCTTAAAATATAATAAAAAATATGCGTTTAAGACTTCAGAGTAAATTTCTATGATTCATTTTAAATTAATTACTTCAAATTTATGAAACTTTTTAAAAAAACACAACGGAGATTTTTTTAGAGTTTGCATATATTGTACAGCAAAAATAGACAAGAATTTCTATTATCTCCTTCCAAATCAGTCCATTCTAATAGAAGGAAGGACCATAAGGTAACACACTTTGCTTCCTTCTACCTACATTAAATTGAATGTTGAAGTGTCTAACAAATAAATCACTCCATCGCGAGCCACCATATGATCTGGCCTATTTCCTTGAATCTCGTCATTTTTTGTGAGCAAAACTATCATTCCTTGTGGGATCAAGATCTTTTTTCTCATTTTTTTATCATATTTTGTCTCCCATCAATGATAATTTATCACTTAATAAAATAAAAACTCTTCAACACTTATGTATATTCCTAACCTTTAATTAGTAGAGGATATCCAAACATCATTTTTTGGGACAACACAATTTTGTTCTTCCATGCACGACAGGCACTAGTACAATTGTGTAAAATAAATAAAACAATGAATGCAACTGGGCAGTTGAAAAATATAAATACAATACAAAAACCTAAACAATTATATTAATATATGCAGGTGGGATCCAAAATGGGTTCCTATGAGGCAGTCACAACCTCGGAGAGAATGTTTACAAATAAAGTGTCTCTTTCGTGTAAGTCGAAAATAAAGTTATTCCTTAGGACATTGAAGAAGCAAGTTAATAAATTTTAGTTGGCTCTGGCAACTTCTTTCGCTTAACAAACTCAAAAGTTCAGTATTCCTTTGGAACCCTTTTATTGGCCTTGGATTTTTTTCCCTTTGCAACTTGAAATGCTTCTTAATTGCTAAGTGTAGTTGATAAATCCTCAACCCATTTTATTGCTTTTTGGGTAGCATCAAAATTCAAAAGACTGACTATGTCTGTATAGTTTTCAAGTAAATTTTCTTAGTGCAAATTGTGTCACCCCATCTGTGCGTGTATTTTGCGACCCTGGTCTGCTTGATTGGTCTTTATTGTTGACAAAGTTGAACCAATTACCGAACCTACAGTAACTAGGACCAATATGGCTGAGCCTGCGTAAGTCCCCCCTTTGACTAGGTAGCACTCACCTTTCAACCACCCTACCCCATAGGGCTGCCTTCTGCTCATGCTTGTGGCTGTTATCAATATAATAACTGCAATTCCAAAGCTAAGCCTGGGAACCATTATCAATATCAATTTGACACTTACATTTGAAAAAAAAAGTATAAGACAAAATATAAATGTAGTTCCCTAAATATTTTAGGGATTTGGATTCTATGCCATCAATAAAGGGATAGCAAGAGATTCTCATCATCTAAAAAAATTTGTATGTGTAAAAAATATTGATATAAAAATATTATACCCAACTCATGATCATGGGATGATGAATGTAGGAACCCGCAATCATTTTTTGATCGTAGAGAATCCTGATTCATATTTTAGGGGTTGTTTTTCAATGAGAATAGAATATATTACACATGTTATATTTTTATTGATGAACTATTACCACATATCTTATTCCAATTGAAAAAGAACACCTAAAATACTTATGGAACTGCAGGTAAGTTTTGTCAAAAAAAAAATATAGTTTCAAAATTTATCCCTTGCTTATAGGAATTAAAAATGTTTCTGGGTGTTTTAAGGATGGACCAGCTCAAGAATTTGAGACAGTCCACCACCTATACTATGTTAAATTTTTCATTTTTCTCCCCTTGCTGGCTGTGTGGTCTGGTCTCCCTCCTGAACATGGTTTAACTTGCCAACCTGTGGCCAATATGGCAAGCCACGTGTAGCACACGGTTTCACAAAATGATATAGCCTTTATTTGTTGTCAAAAACAATACAAATCAAGAGAAAGAAAATTCGATTTGACAACTAGATTGGATGGTGGTGTGTCCATTTTCTAGAACTTGGTTGAAGAAATCACACTTGTTTTTGAGCAAAATTGTCAATTCTATCAGGTAAACGATGATAATATTAGAGCCAATAATTTAAGCAGTCTGGTTTGTTTTCTCAATCTGCAATTGTTGAATGTGAAGTAACAACTAACAACAGATATGCGTGAGATTAATGATAACCTACCAAGAGATCAAAAGTAGAAGCCTTGCAATGACAGGTATCTTATACTGGGCATTTCTTTTCCCCCCTGAACAAGAATTCTTGAATAATATACAATTTCCAACTAGCTGAGCCAAAAAGAAACTAACCAGAGCTGAAATTCCCAATCCAAATGCTTGGCTTGATGGCAAATAACATAGTTTTCCATTCCATCTGAGATCCTCCTCCTGCAAACAAACAAACAAAGCATCAGAACCTTGTTCATAAAAAACCAAACTCTCCATATATAGTGCAAGACTTAATAAATTCAAGTTAGGAAATCATTAGTCATCATGCACTACCTTGTTCCTCTTAATCTCGGAGGCTATACACAAGGCGAAGGTGACTAAGCCAAGTGAGAGGGAAATGATGATGGAGAAGATCACTGTAAATTTGCATCTATGAGGACTTTCCATGGAGGGTTGGTTGTTTCTGTGAAGAGAGTTGAGAAGAGAGAATAAGGAATGAGTCTTGGAAGCTACTCAAGAAAGAGAAAGATGACTTGGTGCCTTGAAGGTGTTGGTCATCCCCTTCTTCTTTGAGTACCTTCTTTTGTAGTAGTTGAGACTTCCTTCCCAATAAGTCTATCATTGTTTTGAAGGAGATACCATTCCTAACTGCATGTATCATGTATTGGGAAAAATCTACTATAACTTCCCATTTGAATTGGAGCTGGTCAAACACTGCAAATGGTTATTACCGGGATAGAGATAGATAAATACCCAAGAATGAGAATCTCCCCAAACCAGTGACAAAAAGTATGTTCACAATCTTATATGATATAAACCAGACTTATCTGTAGAATGGTCAATTTGTGCAATATGATGCTATGATAGAGGTTTCCCATTTTCTCTCCATTATCTATAATAGTATTCAGCATATTTAATTACTTGTCACCTTTATAGGTAGGCTTCTATCGGTTCATTCGGTGCAGGTTCTCTTTATGCCACTTCTTATGACAAATGAAAAGTCTGGTATTCCACGTTATAACTCATCAAATAAAGTTTATTTTGAAGCACTCATCAAATAAAATTAAACACAGACATATAAATATTATATTTATATAATTTAAAGGTATAATTATAAGGATTTAATTACAATCCATTTTGACGGTAGAAAATTTTTACGCTGATAATCAATCATATATTGTCACATCATTAAAAATATTTGATTTTTATAATAATTATATTAAAAAGGTATATATGGGCTAATAGTATAGACTTTACATAAACGTTCTATCAAAATTAAATTCTAATTATAATTGTTTTCACCTAATTACATATTTATGTGCCCTCACACTCACACATATGTATATATTAACCTTTGATTAAATATTCTGGATTTGATTCTTCTAAAATGAGTGAAACTCTAAAGTGAAAAAATAGAGGACTATCCACCCTTAGATTATTTAGTGGGTTGAGATTTCTATGTATTTATTCAAATCTATGGTGGATAATTTATTACTTTCTCACCTTAGAATTTCACTCAGTTTAGAAGAGCCAAATTCTAATATTATTGGGTCATGCTTACGAGTGCCCTTAAGGCAATAATTAAGGAATCTACAAAAAGTAAGTTTTCATTTTAAAAATAAGTATTTCACTTCTTTAACTATTAGGTACACCAAGTATTTTCAGGAGACACCACAAGAATAGAATCTCCAATCACATCTGAAAGCAATCCGCGGATCTACTAATTGTGTTGGCTACATTCATGACGATTGATTAATCTTTATTCCGAGATTTTTTCATGAACACACATGTGTGAGATGATATGATTTAATAAAATGTCTGACAATCATTTTCCAAACACAAAATGGTGGATAGAAGTTTCTTATCTGGTTGTCGAGTTGGGTGGGGCCATTTATATGAATTGGAAAACTAAAAGCTGGGGTCCAGGTTGTTACCTTTGTAATTGGCATTACCCTCCTGATTCGAGGTCCTTTCTCTGATGTTTCCTCAAAGATTAGATTAGATGCCAGTGAAGGCATGTGGACTTGGGAGAAAGCATCATCAGTGGCATCTACAAATTTTATTGTGAGTTCCATATGTTGGGGGGATTGACTTTGACTTGGATTTGTTTAATTGTTGAAACCCAATTACCAAGTTAGAATGCTTTAAAGTGCTAGCAGATTCGCGATGTTAAAAATTTGAAAATTCCTTCGCTTTAGAAATTTTTCACATTTAAATATTCAACAAGCCTTGCAAATGGAGCTGGGAGATTTTTTTTATCCTTAAAATTGAAGCTTTCTTCGCTTTTGAAAAAAAATCACATTTAAATATTCAACAAGCCTTGCAAATGGGTATTGGGAGAACATTACTTTGTAGATTTTTTCCTTCCCTGTTCATCGGGGTCACTTCCTGCACCTTCCCAGAAACGAAACGAGCTCAAAATTTTTTGTTCTTGATTTGCAGGGGTGTCAACTAGTACTACTGCTATCCAATTCCTACAAGCCATATCAAATTTCAATGACAATGACCCTCCATTCGTTAAAAAAAAAACAGTTAACCATAACAACTGTTTGGTAAATAACCAATTCCTTTTCTTAACAACCTTTTAATCTATGCAAATAACGGATTATTTGGTATTGGTTCTTATAAAATTTTGTTAGAATTGAGTGTGTGCATGTTTAAATTTTTTTTTATATCATCTCAGTTGTTAGCTTTCTCTACATGCTGATGTAACTAACGGAGTGCCACGTTAGCACGGACAAGATCAAAATCAAATGAATCCTATTTGCCGGGATTAAAACGTTCGTTGAGCCCTTTTTTTTTTTAAAATTTTTGGGGTTGGAGATTATAAAGTTGCATTTCAGAGAGTGGCTTTAACGTTTAATGAATTATTGAGGTATTAAGGTTTAGCTGTTACAATGTTAGAAGAATATCTTATCCTAGTAAGCAGCTAATAACACTTCATATTAACATTTGTATGTGAACTTTGTCTTGTTTGATCGAGAGTGCTTTTGGTGATAGCAGTTCCTCTTTGTTGATAAGGTGTTTCTCTCATTGTTTTTGGAACTGTTACCCAAGGAATGACAGAATGCCATGAAAGACAATTGGAGAATCAGACTTTATGCAAACTTAAGGAGTAAACACACACACACACTTCTCTTCTAACTGGGGAGGAATATTGTCTTTGCCTTCTACATTAAGTGTTGAGGTAATCTTTGCTTTCTTTTGTTTTATTTCCCTCAGCTCCACCAAGAAGCAGTGATTCTGTTATTCTAGGAAAGGAGATGCAATTGTGAAGTAGTTTCTTTATGATAACTTGATGAGAGTAGGAACTTGACTACTATGCCACCCTTCTTTTTTTGAGTGTTGCTGGTTTTGTGCTGCAAAATTCTGGGTTGCAGAAGACGGACATATTTTAGGTCTGACTGGATATGAATGGAAAATAAGTATTGATCTGAAGGACCTTTCCTGAGACTTGAGAACTGTAGGATGAACTTTGCAAAAATGACTATATATATATATATATATATATATATCCTGATGATGACAGGTCCTCGCCTCATGCCATTGTCTGGAGATTATGAGTAATTGTTGCATACTCCAGAAGTATTACCCCTTCTGATCTAAATTGTACTTTAAACTTTAAAGTTAATATGACGGCACAGATTTAATTTCTATGCCACATCTCTTCTGTGCCACATCTCATATTCCCACCGGCTCATGGTATTATTATGAGAGTATGTAAGTATTGCATGTAGATTACAGTGAGCAATCTTGGAGGAGTTTGCTTTCTCTGTACATGGATGAAAAGTTGATTGCTTGCTTTTAACAATATTTAAACAAAAACATTAGGCTTTTCCCCATAAATAAATGATATGATGGATTGAGTTGTTATTATTGTCATGAAAAATTTCCTAAATCTGATATAGATGTTAAAAAATCTTTTCCCGTTTTATGTATGCCATTCTTGGTTACATTTTTATCTGATTTATAGGAGTAAAAAAATTTTCGTGTTATGTGTGGACATGAATGTTGTCTGGATAACCCTTCCATTTGTTGAAAGGAGTCCTAGCTGTTCTTGAGGTGACTGTTAAAGACTTAAAGGTGTCAACTAGAATACTGCTGAGGGAAAAAAAAAACAATAACTATAATATTGCTGCTCTTTACAAATTATTGAACAACTCCTTAAGATTATTGTAATTTTCAGTTTTTTCTGTGTTTTGGGATTTTTTGCTATTTGAACAAGGTTTTCTGTCCAATGGTATGAATACTCAGTACCATTGGAGCTACAAAAACAGCAAAAGATTTTTGTTTTCTTATCTACTTCTTTTCCTTCTAAGAACTTCAAGAACAGATTGTGCTGTGCAATAAGCAATAGCTTGAACAGTGATCATTGGATTCACACCCAAAGCTGTAGGGAAGACACTTGCATCTGCCACATAAAGGCCCTCCACTTCCCATGTCTCTCCTGTCTGATTCACCACTGATTCCTTTGGATTGGAGCCCATCCTACAGCTCCCCATCTGATGTGCTGAGCACAATGGTGTTGAAAGGTCTGTTAATGGCCTTGAACTTTCCTCTTTAACAAATTTCTCAAATTCATGATAGCTTGCTTGCTTTACGTTTAAGGTCCTTCCCTTACTATGATGGGTTCCAATTTCTTCAGCTCCAGCTGCTGCCAGGATTCTCAATACCTTGTCAATTCCCTTTTGTAAATTCTCTTCATCTACATCTTCCATCTTATAATTGATACAACTTGATGAATTTAAAGTCCCTGATCCTTTATCCCTTGCCAGTGCAAATATATGAGCTGTTCTAGAAAACTTTCGCATTCGATCTTTCATATCGGTTCCAGAAACCCATGGCATGACAATTGAGAACATACCAGGATGCAGTGCAGGTGTTTGGATCACTGCACCATATCCAGATTTTTCAAACTCTGCAACAACAGGAGACATTGCTGTCATTATCCCTCCTTCATAGCTCTTTTTATGTGTCTCTGGCCACACCTCAGATGCAGGTGCATCTGGGAAGTAGCCCCAAGCCATTGTCACTGGATGAAGATGCAAGTTTCTCCCTATGTTACCATTCTTTAAGCCACTTCTTTTTAGTAATGGTGGAGTTCTGAGTGCTCCACATGCTACAATGGTAACCTTGGACTCAACCACACAAATGTCTTTATTTCCCTTGTATTCAAATTCAAAAGCCACTCCACGCGCTATCTTTTGGTCGCTTCCTTTCTTTTTCTTGTGTAAGACTTTTATTGCCTCACAACCTGGAAGAATTACTCCATTACCAGTTTTCACCAAGTCCACCAACCATGTTTCTGAGGTACCCTTCTTCCTTCCATCCTTACAGCCCATACAACACCAGCCACAGTAGTGATCTGGTGGAGAATTCCTAGGTATATTACTCACAGGATACCCCATTTCCTGACACCCTCTTCTTAGGATTGCATTATTGAATCCTTCCTCTTCAATCTCAGATTGAACTCCCATCTTCTCACAGACAACATCCATTGCTTCTTTATATAATTCACTTTCAAATAGTTCTAGCTCATGCCTATCACACCACTCCTTGCATACATGCCCAGGGGTTTTAAGGCAGGCAGACCAGTTGATTGCAGAACCTCCACCAACAGTGGATCCTGATAGTATGAATACACCCATATCATCAGTTGCAACCAGACCACCAGAGAGGTACATTTGATCCATTGTTGGTCCTTCAAGAAGGGAAAGATTGTTCCTAGCAGAATAGCCTCCTTTCTCCAACACCAAAACTTTGTAACCCGCTTTTGCCAGAACACCAGCTACAACACCACCACCTGAGCCAGAACCAACTACCACTGCATCACATTGGATGACTAAAGAAGGAGATGACAAGTTAGCAGCAGCTTTAGTCTTTCTACGAATTACAGAAACAGGGAACCCGAATCGTCTTAGAGCATCTGCAGTGATGTCTCGTGGGTAATTCAGATGGACAAGACCTTTGTAAAGAG
The DNA here is from genome assembly GCA_039655645.1 of Ammopiptanthus mongolicus. Taxonomy (NCBI): domain Eukaryota; kingdom Viridiplantae; phylum Streptophyta; class Magnoliopsida; order Fabales; family Fabaceae; genus Ammopiptanthus; species Ammopiptanthus mongolicus. The sequence goes on along the minus strand of CM077343.1, from coordinate 95,609,243 downwards.
GTCCTATAATTTCTTCAGCATAATCATCATCTTCTTTTTGCTCTTGTCCTCCTTTTGATGTTCCATGTAAAAAATGGTTCTTTATCTGTGCTTTGAATTCTGGATCAGGTCCACAGTATCCAATTGCCTTCCATGATGGGTTGTCTTCTGATTCATCTATCTGAAAACAAGTTTCCTGCCATGATCAGTACGAGGTTCCCAGCAACCAGAAAATCATAAATATTTAAAAATATGATAAACTTTTTGTGTCAGCTTATGTGTGCTCTTCTAATTATCCCATAGCCTACCAACTTAATTTAGCATTAGCAGAAGGGCAAATGGTTTTTTCTGCAGTCAAAACAACATTATCCTGGTATGTGAATGTACCCTTCTTGGACTACCTAACATTTGGTTTTCTCATTTTTGTGGGACAGTTTTCATTCAAAACTTGCCTCTTGCTACGTAAATATTGTTGAGTCATACTAATGAATGTCCTAAAAATATGTATTAAAGAATACAAAAAAACAAGTTTTTATTAGAAATTTAAGTATATCACTTCTTTAAATATTAAATATATTCATGCTCAATGGATTTTTTTTTTCTTGATTCCTTAATCCATGTAGTTAGAGTAGTGGATAAATTCTCCAATATTGTTTTATTTAAAACCAGAGAATAACTGCACATGCAGGTCTATATGACTTTAACAATGGTTAGGTGGAACCACTTAAATGGATCCCAAGGCTCAATTGTGTCCAGTTATAACTTACAAATGTTATAATTGTGGAAGTGACGTACCTAAAATCCTCCTAGAATCAATTATTCTTATCGGGAAAGTTAGAAATTCGTGTTTATCTTAAAATCAATTTTATCCGATCCAGAATTAATTTTATTGATCGTTAAATTTAAAACAAATACTTTCAAAATCTCAAAATCACTTTTACCGAAAGCAAATGTCGTTTTAGACCTTTCAAAATCTAAATCAAAGAGGCAATAACTCATTAACAGATGAGCATAGCACTCAAAAATTGAATGAGGTGGAAATACGGATGATCAGAGTGGAGGGCCTGTGTGTCCCCTACCTTTATTACAATTGCAAGGTTAAAAACTGGAGTGAGTGAGTCAATGCAGGTGACCTGCGGTAGTACTCTATGGGTTATAGCCAAATCTTAGTTAAACATCGTACCATTTTGAAGTGACACAATGGGCCCTTTGAATGTAAATGCGTGACCCCCCCAACCCAGCCAATTTCCTTCATACTACTTAGTCTGATTCCCCACATGGGCCACTTTTGCTGTGACTTCTAAAGATGCTGCTAGTTGCTATGTTCAGCCTATCCTAATATATGAACCTACACTCTGCTGCACACAATCACATAAATACGGGTCCTGTTGATGTAAATATTTATATTTATATTTTAGGACTCGTTCAAACCGGGATATAGTTTAAAAAATTCTTAAATAAACATATAATTATTAGTTTATAGTTTGCCATTTTAAGGGCAAAAAGAACTCAGTCAATCTGCCATTAGTTTAAAACGTTTGAAAAAAATTGACCAACATAGTTTTTCAGTCATATAACTTTACATTGACATAGTTGGCCATATAAATAATTTTATATTCACAGTGCATAAAAATTAAACTTAATATCCAATAGAGTATACATAGATAAAGTATAACCCGTGATTTGGTGGAAAATCCTTCACGTCAAAATTTGGATTTTGGAGCGGGAGCGTGAGTATGAGTACCCTTCTCATCACACAAAACGCTCATTGCATCATAAATTAAATGCTACACGAACGATTAGGATCAGCACCCTCACCAACCCTTCTCCAACTATACACAATGTATTATTACTTTCAAGTTTCAACCCTTCCTACTTTATAACTTGCACCGAATCAAACAGTATTGATATCTTCTACTTTTATGTACAGCACAAAGTCAAAAAATATATTAATGTTAGCTCTTTGTGTTTAAGTAAATCACCATGCAATTCTAGTAAAATATCTCCCATGTTGGCTAAAAAAGGAAAAAATTAAGTAAAAGAGATAAGGAAAATGCTAGTAGGTGTCAGTTTGGTTAATGAATCAAGAAAAGAATTTTTTTATTAGGAACTTGTGTATTTAATACAAGAAGGAATATTATACTTAGTTTTTCAATAAAACATTTCTTTTTTTACATTCTTTAACCAGTACCCTATCCCAAAGAGATAATTAAAAAGACGGGTTAACGAGATACATTTAGTGTCGATAATTAATTTATCATTTTCAAATATATTATCAAAATGTACCACATTCCGTGATATGAATTCTGATTGGTCAAACATCATCTCTCATCTTTTTTCATTATTATTTATCGGATATTTAAATTAATTAACCAATCAGAATTCACAGAGAATTGTAGGACAAAAGAAGTTGCCCCTCAAAATACGTACACATCTTGTATTACACTAACAGACAAACTTTTATATTTATATGATTATATCATAATAATTGCAATTTCAATGAACACAAAAGTGCGATATATACGTGGCTTTTGTATCTATCATATACATAAATATTGGTCTATATATTAAGTGTTATTGTGCATGCTCGTATATAAAATATGGTTACGCATGTATGGACCCAAATGAATAAAATAATCATAATTGGAGACACATTAAGCATTCGAACAAGCAAGATATATATATTACTACTAAAAAAGTGGCAAGAAAGAAGCAGGCCATGAAAGCACTAATTCCGTAAGGAAAAAAAAAAACGAAAGAAAAAGGAGCAGAAGACATTAAATGCTTAATATATCTTAATTTAGTAAGGTCTGCAGTACCTAGAGTTTTAACTTTGCAATGAATGAGTTTATTAATTATTACCTGAGTGAAGAAGACAAGGAGAGTGAAAAGTTTGACTGTTCTGAACAACATCCTAAGGTGACGAAAGTAACTAAGAGACCATAATTGCATAATCTCTTGGCGTTTATGCAGAGGCAGGTCAGGATAGCTAAGGAAGAAGGGGAAGTGGGTTGAGAAGCACGTCATTCCACATAAAATGAATGTCCCAAACCATGTAGACAGAAGCCATAACACCACCTTCAGTAACCCTGTACTGGGGTGATCCAGTCCCTCACTTATCAGACCCCCAAACTGCTCATAACAAAGCAACCAAAACATTTATTTAATAAATATAGCATTAGTGCGATAATTAAATGCAAAATAACGATAGAAATTACAAGAATTTTTCTTTACAACAATTATTTTGACCCCCATATTTCCAATTCTTTTTTCTATCTATTTTTCATTTCCAAGCAAATTATAAATTTTTAATTGGCATATAGTAATTTGTATAATCCGTCATGCTACTCCAATTCTGATAATTAATTACATCTCAAGATTTTCGCCATATATATGAGAGAGATCGATTTACGCTTGTGTAAATTATTTTTTGCTTACATTCACTCTCAGTCATTAATTTTATTTTCATCCAACGGTAATTGTGATTTTAATAATTTACACCATTGGATGAAAATAAAACTAATAACTGAGGGTGAGTGTGTAAGCAACAAATGACTTACACCGATGTAAAACGATATATCCTCTCTCTCTCTCTCTCTCTATATATATATATATATATAAATTAGGCTTTAGGATATATTATACAAAAATTTCAAGGGGAAAAAAAGACAGAAAACTTGGAGAGCTTGTAGGTAGCAAGCTAGCCCTACACGCTCGGGTGTTCCAGTCATGGAAGCTGAAGTCCGGTAGAACTTGGCGACGGATTCGTCAGTGACAGCAACAAAGTCATTGACTGAAGGTAATATAGTGTCACAGAGAGCAGTGAGGGATTTCATCTGCCTGTTGGAGAGAGAGTTGGTGAGAGGACGTTGTTGTTTCTCTCTTTGATCTCCACCTGCAGTTAGAAGAAGCCTGTGTGTGTCAATACTACCAAGTTCAATCACAGTGTGATCTTTTCCTCCTTTCCCTCCTAACCCCAACCTAAAGCTACCCTTTCTAGACCTACCATTTCTGATCATATTGCTTCCCCCATCCTCCTCCATAGTTTACTTGTTTTCTTTCAAAACATCAAAGCTAGATTAGACACATGTCACACTAGTGCCAAACCTTTGGTGTTTATATAATACCCATTTGAGGGATAATCAATACCCATCAACCAATTGTTTCTTTCATCGGAAAAAAAATAAAGGAAGGAAAAATATGCAACTTGATTATCAAGTATCTTTTTCGTTAAAAAGAAAGGAGAGTGCTATAAAAAAAAAAAAATTATTAAAAATTTATATATTTAATATTTAGGAAGGTGATATACTTAATTTTTTTAATAAAAATTCATTTTTTTGATTACTTTAAAGACACTCGTCAGTTAGTATGACCAAAAAAGAAAAACAGGTTGAGAGTGAGAGAAAGGGACACGAAAACAAACAAAAGGAGGGTTTTCATAGAAATAGAACACTATCGCTACACCAAAACAAAAAGAAGACTATCTTGTTAAAGCATTTGAGAGAGAACCCTGAGAAATGTCGCAAGAATGAAATAAGTTAGCAAATTTTTTAAACGGTTTTGCTAGCCAACAATTAAGAAAGAGTATACACAGTTTTTTTTTTTTTTTTGATTAATGGTATACACATTTTTTTACACTTTCAATTATTAATTTAATAAATTATCTTATGTGTGATTTTTATAATATTCACAATAAAAGTCAAATATTTTTTAATGAGTTCACTGTATAAATTTTTTTTTTTTACATTATCAATATATGTCAATTAAATTCATTAAAAAAATTAAAAAAGATAATTTTTTATACAAATAATTGTAGAGTAGTATATTTACTAAAGGGTTATACGAAGGGCACGGATAATAAATCATCAATACTCCGTATATGGGAAGTTTTTATTAATTAGTATCTTCGGTTCTCAATATAAGAGACAAAACCTTAATTCATCAAGACCAAGAAAAAATATTGAAATCAATTCATTTTAAATTTTATTTCTCAAATGCCCCTATTTAATTACTTCTAATTCAACTAACTTATTTATTACTAAATCCAATCATTATGATATCTGATCAATGAGTAAGGCAAAACTAAAGCACTTGTATGAGGAATTGTTGAGTCTCTTTAATATAATTTTTACAATAAATAATGGTAGAAATGTAATTTAGCATAAAAATTGGCCACTTTTCCTTTCTTATATATTGAAAAAATGAGGATGTTAATCAGTGTCCTAAGGGTATTATTTAAGGAATTAAAAGAAAAAAATTTTATTAGAAAATAGTGTATTTAATATTTTAAGATATTTGACATTTAGATTTTCAATAAAAATTTACTTTTTATAAATTCTTTAACCATTATTTTTAAAACATCGGTATGCAAGATCCTTCATCTCTTATACCAGTATTAATTACGGAGGAGTATTAAGGTTTTCAATTTTTAGGGTATTATTATTATTATTATTATTATTATTATTACAATCTTTGATTCCGTGCTAGCATTTGCCTCTAATAAATTAAAAAGGTGGTGGCTTTTAGAGAAAGCAACACGTGGTCATGACAACCAACCAAAACAATAAATTTGAATAAAAAAATTGAAGAAAAAAGAAGAAAAAAGAAAAAGGGTTTTGAAATAAATGCAACGAATAACGGTACGTATTAACTCTCTCATCTGCCACCATTTAATTCTGCATTTCTGAAAATGATTTTGCTTCTGCATTTCTTAATTAAAAAGCTAAATATTGCCAAATTGCTGTAGTAAATCGTTTAGTTTGGGTTTGCCGAACCTAGTGCTGGCCCAAGGCGAATTTTATGTTGGTGATTACAATTGAATTAGTTCATTTAGGAAGGACGTAATAATGTTAAGAAGTGCCCTAAAAATACTTATTGGTTAAAAAAAATAACAAAATAAAGTTTTCATTAGGAATTATTATTATATTTAATATTTGAAGAAGTGATATACTTAGACTTTTAATGAAAACTTATTTTTCTTGCATTTATTAACCAATGTTCTTAGAATACTCATTAACATGATCCATTAAATTGGACGTTAATAATAAATTGGATCATGCTAACGAGTGTCCTAAGGACACTCTTTAAGAAAACCAAAAAAAGTAACTTTTCATTGGAAAATCAAGTATATTATCTCTTCAAATATTAAATACATTAATTTTCAATACAAAACTTCTATTTTTGCTTCCTTAACGAGTGCCCTTAGGACACTCGTTAACATTCTTCTAATAAATTATACCCCAGTCAACATGCTTAATACATTAATTGTCAATCACTTATTTGCTTGCATTCATGATCCAACCGATAAGTAACTAATTAAACTGGGTCACGCGTGAACTATTGGTTATTATCTTCGAATTAATTAACTTCACGTTTTTTTTCTTTGTTTTGTACTTTTTCTCTATGAATCAAGGCTAATTCAACTGAAAATAATTAATTTAAAGACTTACTACTTTTGATTTTTACTGTCAACAATCTTTAATGATATAGGCAATTTATAAGTATTATTATATATTAAGATTAAGACTAGAGGCATATACTTGCGTCAAAATGGAGTAACTTCTCGTAATTGAAACTTTTAATTTAAGAAAAAGGTTAAATTAAAATTTAAGTCCCTTATAGTAACATCTATTGGAATGAAGGAACATCTATGGAATGTTTTAGAAACAAAAAAAGCATCTAAAGAAGTGCTTACTTTACAAAGAAATACTTACCGAATTAGCTAGCTGACTGACAATGTTTTAATGATATATATTATCAAAAGTTAAAACTAATGGCTATTTTTAAAAATGTTTTTAAATGTGAATAAGGATTTGGAAAAGAAAGAAAAAACTTGAAGAACTAAATTGAAACAAGTAAGAATGTCCATGTGCACATTTTGTTTTTGATAAATGTCCATGTGCACATTAAAATAACCGGAAGTGGTGTTCAGAAATATTTGATTAGCTGCAACATGAATGATTTGATCGCAATTGCTTAAAATTAAGGTGGTTTTCGGGATTTGACATGCCATGGCTTTGAAATTATCAACGTGCTTTTCAGGATTTAACTTGCCATCACACGATTTAAACACTTGTTTGTTTTAAATTTCTTTCGACCTGAAATTTTTACGTTTGTAGCTTTTTTTATGTAATTTTTTTCACAGCTCCGATTTGGAGTTCAATTGGAGGTTGGCGTTGAAACTAATTTAAAACAAACAGACCATCCGTAATGGTGCCCTGTAATTCTGAAGTCTATTATAAAGTTCTCCAATATAAGAAGAGTGGATCGGTCCTCCAACGATATTATTAATTAATTGATTAAAAATTTAAAAAATTAATTAAAAAGGATTAAATCAATGGTTATTCCGCATATAGAGATTGGGTCAACCACAAAAGAGTTGATAACTTTAGATTTTACAATTTCAGAGCTTTAATGTGGAATATGTAATCACTAACCGGCCCGATGTTTTGGGGACGTCTTCAATCTCCATTACTTTTAAGACATAGATTTAATATTAAAATAAAAAAACGAACGAGATTTATCACGGGCAATCGAGAGATTCATAATGAACTTGCCAATATTGAATCGATTCCACTACACTTTGTAATTGATTCATGATCGATTGAGACTTTCACTATTACTTGCTGACTTTCACCGCTGCATGTTGTCACCTTTCCAAACATTCCCAAATTTGCAATTATACCCTTCGCTTCATCCATCTTTATAACCACATCACTTTTTCAAAGCATTGCGACCTACAACCTCCTTAATGTTCTCACCAAGGACTTTCTCTCATCTACACTCATGCAGCATGGAGAAGGGAAAGAGAAATACTCTTGTATTGATCTCATTCAATTTTCAATTCTTGATTGATACATTCATGGTACACTAATGCCTTTTATAGGCTACAAGCACACAAACATATAATAGAAAAATGGAAGCAAAACTTAATAGGAAGGAAAGCTTTGGGCGGTGGCTTTTTTCTTTCTACACATAATTTGCAGCTGGAAGCATTAATGCGGAGGAGCAATGCGGCTCAACGAGCAGTGTAGGCGCCTCACTTATTTTAGGCGGTTCCTTTTTTTTTAATCTTTGAAGCTTGATTTAACACTTACATTACAACACACATGAAGAAAGCAAATTAGGCACCATTTAAGTGGAGAAGAGGTGAAAGCAATAGAAGACAGAGGTAGCACGAAGATGGTAATAAAACTAGGCTTGGCTCCCACGTGCTCGGTACGTGTTTCAATCTTCCTTTGCGCTCTAACACTGTCCTCTGGTTTCCATGGAAGTTCGGAGAACCAGGAAACCACAATCAAGGACATAGCTAGAAAGCTGAAGTTGAAAGACAAGACCTTCTTAGAACTGAGAAGAAGTTCAAGACTTTCATGGAAGATTACGAAAAGCAGTACTAGACGAGGGACAAGCACCTCCACCGTTTTGGAATTTTCGTCAGTTAGAGTTGTAGAGCACCATGCACTGGATCCCACGGCCATCCATCGCGTAACCTAGTTCTTCGATCTTAAACATGAGGAGTTTGAGCAGTTCTACACCGGAGTGAAAGATGGTTTTGGGCTCGGGTCGAATAATGGCTTCAAAGTACCACAGTTGGAGGTGGAAGAGTCGCACGTGACGGAATACAAATTAACTAATTTTTAAATCAAAGACTAAATGTTAATGGGGAGACCGGTAGTAACATGTAAAACGCAATGGAGGACCCAACCTCAACATCCTTGTTGGAAGACTAAAGAATTGCCCTGATGTTTTATTGTTTTCCATTGTACTTTAATTAGCCTTTATTTTTAGAGAGTTAGATCATAATCTCTGATGTTTGGGAATGGATCCCCTCATGTTATTTTTTCTTATGTTGAATCTCAGTCTCTCATTTAATAAGTTGAAGTATAGAGAAAATATATTTAAAATGGAGGATTAGGTGATTGAATGATGGAGATTAAAAACATAACTCCCTCATGTTTTTTTTCAACATGAGAGGATCCACTCCCCTAATGTTTACACAAAATGCATATCGTCTTGGTGCCTTCTTAAATACGATGGTGGATAGAAACATCAAATAATAAGAACCATTGATTTATATAATATGGAAAGTAAGAGGCTAAGATGATATGTATATATCCAGAATAAGAATAGCCAATGGATTAAAAGTTGGTGATGGCTTATTTGCCCTACGTGACCCTGCCCTACTACTTACTACTCACATTCACATGCCTTAAAGAACTAGTGACCACCGCGTTGCTGCTCGTCTTCCACTTCTGCGGTGGTGACATTCCACTCAATGCTGGCCTTGCTTGGTTGGCTCGTAGGACCCTGTCCTGCCGGTGTAGCAAACATCTGATAGCCTATGATCGCTGCCAAAAAGCCTTTAATGTGGTTGATTAATGTCCTTCATACTAGCTTTCTAGATAACTACGAAAGTGACGTACCGGACGTTTGAAAAAATTTACAAAGTTTATTTGAACTTATAAAAAATGTTTATAAAAATAAACTTACGAAAATAATTTATAAAAATAATTTAAAACATTCTTATAAGTCTTTTTTATCTTATTATAATAAGTTTGTCAAAAGAGACTTATAAAAATATTATTTTTCTATCTTATTTCAAAAAAATTTATTGAATAAATGTTTAATAAATACAAAATCGGTTACTAAAACCACAACTTTTTATATATAAAAGCTTATAAAGTCTCACCTTGAAAAGGAAACTGAAGTGTGGTTTTCTTAACACTCTTACTGAAGTTTTTAGAAACAATATCTATGTTTCTCCAAAGCACCCATGGGCCATGGTTTTATTTTAATAGAATTTCTATATTACCTTGACAAATTTAAGGGTTTTGGTACAGTTAATTTTTTTTATTTTTATTAAAGAGACTATATTATAAAGGTATAATAATCAAAACTAGGAACATGATTCCCTTACATCACTATCTAGCAGTAACTCTAACATATATAGGCCAAGGCCTACCAACAATGTTCTACAAGAAAGAACCAGAATGGCCTCTAGAAGCTAAATGATCTACACTTTTATTGGCAGATCTAAGAATATGTTGAATCCTAACATTCCAATCATTATTTTGCAGGAGAACAAGAATATCATCCAGCAGAAATTTTAGATCAGGATTCCACGCAAAACCCATATGAATCATATCCACAACCACCATGGAATCAACTTCAACAATTAAATTGCCTAGTTGCAAATCATGAGCAAGCTTTAGACCAGAAAAAATGCCCCACATTTCTTCCCAAAATCACAGTGCTTGAGATGACTTAGCAGAAAAAGCCTTTTACAAAAGAACCAGTGAAGTCTCTAATTAACCCTCCACAAGCCGAACTGCCTTTACCAAAATCATGCCACAGTTAATTTTCGATCATTAGTTGTATATGTCTATAAATAATACAAAGCAGTCCCCAATATAAGAAAAATTTGTCATGTATCATCATCAGAGAATCGTATTTCAAATTTTAAAAATTGAACGATTTTAAAAGCAAAAAATATAAAAAAGATTAATCAATTCAAATCAAATTAGGAATTGATTGAGAACAAAACAATTAATTTATATATCATGTTCAAGTTAGGAATTGATTTCCAGTTCCCATATTTGAAATCAAATTTTGAATTGATTGGAAATAAAACAATTAATCCTGATATCTATAAATCTACGAACCTATATTTATAAATCTATAAATAATACAAAACAGTCCCCAATGCAAGGAGAATTTGCCAAGTGTCATCACCGGAGAAGAGTATTTCAAATTTTAAAAACTGAACAATTTTTAAAAACAAAAAATATAAAAAAGATTAATCAAATCAAATTAGGAATTGATTGGGAACAAAGCAATTAATTTATATATCACATTCAAATTAGGAATTGATTTCCATTTCCCATATTTAGAAAGATTTGAACATTTTTTTAAAACAAAAGAAACAAAAATAAAATAAAAAAGATTAATCAATTCAAATCAAACGAAAGACATGGTTGAAGAATCTTACCCACCCACAAGGTCCTATAAAAAGAATCTGACTCCCTCTAAAGTGAGAAAGTAAGGGTGTATCTACTCTTGGATTATTTTTAGTGAGTTAGGATCTCTATGCATTTATCAAATAAAGGGTGGATCTGTAACATCCTAAAAAAATAAAATAAATAGAGATTATAATATGAGGATTATTATAAAGTTTCTGAGAGGTTTAGTGTAACATCCTAAGAATTAAATAAAAGTATAAGAGACTTAAACCTTAGCAAATAAAAATTAATAAAGTGTTAGGGAGGCGTAGAATAGTTGACTTTGACCTTTAAGGGTAGTAAGTTCACCAAAATAAGAAAAGAGAGAAGTTTTATGTTGAAATCTGTCGCAGTAGTGTTGGCACACCCGTGCTCACATTCGGCACGCCCATGCTGAATAGAGCACGGTTTGAGCCACGCCATGCAATCTGTTAGCACGGCTGTGTCGGAAAATGGACAAATTTGACGCTGTTTGGGACGTCCGTGCTAATTTTGGCACGCCCATGCCAAAAGGGAGCACAGTCTGAGCCGCACCGTGCTACCTGTTAGCACGCCCATGTCAGGAACCTTGCAAAATTTTGACGTTGATTGGCACAACCGTGCCAATCGAGAGCACGCCCGTGCTCTCTGTTAGATGCGTTAAAAAATAGGATTTTTAAACAGAGAACAGTGCAACACTATATATATACACTATTATAACACCCTAGTACGGTTAGGAACCCTATTTGCAACCTAAAACACCTTAGTAACGGCTGTGGAGCTTCTTCATGCTTGGGAGATGGGGTTGCAACAAGCAATGAGTTTGGAAGTAGAACAACAACAACAACAATAACAACAAGACGAAGAAGAAGAAAATGAAGAAGAAGGAGAAGGAGAAGGGGATTCAAGACTGAGGAAGGCGACATCTAGGTTTCGCCATAGGATACGCTTGGAGCTTCTTGAAGTTCTTCAAGAGGTGAGTATAAATAATCTTTCTCACCCTTTCCATGGTGCAAATTGTCTTCGGGTTTGGGTTATGCTTTCAAAATACGTTTTTTGGAAAATAATCCTGGTTTGGTCAAATCCTGATTTTAAAAATTTGGGGGCTTTACTTCTAAGGTGTTTCTGCTGTCAATTAAATGTTTATTATTGAGATTGGTGCTATGATATACTCCCTCCGGACCTATATATGAGCAAAAAAAAAAAAAACTAACTTCACACGTAATAAGAAAGTTAGTTATATTAGTTTAATTGTCTTGATTTATGTAAAAAAATAAGTTATAGTTACTAAATTACCCTTTCTTGGGAGTGTATAATGTTCTTGGAAGTTGTGTCTTAGGAGTGTATAATACTCTTGGAAAAATAAAAAAACAATTAATCAAAGGGTATTTTTGACACAGTAGCATTAAATAAGGTTGATTTGATTGACTTTTGCTTATATTTGAGTCCAAAATATTTAGGTACTTTTTTGCTTATATATAGGTCCAAAGGGAGTATATGTTAGATACGTGATTTGGTTGAATTGACATGCTATATTTTGATGATATTTGTGATATTGGCATGATTTAATAACTGTTAATATGTTGGATGTTGTTTGCTGCAATACCGCCTATGATAGGCATATCGAAAGTAACACTGTCAATGATTTGGGGTGCCGAAATATGATATACCGCCATCATGGGGTATCGAAAGTAACATCGCCACACGTTGGGATGTCGAAATGAGTAATACCACCCGTGTACAATAGTTTGTATCGAAATGAGTAATATCACTAAAGAGAAGGTGACATCGAAATACCTTCATGAGCAAGGTAAGCAATGAGACGCCATTGTTATGTGCAGTTTGAAAGTCATATGACATATGAGGTTATTTAAGACTATTTGATATATGAGATCTTGTCATACTTTATTTATGATGTGTTAATGATGAATGTTTGCTGCCAATAATTTTTATTATTATTTTTATTATTTTACTATATATTATTTTGAAAATAACGAGTACCATGGACAGTTTTTCCAGTTGCCGCACTGGCTGAGAACAATGCTTTTATGAAAACCTTTTGACCTGTATTTCTGTTCACTGAGATTTTATATCTCATTAGTAGTATTGTTTTCAGAGCCTGAGGACGTCCTTGTTGTGCAGCCAGACGTTTTGAAGACTATCTCTTTAGTTTGAGAGCTTGGTTAGTATTGTGTGGCTTATGCTAGAAGGACATTTATTATCTTTTAGTTATTTTCTTATACGAGATGTTATAGACGCCCTGTTTTGAGCTTTTAAAACCGATTATGTTATTTCAGTTTTGAATTAATGTAAACAATTATTTTGGATTAATATTATATTAAGTATTTATTCAGTATTTATTTAAGAAAAATTTTATTTTTCTGGTTTTATTTAAATTATTAATTTGGGTTACTAATGTAACGAAGGACGTTACAGGATGCACCCTTACTTTCTCACTTCAGAGGATTCAAATCCATATAAAAATGAGCTGTGCTAATATGAATAGAATATATAAAAAACCATCAAACAAACTCCAATCATTAATAAACAACAAGTTTTATAATATATATATATATATATATATATATATATGCTAAATAATAAGTATCACAAAATCATTCATCATAAAGTGACACAAAACACTATTATATCTTTGAGATGAAGCCACAAATTGGACAACACTTTTTGTTTTTTCGAAATGAAGTTTTTATCAATTTTTGTTTTGGTTGATATAGTTTACATCTTTTTTTTTTTGCTCTAAAGTTTATATGTTATTTTTGTTTTGTACATTGATTATTATATTTATGAACAATCATGTTTGTTCAAATTATTTTTGTAGTTCATTTTATTTAACTCTCTAGCCTTTATTTCTTTTTATATCTACTTCAAAATAACTTACACAACATTTTCAATATATGTCATTTGCAAAAAGTCTATCTATTAATAAAGTGTATAATTCAAACTAATAATAAGATTTAGCTTTTATATTTTACATAACAACAAGTTCAAATATTTATGGTGCATCAATAATAAAAAATTATAGTTTGCTATATTCAACACATACAATCACGACATACATTATGAATTATGATCATTCATAATATAACCCCGTGCGGGGACAGGATCACCGTCTACTAGCTTACATTTAATGAAGTTATGCCATACATTAACTATTTAGCATGAAAATTTTCACTTATTGCAGCTTAGCACGCCCCTGACGAATTAAATATATGTTTTTCACTTTTACATTTTAAATTATGATTAGTTTAATTTTAGAAAATCAATTTACTTTTATATTTTTGCTATGTTTTAGTCTCTCTTGCCTTGAATTTATAGTTGTTAAGGTCCATAATTTTTGGGTTCAAAATATTTCGAATTTAACTTGATATTTGATATTATAATATTATTTAAATTTTTTATGATTCACATTGTTCAATTTCAGATAATTATTATTTTAAATTATTTGCATTACAAAAATTTATTGTCACGGACTAAATTGCAAAAGATAAAAGTTAAAGTACTAAATACTACATCATATGATATGACTTTATTAAAAACACAAACTCATTTAGTTATTGGTACAAAGAATAACGATATCAAAACCTTTAGATTTCTCAGGGTACCCTAGCTGACCCTTATTTTAAAACACAATTAATGGTTCTAAAGAAGCACCAATACTAGAGTTCCTAGATAGAAAAGTCATAAAAAAAATTTAACACCGAGACCTGTAATGAAATCCAAGAGAAGCATTATTAGATGTTTGGTCTAATATTTTAAAAGAATATTACCACGTATGCATATATGGGAAAGAAGTGTTCAAAACTTCAAATAACTCCATTTTATAAGTTCAATACAAAATACAATTGCAATGCGACACATTTCACACTTTTTTTTTAATAAACAAAAGGTTTATTAGATAAAGAGTATAAGGAGTGTTCTAGCCCATATATAAAGATGAACTAAACAGAAAAGGATCAATGTAAGTAAAATACTGCAACTACATGGTCGTAGCAGTATTATTCTTACAGACTCCTAGATCCAAAAACCTTTTACGCCCACCTCTATCCTTTTTAAAAAAAACCTAACATAAAGGCAAGCCTAAATGCCTAAGATCCAACATTTCCTTACTGCCAAAAGCCATCTATCGCAAACCAGAGGAAAACCAAAGACCAAAACAGAACACGGCACCTTTGCCTAAATATAGACATTGACATGATTTTCATCAAGTTGTCTTCCAGTGTCTTTTACTTCCGGGATTTCACATTAAAATATCAAATATTGATATTGCATAAGCTTGTTATACATCCGACACCTTTCATTAGCAGTCCATCCTTTCCGAGCATATAAATTAGCAGTGCTGAGAACCGCAAGATTTGTATGAGATTGTTGAAGCCAGCATCTCATATGACTATGGCGAGCTAAATGATCCATGAACATACTCGGAAAGCCACGAAATCTCAGTCCCAATCAGGTTTTTCTTTTGCTAACAATACTCGTGCCTAATTGTAATCATGGTCTTTTTTCTTTATTATAATTGGGACACTTTTGTTAATGGCACTGAAAGCATCTTAAAACCAATACAATTTTCTTTCTTTAATGTGCTAAAGGCAATGCATATGATTCGGGAAATTATTTGATTGGACAAATTAAGATTCAATTCCTAATTAAATGCATGGATCACGTTAAAAGCTCTTAAAGCGCGCGGATGAATGGATACTAATGAAAGCCAAGTTTTCAAAGACTACATTAATTCCTTTTGGTAATACGAAAAGAATAATTAGCAATATTGGGTTGGCATGGCAACTTCAACCCTACGTGCGGGTGCTCGCCCCAAATGGGTCACGCTGAGTCCACACCCACCGCTGTAAGCAAAACTTGCGAGCTGCCACCATGTCCACCCGCTCACCTGTATGTCATCATCGGTTGAAATCGGGCCGGCCCTAGCCTAAAGCCATCAAAACAAGGCTTTAGACCTCAAAAAATATTTATTACTTATTTTTTTTTTTAAGATGTAAACAGAAAGATTTGGCCTCAAAAATTGTTTAATGTTCTTCCTAGTACAAGTAATTTAGCTAAAGAAGATAGTAGGGATTGGAGAAATATTAGTACTAAATTGAAGAGACATGAGATAAGTAATGAGCACATTACTAATATGAGTTTATGGATTGATTTAGAAATGGGATTGTCAAAAAATAGAACAATTGACAAACATGTTCAATAACAAATAAGATAAGGAACATTGGAGAAATGTATTATTTAGAATTATTGCAGCTGTTAAAACTCTTAAAAAAAATAACTTAGCCTTCAGGAATGTAATGAAAATTTTTTAAGTCTAATTGAAATGATTGCAGAATTTGATCCTATAATGCAAGAACAAATTCGTCGAATTAAAGATAATGAAATTCATAACCATTACCTTGATTACACATGCTATAGAAATGGACATAGAATCTAAGTTTCGTGAAAAATGTACTATTCGTAAAAATAAACAATTTGATGAGATACTTAATTGCAGAACTAAAAATTTTAAGAGAAATTATGTAAGTGAAAAATGATACACCAATAGACATATTTAATTATATAAGAAGACTTGATTCTTTTTCCAATGCATATATTGCTTATAGAATAATGTTAAAGATTCTCGTAACTGTTGCTTCGACAAAAAGAAGTTTTTTAAAATTAAAATTAATAAAATATTATCTGAGATCAACAATGTCTCAACAAAGATTAAATGAATTGGCTTTATTATAGATTGAAAAAAAAATTTAAATGAAATCAATTATAATAGTATAATAAATGATTTTGCATCTCAAAAAGCATGAAAGATAATCTTTAAATAAAAATATAATAATTTTAATAAAATATTTTTATTTACTTTAAAAAGGTCTCATTGTGAAATTTGTTTTAGACCTCAATATATGTTGGGTCGGCCTTGATTGAAACAACTTCAATAAATAATTAAATAAATAAGGCTAAAATGTATTTTTAATCCCTCAAGTTTTTTATTTTGACAAACTTCATCCTTCATTTTCTTTGGTCTATTTTAGTCCTCACGATTTTCTAATCTTGCAATAATGATAATTCCCTCACATTCTTATTCAAAATCTAATGGACGTGGGCTTTTAGCAAACTGGTGGCAGCATAGCATCCAAGTATCAATGTCCGTGGCACTCATATAATAAAATAATTATTCAATAATAAAATAAATTTTAAAACTTCTTGCTTGCACGGTGTGTTCTACTTTTTTGTATCATTCTACATCTCTTTCCTCTTTCCTCTTTCGCTCTTTATCTTCTTTTGCTAAATGGGTACTCGGTCTTCCTTTTTCTTTCCACCCACACTACACTTCACGTCACATTCTCAATAGGTACACGTGTTCCTATTAGCTTGAATCTCGAGCAAATTTGACCCTTTTAAATGAATTCATGACTTTTTTTTAAAAAAAATTCAACATGTTTCCTCTAAAAAAGTTTGAATCTTAAATTTCTTTGAGTTCAAAACATTCAAGAGGCCTTTGAGATTCTTTTATTGGGTACCCATAGCTTGTCCCTTTTTTTGTCAAGAGTAACGTGTGTTTGTTCCTCAAAGCGTTGCCTTTGATGGCACTCCGCCCCGGACCACGCCTCTTATAATTCTCTGCAAAGTTTCCCATGCTATTCCAAGGCCACTTTCTACAACTAGAGCTTTCTCTTGTGTTTCTGGGTGGATTCTATGGTGCACCAAACATAAGTGGGGTGTATAAATCATCCAACTTTTTTTTTACCTAGAATAACAAGTTTTTGCATATTTATAAAAATAAGTCCTCAAATTTTAATACTTGCAAATGAATCCCTGACCCATCATCTTCTCCTTTTTCAACCTTAACACCACCATTATTCACCCTTTTCCTGCAACTGCCTCGCCACCTCATGGAAGCTCTTTAACAAGTTGTTCAACCCAAACTTCCAATTTGTTGCACTCCAGGATCTATCAGTTAAAACATAAATCATCTAAATGAAATAGACAGATTCAAACACTAGAAGGGGGTTGAATGGTGTTTGACAAATTTATGCGGAATTTAGAAACTTTTTCGCAAGCACAGACGATTTATGATATACGAGTAAACACAGACAGGTCAATCAGACTGATAACTAGTCTGAAGGTTTTCACAAAAAACACAGAATCATGCTGAATAAAAAAAAGGTTTGATAAACACAATTATAAACCCCTTTAGTTAGATGATAGTTAAGACAAATAATCAAACTAAAGAGTTAAGGGAAAAAGAGATCACTCAGCAGGTTTTATCCTGGTTCACCCCTTAACAATGAGGCTACGTCCAGTCCTTTGCAGCACCAAGTTTTCTCACTATAACTGATTTAGGTTACAGGACAGACAAGTATTATTTTCACACCTAGCCTCTTCAGGCTCCAAACGAGTATTGTTTTCACACCTAGCCTCTCTAGGCTCCAGACAAGTATTGTTTGCACACTTAGCCTCTTCAGGCTCAGACGGGTTTGTTTGAGAGAAGTTGTAAAAAGATTACACTTTGCAAGTCTTTCACAAGCACTCAGACGAGTGTATTAAATGTGAAGATTTAAAAAGACTGCGTAATAACTTCAAATGATTGAAGAATAAATAATGAAAAAAATGAAGATATAAATGCACAAAGTAATTGCTCTTGATTGCTTTGATCGTTCTCTTGTCTACTTGGATCTTCGAAGTCTTCTTCATTAAATAGGCTTCAAGATTTTAAAGCCGTTAGACACAAAGTCTGAAGGCTTGGCTTCTTGCAGATCTTCAATAAATGCAATAGAGTCGTTCTGATCAGCCATTAAAGCATAGGGAACTTCGCTTGTTCTCTTTCATCAGAGTGATACAGACTTCTGATATACCTTTGGTCTCAGCAGGTCTGTATACATGCTTTTTGTTTGCAGAGGGAAGACTTTCCCTTTTGGTGTAAGATGCAGTTGTGTTCAGGCAAAGCACTTTATTAAAGTTTCTTATCAAAGTCGAGACAGCTTTCATCCAATGTATTCTTTAACGTTAGTCATTAGACGAATGAATGACTTCATTAGACGGGTTGACTCTTTAACACAGAGATGACGTCAGTTGCAAAGTCTTTTAGACGGGTGAGTCTTCCTTTGATCAGACGGTTGAAGACTTCATTAGACGAGTGAACTTCTCTTAGTTCAAACGAGTGAACCTTAGCTACTTCAGACGAGTGAACCGTAGCTAGTTCAGACGAGTGAACCGTAGCTAGTTCAGACGAGTGAACTTATCTCAGTTCAGACGAGTGAACTTTAGTTAGTTCAGAAAGGGTGAACTTATCTAAGTTCAGACGAGTGAACAGTTCATATAGACACTTAATGTTTTAATCTGCACACTAAGTAGACGAGTTAAATACCACAGACGGATTCAATTAAATCATTAAATAACTGTTTTAATCTCATCAAAACTAAGGTAAATGCACATAAGGAGACTCAACACTAAATGCATAGACACATGAAATTTCAATAATATCCTAGAAAGGATAAAAAAAATTTATAGTCCGACAACATATTCTGGACTTTCAAACATTGGAACCAGAAAGGATATAGCAAACTAGGAGCATGGAGACATGGCTAGCACTGTCTAGTACATGAAATAATTAATAAGCAGCAGAGGAAATGACGCGAACGATGAGCTTCTGACTCTGCACTGCTCCGGCGATGGAGACTCCAGGGTCTTCGGCTCTCGTCGACTCCAGAGGTTCTGGAATGGATCCATATCGGGTTGAGGAGTGTGATCTCACATGCTCCGAAGGCCTTCTCGAGGAGGAGGGAGGTGGAGTTGGTGAAGAGGGTTCGGACGTCGGTTCAGATTGTTAACATCGTTGGTCTGTCACGGCTGGGGACGGACTGAGGAGTGATGTCGAGCATGTCATCAGTGTTATCAGAGTAACCAAGGATGCGGAAGGAGGTTTTGTCGACGACGAAGAAAATGCAGAGCCAAAGTGATTATCAGAGGAAGGGGATGGAGGAGGTGATGGTGGTCGGGGTGGCGATGGTGCGGTTGTGATGGCGGTGGTCCTTCAGCCGATGATGGGCCCAAAATAAATAACCAAAATTTCAACACTTCAATTGCAAAGCACCCAGAAAACCCACTTAATCAGTGGCAAGTTACCACCTAAACTTATTTATGTCAATCCATTAGTTAGTAATACATCAAAAGAGGGGAGTATGGGTGCATCCCGTTTTTTGGGGGTGCATTGAAGACGTCACCGTGTTTCTGCTTCAATTCATTACCTTGTGTCTTTGAAACACTCACATCCAATGCTAAACCTCATCCTTTACCCTTCAAGGAATATTTTGCACATTACTTCAATAGTGCAACTTTAACTAATTTTTATGTGTTGCCTCTATAAATAATATTTTGGTAAAAGGGAAATGCTAATCATGCCCTTCGACATCGGTTAAGAAGTTAAAATAAGTAAGTTTTTATTAAAAAATTGTGTATTTAATATATTTAGAAATGATGGATTTAGATTCTTAATAGAAACTTTCTATTACTTGATTCCTTAACCAATATCCTTAGGATACTGATTAGTAAGACTCTTGCTAAAAAAATGTTGGGATTATATTTCATACCCTCGTGTGAGTTTATTTACCTGAAACAAAAGGTAAACTTAAGAGCATTTGGAGT
This sequence comes from Ammopiptanthus mongolicus, assembly GCA_039655645.1. Lineage (NCBI taxonomy): Eukaryota > Viridiplantae > Streptophyta > Magnoliopsida > Fabales > Fabaceae > Ammopiptanthus > Ammopiptanthus mongolicus. Next base: position 95,588,628 of record CM077343.1, on the reverse strand, counting down.
GGATTATATATGCAGCTGGAAATGTTTAAAACCCATAATTTATTAAGGGTTTTGTTAATCAATGTCCTAGAAGCATTGGTTAAGAAATCCATAAAGAATAATTTTTTATTGAAAATCTAAGTATCTAACATCTTAGAATATTAAATATATCACTTCCTAATAAATTTTTTCTTCTTTTAATTCCTTAATCAATATCCTTAATACACTGGTTAGCATTCCACATTTATTAAAACCCATATGAAATACTTCCTCTGGACCTATATATAAGCAAAAAAACAACTAAATTTTTTGGACTCAAATATAAACAAAAGTCAAATAAATCAACCCTATTTAATGTTAATATTTCAAAAATACCCTTTAGTTAATTATTTTTTTATTTTTTCAAAAACATTATACACTGTCAAGACACAACTTCTAAGAGCATTATACACTTTCAAGAAAGGATAGTTTAGTAACTATAACTTATTTTTTATACAAATCAAAATAATTAAACTAATATAATTAATTTTCTTAATATGTATAAAATTAATTTTTTTATTTATATATAGATTTATTAATAGACAAGTACTCCTTTCGCAGTCGGGAAGGTTTAGATGCCCAAATTTTGTTTTTGATTGCACGGATAAAATCATAAAAATGGGCATAAAAATAGTACCGTAATGATTATTGTTGGGCGTTATTATTCATACATATGCACAATGCAATAAATGATTAAGCTTTTCGAGTGGAACAAAATCTCTTTAAAATCTTGTGTTCACCAAATTCATCCACGTGTTCCCCATTTTCATAACACATTACTCGATCCTCATCACCACGTCTTCACTTCAACTACAATAATTTTTTACAACAATAATGTGTCTCAGTGTATGGATATTTGGTTGAGATTATTTTATACAAATGTAAAAGAAATATTTTTGAAGACAATTATTTTAAATGATATATGAGAGAAATTTTTTTTAAACGTGATTTTCAAACATAAATTTATCTTTATAAAATCTAAACAAGCAAGCGCAATATCTATTTAATATGCATTAAATGAACCCACAAACCACGTTTGATACAATTTTATTAATGGAGCCAAATCCCTTATATAGATATGAATCTTGCTAACAAGTGTCTTAAGTATATTATTTAAAGAGTTTAAAGTTAAAAAAAAAATTATCAAAAAATCTTTTTGAATGTTCAATGTATTAAATACACTAATTTCAATACAAAGTTTTTATCGTTAAATTCTTAATCAATATTTGAAGCGTCCTAGTTTGCATTTGCCTTAAAGTATTTGTATTTAGGGTGCGGCACTCTTGTGAATTTGGAAGTTTTCTGCACATTGAAATATCAGTCATTGATTGTTACAGACAATATCAAACATATAATTAAATGACTTATAATTTGGTGAATGGGTAATGAGTAAAATATGTAAAGGATCTTGCTAACGAGTGACCTAAAGATATTGATTAAGAAATTAATAAAATGAAAGTTTTTATTAGAAAATTAAGTATTACACTTTTCAATATATTAAATACACCATTTTACTATGTAAAATTTACTTTCTTGATTTCTTAGGAATTATTAGCATTCTCCATATGTAAAATACAAAATTGGTTCCTAGGAAGTAGAAATATGGTCATTGCAAAAAAATTCAAGTATCCGTTACAGGCATTAGCACAACATTAAGCATGTAACGATCCAGTAAGCTATGAACATATTAGCCCATGTTCCCATCTCCGTGCCACCCTCTATGTTCACCACCACGCCATTGCCTCTAGTGGGGTCATTTCATCATTGAGCCTTTCCTTCGAGATCCCATTGGCCAGGATCCATGTCCATGATTGTTAGAGTTAATGCCGCCTATTGAATTTAATCTTGATCCATGCATTAATTAGTTAGCATTTCATGAATCTTAATATTCATGATTTTTCTATGCACGTATTTACATTTAAGAACTTATAGTTTTTAGAAGTTGTAGTTTCAATGCATGTGTAATTAGGGGTGGGCATGGGTACGGGTCGACCCGCGAATCCGGTGTACCCAATCCAACCCAACCCACAAATATTGGGTTGGTTCGGGTCATTGGGTTGGGTTGGTTTCTAAATAAGTAGACCCATAGCTTATGGGTTGGGTGCTGGGTCCAAAGATTGTAAACCCACTCAACCCAACCCAACCCACATATTGAGAGGAATATTATAAGCCCAGCTACTGGAGCGTGGAGTGACTCTTCTATCTTGTACTTGATGACTCTTCTTTAATACTCAGCCACCTAAATTAGAGTGACCATTTTTTGGTTACATGAGCAGAAATAGTTTGAAGACATGCAGAAATAGCTTGAAGACATAGTCAGTGAAATTGTTTAGGAATTGTTTGAAGACATTATTATTTTTTTGATTTCACTTGTTTGTTTAATTTTGATGGATATTGTGCTCCAAATTGAAGTTGTATGCTTCATTTTTGTATTTGGAAGTTCAAATTAATGCATTGGTAGTATTTTTCTTCCCTATTTTTTTCCATTATTTGCTTTTGATAAAAACAAAATAATTTACTACCAAACCCGGTCACCCGACCCAAACCAACCCGTATGAGGTTGGGTTGGGTTGGTTTGGATTACATGAAAATTTTCGAAGAAACCGATCCAACCCAACCCATATTTATTTGATTGGGTTGGATCTTTAAATGCACCAAAACCCACCCAACCCGACCCATGCCCACCCCTAGGTGTAATACTAGTTTTAGAAGTTCATTTTATCATATGATATGGATACTGGTGCATTTGTAAGCAAGCCAAATGAAGGCAAGAAAAGCCAAACTAAAGCCAACTGAGGTCAAGTGCAAGACAGAGTAAGAGAAAAACCAAACATAAAGTCAAGCAAAGAAATTCAAATCAATTGAGTTTCAAAGAAGAGTTTGAGAGTTTTTGCTTGTCTTTCTATATTCTCCACTATCTTCTTCCGTGCTGAAGTGGAGGCCTTTTTTTTTTGTTACAAAGACATTGGTGATTTCCCGGTAAATGATGTTTATTTTAATTTTTTTTTGAATGAATATATGTGAAACTTTATTCAAAAAATGAATCTAGTATCAAACTTTTCTCTGACGAAAATTGATAACATGCAATTGGAGTTATTGTCAACCAAGTACGACTATGATATCACCGCCATTGGCCTGGCCGAAGATATTGTTGAGGAGAATCTAGGAGGTGTTGCTGGTTTTCGTTTTGGCTTCGGTGACGTAGCTAAGCATCGGGGAAGTGAGGTTGGTGGTGCATAATCTGGGGAAAAGCATGGGTAGAGGGTTATTTTGCGACGAAACTTCACGTTGTAAGTTAAGTTGTTGAAGGAGACTGTGAAGGGGTGAGGGGAAGAAGAGAAGGATGTAGAGGGAGGGTTGGAGTTATTATTTTGTGCATCTTCTATGTATTTGAGGAGTTCACCAAGGCTGGAAGATGGGTTTTATTTTTGGTTTGGCGATGGATTATAGAGTTGGATCTCCATTGGAGGATGGAGATCTTCTGTCACAATTTTTTGTCTCTCATCAATAATAATTTGATACTTCAGAAAATAAAATCACAACTCATTAATATTTGTGCTCATTCCCAATATTTGATTGGTAGGGAACATCGAGACACTGTTTTTTGGAACAACGGATTTTTATTCCTCCATGGATTGGTTGAATAGAGGGCCGGCTCGAGGCCCAAACTACCAAAACTAGGGCTTTAGGCCTCATTTTTTTAGTTAATATTACTATTAGATTTAAATAAAAAAATAATAATTTTAATAAAATATTATTATTAACTCTAAAAAGACTTCGCTTCAAAGTTTGTTTTAAGACTTAATAGGGGTTGGGCCTACTTTGATTGAAGCAAGTGAGATAACAATGACAATCATGGGAGATAGTGGTGCCCGATGAGACATGGATTAACTTGTAAAATGTTATACTTATTGGATTAATCTTAAAATAATATACTAACAGGCATGTTACTTTTAATAACATGTAATTTCAATTGATATATATAGCAATGTTTTAAATTGCGATCGCAATTGCGTTACATTTACTATCAAAAAATTATAATTGTGATTGACCAATACGACTGTAATTGTGATTACAATATGGTTAGAGAGACTAACAAAATTTCAAAGTCACAATCACAATTATGGTTGTGGATCTCATTTTGAAATCTTGGTAATACAGTATGTTATTACTCAAGGAGGTGCAACATAGACACCACCTTTGTATATATCATTCTATTTATATGACTCAATTATATATAAAATTAATTTAGATAAGAAGATCTATTCTCATAAGTATCATATATAGTTGGAGACCTTTCTCCTCTAGAATATATGCTAAGCAATGCAACTTATATATATTCTATTACGAGTTATTGTCAATGCCGCGTGATCTGCATAAAGATATATTGATAATATTTCTGTTGAAGCCAATTTATTTGCCAACTACTGCTGCAAACTCTTTAATCTCCTGTCAGGATGAGCCATATCTACATGTCTCCCTCTTGTTTGATAGGTACATTTTATTTGGATGTAATTGATATGTATCATTAGTGTAAAGATTTTTTCTATTATCAATCAATTAAAAATCGCACATAAGTTAACATGTTTGATTATTATCTTAACTATCTTAAAAGTCATCCATATAATAATTCTGATTGGTTGATAATATAAAAAACTTTACACTATCAATACATAATAATTAAACTTTTTTTTATTAGAGGGTGTTTGAAATTGAAGGCCACCATCTTATCAAATATTTGTTTTTGCGATGAAAGTGTACTATATATATATATATATATATATATATATATATATATTGGGGGTAGAAATGGCAGCAGGACCGTTCGTCGGTCTTGCACTTTGTCTCTCAACAATCATCCTACTCCTTGTAATATTTCTCTCCACGATAGCATGAAGAACGCAAATTGGTTTGAAGAAGTTTTTTTTTTTTTTTTGATAAATAAAGTTTTATTAATAAAGTTTTTAACATCAGTATTATTGTATCAAAACTTTTTCCACTTTTTAAGAAAGATTGAAAAGCAAACACATAATCATATGCTACCAATTAAAAATATCTCGAATGTGACCTTGTGAGCTTGGGTTTCGGGTTTGGAATTGTGATCACAATCATCGGATATGGCTGTGAGGGAGGATGGTCTTGCTATTACTTCAGTTTGTAATTCTTCTCACTGATTCATTTTGGTTTGTTTTTGGGTAAATAGTTGTTCGCTTTAGGCATTTGGAAAGCTAATATTGTTTTCTTATGTGTGGGTACTGTATTTTATGTATTTTATTTACATTTGATCGTTTAGTTCATTTTTTGTATGTGGATTAGAGTATCATAGTATTTTCAATTTATATATTTTTTTGTTTATAAAAAAAATTCATTGGATATGGGACGACAACAACGACAATCGGTGACGATCTATTCCTGATTATCCACGTTTCAGCTCTCATTAGTTCATCTCTATAATTTTGTCTCTAAAATCTAGACCAAAATTTCATCTTTAGATTTAACAAATTCATCCCTAATTAAGGTAGTGGCTTCCATTTCTATTTTCGTCTCTAATTTTATAGAAAAATTTGATTCCTTTTTCCTTTTGTAACTAACCTAAACACAAATGATCATTTATATATTTTTTATGGTATAATGTAAAATGAGCTTATGATATAAAAGTATTTTATATAAATCATTTTTATATAAACTCTTAAATAAATTCTTTATCCAAACGGATCTTACTATGGTTGGTATGAAACTTGGTTTCACTATTATGTTTTATGCATAAACCCTAAAAACTTTGGATTCAAATATTTTTTGCCTCCGTTTTGTGAATTTCAATTAAACAAAATAACCATTTTGCTAGATTCCGTGATAATGGTAGATTGCCAAATCAACTAACTTTTATTCTCATTAAAACAAATAACTAAACTTTAGTCTATTTATAAATAGATATCCTTAACTTCTGATTCTTTTTAATTGATCCTCAAACTCTATGAATTATTGAAATTGTTCTTTCTGTTAACTCAATATTAAATAACTAATGACAATTGAATCCAGCAATTTATTTCTCTTTAATCTGAACCATCAATTATTTTCATTTTTTAATTTTATTTTTATTTTTAAATTTTAAAAGAAAAAAAACAGAGGAAGAACCACGTTTCTTCTTTTTCGTTTCTCTGGTCCCTTATGTGGAAGCTTCTTCATCTTCTTGCATTTCTTTGGTTGATTCCTCCTTCGATTCAAGCATTTCTTGGAAAGAAAACCCTCCAGGAAAGAATGAAAAATTCAAACTTTTCTTCATAGAATTGTTCGAAGGCCCAACTCGTCATTATTGCTCAAGGGCGGAAAAAGGACAAAAAGCAAAAGAAATTCAAAGACGGGTGAATTACTTGAAGAAAAAAATGAATTGCTTTATGTTACAACTCCAAATCAAAAAACTGCAGAATTGATGAAAAGAACACTATTGAATGGATGACACAGCTAAGAAGAGGAAAGAATAGGAGGTGAAGGAAAATGAGAGCTAGAAGAAGAGAAAGGAAAGAGGAAAAACATCCAGAGAAAGAGGCCTCGATCTACCTAAGAGAGCAGAGAAACATAGAAGAAGAAGAAGAAGAAACATGTGCTCTTCCTCTGTTTTTTCCTTTTTTTTTAAATAAAAAATCAAAAAAATCAATTGATCAGATTAAATAAAAATGAAAGGTTGAATTCGATCACAGTTGATTTTAACCTTGATTAACAGAAGAACTAATTTCACAAATTCATGGAGTTTTAAAATCAATTAAGAAGAATCAATAGTTGATATATATTTATAAATGAGTTAAAATTTAGGTGATGTATATACACTTTTCTCAAAAAAAAATTAACAAAAGCTTTCCGTGTGGGGACATAATAGTACCACTAATAAACTAGACGGGATGATTAAACTCCAAATTTTTTTTTTGGTGTAAAATAAACTCACGTTTTAAAATCGTGACTCCAAGTTTTTCCCCCATAATTTGAACTATACATTCAACTATAAATAGTGAGGAACTCAAAGATGGTTGATCATAGTAAAAGTGGAGTGTAACTAATTTAGATGACCTTCACCTACAGCGTCACGGGTTTGAATCCTGAAATCGTCACTTTGGGATGGGCTTTACCTAACCACAAACTTCAGTCAAATGTTAATCTCCAAGCTTACCTGTGGGGATACCTGATCAAAGATAAAAAAAAAAATATAAATAGCGAGGAATTAATTTACATAAAGTGTAACTTTTTTTTACCATTAACATATCATGTATTTGTATACCATATAAAAATTAGGTTAAATTATAGTTTTGGTCTTTATACGTGACGTTTGTTTTCAATTTTGTTCCTATAAGTAAAAAAATTGAAATTCACTCCATATATGTACAATTATTTTCAATTTGATCATTATCATTCATCGTTAAAATAACATTGTTTTTGAAGTTAAAATATTGGGATCAAATTAAAAATGAATGTCATGTATAAGGATCAGAGTGAAAATGATTATCTCACGTACAAGAGCAAAAAAAGTATATGTTTGATCCCTAGATTTGACCAGGGCCGGCCAAGAAGGAGTGCAAGCTGGGCAGTTGCACAGGGCCTCAAAATTTGGCCCAAAATTTGGGGCCCCAAAATTTATTTGTGGAGTTAAAATTATTAAGAGAAATCTTTTCTAAAAAAATAGGACCTATTCATATATTAAGATTTTTGAAAGGCTTCTATTATTTTTCTAATATAATTATTGGTAGGATTTTGATAATCTTCTTTGCATTTATTGTCCTGAAGTGGATGTTTAAGATTAGAACAATTGTATTTTTTGCAATTAATATTTAATATTGTCTCTTTTTTTTGAAATAATATTTAATTATTAAAATTGCCTTTTTTTTATTAAGGATCCAATTTTTAAGATTAGAACAGGGCCCCCAAAATGTTTAAGACGGCCCTGGATTTGACAATCATTTTCAATTTGGCCTCTATACTTCAACTCTAACAAACGGTGTTAGAACAACAATATATGACAAGAATTAAATTGAAAATAATTATACATATATGGACTAAATTGATTTTATTTTATGTATAAGAACAGAGTTGAAAACAAACGTGAAATAGAGATCAAAAATATACTTTAACCTAAATATTAAACAAAAAAAAATAATTCTAGATAACATAGAAATTCAAAAAGATAATCATATAGTTAATTATTTAATAAGCCCCTCTATATAAGATTTTATTCATGTTCAATTTTATAAAATTTTCAACTCACTATTAATGTCATTTTTTAGAAGTTTTTCTTAATAAAAAAGATATGCATCAATATCTACATCATTTATATGCAATTCAGTTATTTTTCTATTAGCTGGAGGGTTCAGGACATTTTTTAATCACTTAAGTTTTTGGGAAAGATAACTCCAATAATCAATTTTGAATTCAAGACTTATTTGAAAAATTTGTTTTGATGATAATTATAAGATGTCTGTTACAAACATCAGTTTGTATATATGCGAGTCAAAGTTTGTTTTATTCCAAATATAAAAATAGGTTTTTAGTTTTTCTTTATCTTTATCTCATTATGCTTTTTTTAGTGCTTATCTCATTATACTTTTAAAGATTTTTGAGTAAGTGATTAATTTTCGATAGGTAAGAAAGCATACAAAATGATGTTATGCTATATCATATTTTAACTATACAAGGAATTTTTTTAGTAATCGTTATCATCAGTTGTTATCAATTACAACCTTGACTTTTGAGAAGTATCCATATCAAACTCAAATTGCTTGTTTGCTTTATCCAAATAATCAGTGTATATATATACTAACACAACAGTACTCACCTCACAATTAATTAATGGTTTCGGTTTCTCTTCTATTTTTTTACCGTTCAAATTAACAGTCATTGATCAGATTGTTCTTCTACAAATTAAAACCTCCACATGGACCAGATTGAAATCTCCATGGAAGGAATTAAAATTTCTACCGTGATGGACAGAAACAACCCTAATGGCAGCATGCAACATCCAGACATGACCAATAAAATGTGTCCGGCAATCACTGTCCAAATCCCAGCCAAACCGGACATGGAAGACGAGGAGGATGGTTACAAGACTCCCACATCGGAGGAGAGTAAGATTCCTCCCTTGGTAGAGTGTCCGCCGCCGCCGTGGCCCAAATTGTTTTTCACATATGGGAAACGTGAACCAAGGGTTTTATGATTTGATCACATTTATAAGCTAGCTAGCTTTATCCATAAAAGAAAATATTGATGTTTTTTTTTTTTTTTTTTTCTGAAGTTGGCAATCTCATAGGAAAGCTTCCGTCGTAAAGATTAAATTTCATGGATTCCAATTGTTCTTGTTTAGTTTTCTGAATGCTTTTGCTTGGAGTGAATTTTTCTTTTCTTTGTCTTTTATTTTAGAATCAAGCACTGATTCTGACGTACTTGTTTTGGCTCAGGGTACCTAGAGACATCATAGTTATGAATTTTATTATATATTCGTATCTATTTCAAATTTCATATCTATGCATCCGTGTACATTCTGCTTTGTTAATGTTCCATGAAGTTAATTTTCTTTTGTCTTCTGAATTTATAATTAGTCTGCTCAAACTATATTTCTTAACAGGTTCTTCATCTTTTCTTTTTCTGAGTTTTTTTTTTCTTGTTTTTTTCCCCATTAGGTCTAAAAAAATTGAAAAATCCTTAAAGATTCCACAAGTGGCTTAAGTGTCATCCATTAATTAGTTGCTAATGTCTTGGTGGGTAACAGCAGGAAAGGCTTCTTCAGAAAAGTTGTAAAGGTCTCAAAGTTACGGAGTTCGAATTCTGTAATCGTCACTTTGAGGAGGACTTTACCTAATCACTACCTTCCATCTAAGGGCTAGTCTCACACTTCTTGTGGGATATCTAGCCAAAGACCAAAAAATAATCCACCCACAAAATATTCTTAAAAAGGCAGCCTATAATATTAGTGCACACGTTCTTCTTCAGTTTCTATTAGCAAATATTTCGTGCAGTACACACCTTTTATAAAATTCAGATATAATATAAATAAATATTAATTAAAAATAATTAATGTTATAAAAAAATAATTACATAATTAAATTCTAAATAGAATTAAATCTAAAATAAAAAAGAAAAAAAATTACAAATGACATGTGTAATTCTTATAGAATAAGTAACTTAAGAGAGATGTTGTATTTGGTTTGCAGTTTGCATACATTCCAATTCATACAAACATGAAAATAACAATTTGTTTTCGTGAAATAAAGGTACGTTTAATTGTACACAAACATAAAAACAAACACACGTTAAGGGTGGTGTGTTTGATTCAAATGAGAGGAGTGGAGGAGAAGGATTTTAATAGAGGGGAGAGGAGGGTAGGTGAAGGGGAGGGAAGAATTTTAATTAGCTATTATGTTTGGCTGAGAGTGGGAGATTTTAATGGAGGGGAGGAGAAATAACACTTTTCATGTTTGGTTCGGGAGGGGAGGTGAGGTGAGAGATTTTAAAACTAATTTACTTTAAAACCCTTATAAATTTAGAATTCAAAACATATAAGTGAAGATATTTTAAGCAATCTATTCAAAATATTTTAAATCCCCTCCCCTCTAAATTCTCCCAATATTGGAGGGGAGCCAAAATTGACCAAAGAGAGATTTTGCTCCCCTCCCTTTCAAAAAAATGAACCAAACAAGAAATATTTAAAATAATCCCTCCCCTTCATTTCCCTCCAACCAAACAATACGTAAGTAAGTCAATCTAAAGAGAATGTATCCTGATTTGTTATATAGGGATGAATAATTTGTAATTTTTAATCTATCTTTAATTGAAGTTAAAGTTATTTTCTCAATCACCAAAAAAAAATTATTTTCTTATTCACCTTGTTAATTAGGCCTAAACCGTTCACTCTCAATTTTTCATATTATTATTTAAATTTCGAGGGATTGGATTTAAATTAAATTATTAAACTAATCAGCTATAGTTTTGATTTTTGAAGGAGACTGCCATAGCCTATTTAGTTTGGTGGTCAACTAACCCAACATTTGTACATGTATCTTCAGCCAAAGGCTCACTGTTATGCTAGAAATTTAAAACTGACAGGTGTATTACCAATGTGTTTGCCAACAATTTGATTTGAAGCATGACTTGCTGCCGTTTAAGCTTTACAATGCATAAATATGTGTATGGTGCGAAATTGCAATCCTTTGAAATTTCTAAAGAAAATGTAAAGCTTTCTGATTTAACCATTATCAACAAGTATATATGTAGATAAAAGCAAGTTTATTTGTACAAGAAAAATCATGTCAGTTAAAAATTTCAAAACTTGAAGAGCATAAGAAAGTAACGAAACATACGTATTGGAGGAATGTCAAAAAGATTGGAAGTGTGAACCAATAAAAATAGTGTGAATAGTGATCTTTATTTTTTTGGCGAGGGTTTGAGTTGGTTGGAGATTTTTATGATATATATCTGCAATTAGTGATATCTATCGTTCAATCTTGTGTCGTCTATATGTAACCTTCTAATTAGTGATATCTATCGACGTCCCATCTTGATCTTCAATGTAAACATCTTTTAATTAAACAGTGATAGCTATCGTTCCTTCAAGATTTTTATGATATTTATCTCCATAGTGAGGGCCGGGCAATTTAGATGCTTTTCTATATTGAAAGAATAGTATAGGGACGTTTTAGAATGATAAAAGACACAAATTTATTCATATAAAATCTATCACGTATAGTTATAAAAAGAGTAAATTCTCCATTTGATCTCCAAAAATTATAATCGATTTATAAAAGGGTTGAGACCTCAAGTCGAATTAGCCATGCAGCGTAAGGACAAATTGAGTTGCCCTGTTCAGCGATGTATCCAGCATTGGCCTACTGGAATCATCTTTAGATCTTGTTGTGAAAGGCGTGAGTCCTTTTTTATTAAGGGTGTTTGAAATTGAATGCCACAATCTCATCAAATATTTGTTCTGTTGGTGATTGGTGAAGATGTGGATTCATTAAAAGAGCAATTATGCTGACTGTGGGTGCAGTGCTGTCAGGCTGAAATAGAAAACAACAACTACAACTGAATAATCAATTGATATGAGATATTAAGAACAACAATTACTGACAATTTTATTATAGGGACCCCTAGATGAAATTGAAGCCATAATGGAGCTGGCTTTGTGCCCAATTCATTTTTTTTCTCTAGTAAGGTATGCCCACCGGAGTCCCTACATCATCATCATATCACAAAATGAAGTTAATAAAACTTCATTTAACTTTACAAGGGTGTGATGCAGATGATTGTTGTTAGCTGAGGTACCAATCTAGTTGGGATGTCAGTTAGCATTGTGATGCTTTTGCATACCAATTTCTTGTTTAAAAACAAAAACTTTACAAGGGTGTGATGATAGATAATATTTACTTGCTTTTGAATTTTGATTAATCCAGATTTTAGTTTTCGAAGCAGATGATCTCTGCTTTCCCCTGCTTATGTAACCCAGTTCTCGACTCGTTTTGGAAGCTATTAACGATTAGTCATTCTAAACAAACCAAATTATGGTGGGAAACTTTCAAATTGATATAATCAACATTTTGCTAGGTTCAGATTATGCCAAAGTCATTTTAGTTGTTCTACAGTTTTACTGTAGCTCCATAGAAAACGAGACTATTCTCCTAAGATTTCCTACCAAGTAGAACTGTCAAAATATATTAAGTCTCATGCACCGGCTTGACTACCCCGGCAAACAATGCAGGTTTGGGTAGTAAAATTTAAACTCATATTCAATTAACCTTAACTAGTTCCAACTCATTTTAAAAATAGGATGGTCCAATTTCAGTTATATTTTAAGGGTAAAATAGGTTGATTGGTCCTATACGTTTATTTAAATCTTTACATTGGTCTTATAAATTTTATTTTTTTCAAATTGGTCCTACACGTTATATTTCATCTCCACATTAGTCTTTTCCGTCAATTTCGACGTAACTTCGTTAGATTTGACCCGACGTGGCTATGATATTAGTATTACACGTGACTTTTAATCTGACGCCGTAAAATCGAAATTGACGGAAAGGACTAACGTGAAAATAAAATATAACATGTAGAACCAATTTGAAAAAAACAAAACTTATGGGACCGATATGAAAATTTAAATAAACATATAGGACCAATCAACTTATTTTGCCTATTTTAATTATAACAAATTCAACCTAAGAAGATACTATTAGTTTTTTTGTTTGATAGTTAAAACCCAATTGATAATTGGGCCAGTTCTCTAATTTAATTGTTATTGGATATTTGCTTTTTATATCCCATTACTTACTATTCTTACCTCTCCTTTCCATTTTTTTCTAATTAAATCCCATAAACACCCTTCAAATCTTCTTATCCCTTTTTTCCATAATTAAATTTTCACCTTAGGGAATGTTTCCCTAATGTATTCAATATTTTTGTATTCAAATATTTTAATACATTACGGAAACTATACTTTATTATGGAAACTATGTATTCAAGTTTTTTTACATTAGTTTCCGTAGAGTATTCAATTTTTTTAATACATTACGGAATGTATTCAATTTTTTTAACATTACGGAAACTATATGTATACAATTTTTAATACATTACAGAAAATATAGTTTCTGTAATATATTATATAATTTTCGTAATGTATTCAATTTTTTTTACTTGTAATTTCAGTAATGTATTCGGTTTTTAATTTTTGTTACATTAGTTTTTGTAATGTATACAATTTCTAGTAACGTATTCAATTTTTTTACGAATTTTTTTACCTTAACATTATGGAAACTAATGTATTCAAATTTTTACATTAACATTAATGTAAAAAAAAAAATGTAAAAAATTGAATTCATTAATGTATTCAATTTTTTTATATTATGGAAACTTAGTTTTTTTACATTACAGAAACTATATGTAACACCCATCTCCTTCGGGTGTTACTTTTGTAACCCAAAATATCCATTTACCCTTATTAACAAAAGACTTTTTCGAAAATAACTCTATAGTAATTGCGAAAATCTGATACCAAAAGAATAGCTTTAACAATTCAAGGAAACAAAATGAAACTCATCATATATGACAATAATTCTAGTTCTGCCATTAGGCATACATACTTCGAATCTCTCAATACACAACACTCATAGTTACAGTCGGACGACTGCACTTACACATTTATAAATCTTAAGAGCTGGTCTGACAAAAGAATTCTATGGACAATAAAACTTACTGTCTATCATAAGTCGTACCAATGAGACCGGGTCTCGTCGTCAACAAACTACACCTCTTCATCGTCAACCTCAAGCGCTTTTCCTCAAACGGTTGACTTTATTAATTTAAAAACTAATAAAGGTCTCTAACGCCCTATTTAATTTTAAAAACATCGTTTTTCGTTATTAAAACCCACATTTTCACAACTTTGCTCTTTTAAGTTGATTTTTCTTAAAAGCAGCTGTTCGTTATATTTTATTTCAAAATATTTTATTTCTAAAGAGATAATTCATTTATTCTCTCTTAAATTAAACTGAAACAATAAAACATATTTATTTCCTCAATTTAACATTTTAGACTTTTAAAGTTTTTAAGTTACACGATGTCGGATCCTAATCAAAATTAGGTCCTCTAACGCCTTAAATCCCACAGCAGGGCACACGATACATCCATATAACCATTCAGCAAGTATAGCATGCATTCCACTATATCAGCAGTTATATCAATATATATTAAAATCAACAGCAGTAAATCAACAGCAGTAAATCAACAGTAGTAAATCAAGAAATCAATCAACATCAGATACAGACTATTTAAATACAATACAAACACCGATGCAGCACATAGCTGTCGGGAATGGAGTTCCTCAGGTTTATCCCCTTACCTTAAATGAAGTCTCTTTGATGAACAACTCCAAGCATCAAATCCAAACGTCCCAACTCCACAACAACTCCGAGAATGCATATCCAGCTCCCCCAAGTAAGTACAGCCACAACCCAAAAACCAAGAGATAACATCCAAGCACATTCAGCATCCAAACAACATATCAATTAACTAATCATCATTTAAAACCTAATCTAATGGATTTAAATATTTTACTTAGTCCAACAAAATTACTTTTCCAATAAAATCAATTTGGAAAAAACTAATTGGGTCATGAAAATATGAAATTAGCTTAGGAAATCATCAATTAACTACCCTAATTGCACTAAAACAGAATTAATTTCATAATTATAGTAAAATAAAGATTTAGGGATTTAGTAAAATTGGGAAAATCCGAATTCAAAGGGGGATTTGAACAATTGATATAGAGAACTTGAAATTGATATACCCAATTGCATAAAAACATAATCAATTTCGCATTTAAAGCATGAAATTAAAATGCTAGGGTTTTGAATTGGGGATTTAGGGTTAGGGTTCCTCATGAAATCAAAAACCAAGATAAATGAATGAAGGATTTTTACCCAGGAGGAAGAAAGAGCAGCTCCGGCGGTCCCGGTGGCGGTGCACGGCGGCTCCGGCGGTGGCAGTGGCGGTGCTGGGTCCAAAACGTGGAGGAAGATGCCGCCTTCCACGTGGTTGGTTCATTTCTGGAAAGGGAGGCCAAACGGTGGTCGGAAAACCCCAAAACAGTGGCGGTTCTATGGTGGCTCCGCCGTCAACGTTGTTCGTTTGCAAAAATGTTGAGCTAGAAATGTAGAGGAAGGTGAGGAGAGTAAAGTTACAAGGTTGGTTTGATGAAAAGTGGCCGGACGGTGGCCGGAAAACGCTCAAACAGTGGCGGTGGCCCCGTCGTCAACTTTCTCCGTTTGGAAAAATGTTTGGTTAGAATTGTAGAGGAGAAGGTAAGGAACATTTCTTTGATTTTGGTTTTGGGAGAGGTGGCCGGAGTTGGCCGGAAATGAAGAGGGAAGGAGAGAAAGTTTAGAGAGAGAGGGAGAGGCACCGTTCGGAGGAAGAAGAAAGGGAAGAAAGAAAAGAAAGAAGATGAAAGAAAAGAAAAGAAAAAGAAAGGGAGAAAGAGAGAGTCAACGGTGGGGTGGGGTTGGGTTTCTTATTTTTTTTTTTTTTTTTGTAGTTATAGGTAAAAATTGAGTAGTTGAGATTGAGTCAAAAAAAAGAAATAAATCTTGACCTTTTAGTCTAACAGCAAAGAGAAACAAATCTAAATTTTCAAAATTCGAAATAAGATAGAGATTGATGATGAAATTTATCAACCTAGGAAATCAATAATCCAAAATAAATTTTTGATTAAATCCAAACCATTTTATTTTCAAATCTAAAATCAAATAGATTAAATTTAGAAAATAATTTCCTTCAATCATATTAATTAAATGACTTAAATAATATTTTTCTAAACAAATAATAATAATAACAATAGCATAATATTTGCCTTATAAAAGTGTATAAACTATGATAACGCACCCAATAAAATAAATAAACTAATTTAAGCAAATAAAATTCATTATTAACATATATAGGATTTTCGGGGTGTTACACTATACTTTTTGTAATGTATTCAATTTTTTTATATTATGAAAACTATAGTTTCCGTAAGGTAAATGATAGTGTAATTTGGAAAAACCTCTGAATCCTTGCACAACATGCATGAAAAAAACGAATCCTTACACGCGTTCTCTCCAGAAAAAAATATCACTGTTGTGCTCATTATCTTATTGGTTGTGCTCCCCTTTGCAGCTTTCCTAATGTGACAATGGGGTTGGGCGGGATTGGGTGGGGTTGTGAGTAAGAAAATAAAATATGAGGAGAGAGAAGAAAAAGAAGAAATAGAGGGGGTGGGAGGAGTTTGATCACAAGTAAGAAAGTTAAGGCATTTGCTTTTAAAATGGGGAGTGGGATATGAATAGTAAATAATGAGGTATGAAAAACAAATGTCGAAAGTTAATTGTGGAAAAAAGGGTTAATATATGGTGAAAGGATAGAAGGTTATTTTAGGAATTTATTTGAGAAAAAATGGGAATGAGGAAGTAAAATTGTAATAAATGAGGAATCAAACATTGAGGCAAAATTAGGTAGCCAAAGTTTCTTACTTTTTATAGATTTAAATTTTTGAAAGATTTATTCACTATTTTATTAAAAAAAAGAGAGTTGATGGGCTAGAGACCCAATCACTAATTTTCAGCCCGTAATAAATTGGGCTAGCCCAGCAAAATGCTAACTCGAACCCTACTAGGTTTGAATTGCCCTGACTTGAAACTATTGACCCATTTTAAGAGCTCTACTACCATATATGCTTGCCCTAGCAACAAAATTCCATGGAGCTTCATTGACAAATAGTTTCTGCGATTGGGCTATTTTTATCTTCAGCACATATAGTTGAAAACTTGAAATTGATTGCATGCATGCTTCAGTGATCCGAAAATTTTATTGGTGATACTAACATGAAACGCGCAAAAGACGCGGAGAGAATGTTCGCTTCATCATGGTTGCTGCTGGATTTACGTATCCTTGTTTTTGCTATTTTAAAACATTTCTTGAAACTTACGCAGAATATGGAAGAATTTGGTTAATCCAACTCTTAACCATGGTAACTTGGTAAACAATGGAACATGTTGTTAGCATATATTCAGAGGTGGAGGGAGGAGGAGATTTTTTTTATATACCTATACCTATTTTTTGGAAAACAAAATAAGCTTATTGGACCAATCATATATTGTTACATTATTAAAAATATTTGACTTCTACACAATAATAGTTTAATTTTGATACATTATCAGTATAAAATTTTTTACGCTGTTAATCAATCACACATAAGATGATTTGTGATTGGTTGTTAGTATAAAAATTTTTTACACTCACAGTAATTGTATACTCCTACTAATTAAACTCTTTACATTAACTACATTAAAAGTTACACATGAGGTAACATTAATTGGTTAACAATAGTGTTACATTCAGAGTGTATAGAGTTAAACTTTAGTTATATATACTTCTACCAATTCTCTTATTTACTAAAAAAAGAAAATATTGAATTCTTTTTATATTTTCAAAACAGCAAATAGACTACTTTTTCATTTAATTAGTATTTTATTTATTTAGTAGGAGGAGGATTAGTATGAGCATTTTGTAGGAAAATACAATAAAATTAATCAAAATGTGAGGATGCATTAATAAATTCGTGGATTTTAATTGTTACACCAACTTAATATTTTATTCAATTTCATATAATTTACTTTTATATATTAGTTATTTTATTATTATTATTATTATTTATGTTATGTATATTTAGTCTTGATCCCTTCGTAAGAAATTTTTGACTCGGTCGCTGCATATATCGTTTTTATGTTGTTAGCCAATCAAATTGGGGTGGGATGTTGTAATATTACTAGATAGAGTACTGTTGCATTTTAAGAAACCCAGCGGGGTGGAACGGCAACTAAATTGACCCTTAAAGGAATGGGTAATTTAACCTTTAATACTGTTCCCGTGAATATGCCTCAGTACCTTAATACCCCGATATTTCCATTTTTGAGAAACTTCAAATTTGATGATATCCAGTGAGTTTGATTATCTTTTGTATCATCACTGATTATTTGTGAACACCTTTTTTACTGTAGCAACAATAAATTGGGATGATAAGTGATAGCTTCTGATTAGTCCATCCCTTTGTGAGATAGCAGCAATACGGTTTCTTCTTCCTCTACCGATAACTTTCAATTTCTGATTGAATAGAAAAAGAACTCTCTCTCTTCTCCTTTGTGTTGAATGAGGCGGCAGCAACCATGAACTTCAGGTTCATTGCCGACACGCTCCAATCTGAACAAACTTCACCGCCAACGGCGATTACTCCGGTAGCCTCAATGTTCATGGTAGGTATGTTTTTCTTGCGGGACCACCACCGCCTTGCGAGAAAAACATTTTCGTCTCTCTCTCTCTCTCTCTCTCTCTCTCTCTCTCTCTCTCTCTCTCTCTCTCTCTCTCTCTCTCTCTCTCTCTCTCTCTCTCTGCCTTACTTACACTTGATTTCTTCCATTATTAGGGTAAGGAAATTGAAGAGTTGTATTGAACCTGAAAGCAGCAGCGATGATCAAGAGCAGAGTGTTGATGATCTAGAGCCCACTCGAGAGAAATTTCCAAAGCCACTTTTGATCCAGAGCTCCCCAATTCTCCCTTGATTACTATCATCAATATCTCCTAATGATTGTTCTGTTTTGTTTGATAGATCTGTTAGGTTGAGGTACCTGCGTTCTTCTCTTCCCAAAACATGGAAAACGACGACTTCGACATGTAGGCAACAGAGAACAACGATACGATACTGCCTCTTCTTACTTTCTTCGGTTTTTCTTTCTGTATTTACATAATTTTATTGAATCATACTTCTCTTCATTGTGGCTGAAATTTGAATTATGGGATATTTTATATTATTTTCTGGGAATCTCGCTCATTTGATTGCAGTTTCTAGGGTTTCTGATTGGTGGTTTCGGAAATGGCAAGCAGAAAGGAAGAAAAGAAGAACGAGAAAATTATGAGGAATGAGAGGTACCCCTTTCACCAATTTATTCATCAAAATCATTACTTTGGTTTCGTGGATTTTATTGAAAGAGGGTGATGATACTACTAACTTATGATATCACCGATGGAAGATGAATGATCTGCCACAAAAGACCAAGCATAAATTTCATCTTAGAAGCACTTTCGAATTTTCACTTGGCAATGTTTTGGTGTATTAATAAATGGTGAAATTGCTGATTTTAATGTGTCATCTAATCTATGTGCCTACAAAATAATAGACAGATGGCTCAGGATCCTTGTCATTTCTAATGGGGCACAAATTGGATTTTTGCAGGAAACTAACAAGTAATCAATATTTGTTACAAAGGCATCTACCATGTAAGGTATTTACAAAATCATCTACCTGGATTATTTTATATTTTGAAAATAGAGCATGGTATTGATTGTTAACACTTGATGCAGTTCTTTGACATTACAAATGTTTATTGCCTGCTGTGGAATACCTGTTTTTGTGGGTTTTCTTGAGGCTGATTACGCCAAGTACAAGTCAATTGTTGTTTATGAATTCTCCTTATATGGAATGATTTACATTGGATTATAGTTCAAATGTGATGTCAAGATTTGGTAGACATTAAGATTACACCCATAATGGTACAGATTTGGCTGATATTAGGCTTTCTTAGTTGATTTGATTCTTCATTCTTGAAACTGCCTAAGTTGTACATTTTGATTTGATTCACTAGGACTTTCAGTAAGCTTTTAGATAAAGTATGCCTCCCCTTCTTTGATTACTTACTATATATGTTGTGCTTCCTTTATCATATGAACATAAAACTGACTTTTCTGTTCTTTCTATTTACTTATTTTGCTTGCATGTGCATAAGCTTGTGCTTTATATTTACATATTTCCTACAATAAAAGCTGACCACAACTTTTGTCTCACGGAAATGGTTCATCTGGCTATTGATGGCATATGGCAAGTTTTAAAAATGTGTTTCTTCAGTAATATTGAATTAAGTTTTCAAATTGGCCAATCATGCCTTTTGCGTTTTCAGTTTCTTTGGTTATAGTATTCTAAAAGGTTTAGCTTATTGGAATTTGAATTATTCTTGGAAGCTGTTATTAAGGTTATAACTTTGTGAACATTCAGACAATCACTACAAAAAAATAGCGTTTTAGCCACCGAATTTAGGGACCGAATTTACTCTGTCCCTAATAGGGACTAATTTAGGGACCGTTTTGGTATTTTTAAGAAATTGGGTATTGATACCTAATTGGGGACAGAATTAGGGACCGAAACGAGTGGTCTCAAATTAATCCGTCTCCTATTTGTTCCCTAAATTAAAAAATAAAAAGTCAAATTTGTTGACTCGTTTAGGGACCGATTTAGGGACCGCTAAACGTGTTTTTTCTTAGAGACTGATATATTTTCGGTGGCCAAACTTTTTATTATTAGAGACCGAATATTTCGATCCCTAAAACTAAATCCCTAATTTCTACGCGGGATTTCTCCCCCCTTTCATTAGTCTCTTTTCACTCTTCCCCCTCACTCTTCTACGCCGCTGTGGACCGAGACTCGTTTCCCATCCTCAGAGAGAGACTCGGTGGCCGGAGCACGCCGGAAAACGGCCGTTGTGGGCCTTCCATCCTCAGGTATGCCTTCCTAGAATCTATCTCTCTTTCTCTCTCTCTCTCACTTCTATATCATTTTTTCTGATTTCTCCTTTTCCTCCAAACCCCCTTATCAGAGGTGTGAAGACTCAGTTCGTCACTGTCGGAGAAAGAGAACTCAGTTCGTCGCTGTGAGCATTCTCTTCTGGTCGAAATAGCCCTTCCTCGGTTCTGCCGGAGAAAGAGGTTTTAGGCAAATGCTTGTCTGTGCTGCTCTTTGAATTAGTGTGCTGGAAAATTGATTGAACAAGTTTTGGTGTAAGAATGAAGGATAAAGATTTTCTGTTTTCTTTTTGAATAAAGGGAGATCTTAAATATCTTCATTAACGGATAACATGAGTGCAGACTGTGCAGTGTAATTATCTTATTTTATGTTGTCAAACACTGTGGTTCCGGTTAATGCTACTTAATTTGTATGATATATGCATCTGTGTGTATCATGTAGTTATTTGTTTATTATTTATCAACAAATTACACTTTTTTTGACAGATTGAATCACTCATGATTGGATTTGTTACTATAACTAAATATAGTGGGTTCTGTGTTTTCATCCATCTTTCAGAATTTTACTACAGTGGCAGCTAGATTTTCAGAATCTAGATTATCTTTTGGATTTTTTTTTAAGAGGGGTAGTTTGCGTTTGTTTTTATTTCTTTTGGGGTGTGTGGGGCTGTTATATGTAAACATGTACTTAATCATCCTAAATGTTTCTCTTTTGAATCATTGTGTTTGTCTCTCGTTGTTGTGCTTGTTGGATGTGATGTCCTTAATGGCTTAGCTCAATTCTATTTTCAAAATGAAGAATCAGAACATAATATACTTGATGAGCTACTTTCTATATTATTGCCACAGAGAAGGATTGAGTCATGATGCATATTCTTACTTTTTGCTGCTGCTTGCTTTTTAGTGGTTATACATTGTTGAGAGATCCCCACTTCAACAAAGGGCTGGCCTTCATTGAAAAAGAGAGGGATGCCCACGACTTGCGTGGTCTTCTTCCCCCAGCAGTTATTCCTCAAGAAACTCAGGTTAACTATCTGGCTAGAAGATATTCTGAATACTTTCTTTTTATAATTTTTTATAGCGTGTGCCTGTGCTCACACTAACATAAATTAAATGCAGCATATGACTAAATTGATGGCTGGAAGAAGAAAGATAGGCATGAGCTAAATGGATGCCTAAGTGAACCTCAGACATTGTGGTAAGGTGAAGTTTATCAGCCTTGAGGCGCAATCCCTTGGCATCAACACACTTCACATTAGGAAGTCTGATCCCAAGTTGAGCATGTCTCACCTTCTCAGTAAACTTGCCTTCCCTTGATACAAGTGCTACCTGCATAATAGCATTTTACTTGTTTTTTAAATCTCCTTCATCCCACGTCAAACTTGACAATTGAGTATATAATCCGTTATGTTACTTAAAGGGTAAAGTTATGATTTATTGAGAAACATAGAAAAAAAAATAAAACAACAATATATAATTAATCATACGCATGTTATCTAGGTGACAATGCATTTAGCCCTTCAAATATTCCCTATAGACATCCATGTAACATGTATTTGAGGTTTTAGGCATGCATAATAATATTTGCAACTTGTTCTGTACTAATAAATGTGGGTTACATCAGCTTTGTGAGTTATTACTATGTTTCACATCAACTACAATTTTAATGTTATAGTTGATGTGTCACACATTCGAGCATGTGATTTCTTGCTCAGAGAGCACATATTATTTGGACATTGTTCAAAACTTATATAATTCTTCTACTGATTTAGTTAGTTGATCAATTCACTGTTTTAGTTAGTTGATCAATTCACTGATTTAGTTTCCAAGCAGAACTGAGCTGGATGGATACAGC
This sequence comes from Ammopiptanthus mongolicus, assembly GCA_039655645.1. Classification (NCBI taxonomy): domain Eukaryota; kingdom Viridiplantae; phylum Streptophyta; class Magnoliopsida; order Fabales; family Fabaceae; genus Ammopiptanthus; species Ammopiptanthus mongolicus. The sequence continues at coordinate 95,565,629 of CM077343.1, read as the reverse complement.
TAGCCTTGGATTAAAACTAGTGTAGGATATTTTTTTTTGTACTTAAGGTGATACCATTAAATGATCATTCAACGCTTGTATGCAACTAACCCCATAGCCTAAAGCAGCAAGATTGTCCTTCAACGCTTCTGCACTTTTTCTTGTGCGCACAAATATAATACTTTGCCCCACATTCTCTCCTATTTCGAGTATGTAATCTTTTATCACTTCAATCTTAGAGACTTCATCAGGACAATACACTTTGTATTGCTTCACTGCATCTAAAGATAGTTCTTCTTTCTTCACAAAAAGTTGATTATGATCCTTCTTAACTGTCCTTGAAACAAAATTCTTGACAGTGTCATTAAATGTAGCAGAAAACAGAAGAACCTGGAGACATACAAGCCAATCAAAATTTTCTTAGATAAGAAACGAAACTGGAAAAATCAACCATATCACATAAGAGCAAACACAAACATTTGAATCACATACATAGCAGGCAATCTAGGTAATAAGTTTATTCAAGTGCAGATGCAATGGTTCTGCTGCACAAATGATAAGTGTAACAAGGAAAAGTTATACTTCCCATCTATACAAATTCAAATTTAACTATAGCGATCCCCAAGCATCAAGCAGAAGAAGATTCAATCTTTATATCTGATAAGATTCTAGTTCCTATCCAGAAAAGAAAATTGTATTACTGAATAAAAGTAGACCAATAGAGAAATGAAAGAGTAATCCTCAGTCAACAAAGAATTCTCTTTTGCCCCATGCTACATGCCGAAATAGAAAAAGCACACATAATCCCTAATCACCCCTCATGTTTGAATTTCTCAATTAAACAGATTCATCAGATTTGTTTTCTCTCTCTTCTTGTTAACTTTCCCTCCTAATTCATACAAGCCATTCCCTGTTGTTCCTTCCCAAGTCATATTCTTGGGTCTGTGAGAAAAAAACTTGTCCAAGCATTTTGGACCCAGCCTCAGTGGCAGCTGGATCAGCTGAGTCGGGGTTCCTATCAATATATATATATATATATATATATATATACACGACATTATTTGGGTGAGCATGATATACCATGCAATAAATTTCCTTAGACCGTTTATCTTCTCATGGGATGAATGAATAGCTTTACTATGTACTTTAAATATATTTCCCCAATTGTAGAAGGGCTCAGGAAGAGCATGGTTTTGTATACTATTACTTCCTTCATTGCCTTTTTTTTTTTTTTCTTGTTGGAGTCACTCTTCAAATTTCTCGTCATTTCTTGTTCCTTGAAGTTAGAGGGTATAACCAACTTCCTATGATTTGAATCATATAAAAACGGAAAAGAGATTCAACATTACATGATGAGAGGTTTCATCTCCAACTCCAACAATATTTCCTTCAGATCCCAAAGAGCAAACATCATAAGTGGCAAACGTATACAAAGTTTGATATATCAAAATCAACACATTAAAACGTGCCACACACTTTGTGCCATACAACAGTGGCAAAAATATGATGCAAATTTAATTTAAAAATTGATAATAGGATTTTCTCAAGTTTCATCAGAATTGAAGTCTTGCTTATTAGAGACCTATATTGATATTTATGAATTATTTTCGACTATAATCTTATTTTGTCATAAACAGTACTTCAACCTGCTTGTTTGACCAAAGAACTTGATCTGATTCTCTTACTTATTGATTTTTGAAATCTTGTATATCAAAATTTGCAACTGTGTTGGTGCTAGTAATGTCAGCATTGAACTTTTACATGATATGGTTTATGTGATTATGCTCATGACTTGAATTCTATTCCATGTGGTAGGAACTCCCGCTTGTTCCCAGCTGCTCTAATGTTCAGACTCTTCACAAACAACACACGTGCAGGTACTCCTACTGTTCATTGTTTAATTATGAGAATATGTATGAAAAATGAGTACTTGGTTGCTATAATGATGATCACTGTGTATATCTTATTGCTGAAATCTGTGTATGCTTGCTGCAAGTTGAAGCTTTGATGATCATTTTGTATGTCTTATTGTTGAATTTGGTTAATTGGATATTTGTTAAGTGAATGTGCTATGTGAATTGATTTCTTGTTTGTCAGTAGAGAGCGGAGCTCAATAGGGTGTATGTTGATATGCAAGATGCTGTAGGTGTGCTGAAAATCTGTGTATGTTTGCTGCAGCTGGACCCTAAAGGGCGAACTGCACACATAGTGCATGGTTTATGTTAACGGTTTAATATTGTTTACTCATATGGACAATAGAGTTGGCACTGCTATTTATTGACACATTAGAGATATGTTATATGGTTGCCGAAGGATAACAATTTGTAATGAAAGTTATTAAGATGGTGTAACTCTACGATTGTCGAAAATTCTTACGCTTTTGAATTAATTTTTTATTGTTTTACTTTTTCATTACATGTCGGGTCAATCCGGTCCCGTCTCAACCCGTCCCACACTCACCCCTAATATATGGGTTAGAGCAACCCTAGTGCGCTGATTAATTCATTTTTTTCGCTTATAAAAAAATTATTTTTAATAATTGGAAAAGTGCTAATGTTTGTGATATTATACAGGAAGCGTTTCATCGCCTTCGAGGAGAGGCTGATAATCAAGGGCAGGAGCATTATGCCGCCTCTGACAATGCCCTTTTCTTAAAGGCGGCAGGAGGGAAGAACAAGAAAGGGTATGTTTATGGAATAGGGCCGATGGGGGATGACTTTGTGGCCTCATCAACGCCATGTACTCAGTCCAAACCCTGCCCTACCGTGGACTGTTGAGAGATCATCCTCAACCTGAATCGGGAGCTAGCTGCGAAAGACCAATAGATTCTGACGATTAGGAGTGAGTTAACCCATCAGAGTTCTAGGATTGATGAGCTTTACTAGATGATGCGGGCGAGTGGTTCGGGTTTAGGCTCCACGCACGATGATGCGGTTGATCATGAGGATGTTGATGATGAGGACGCCGATGATGATTTGAGCCCATTACCCTCACCTCCTCGTGATTAAGAGATACATTTATTTAATAGTTATATTTTGATGGATCAAATGATATATTAAACTTTTGGATTATATATATAATTTTAGACCTCTTCTATTTTATTATTGGGTTCAGTGATTATTTTGTAATTTATTTTATTTTAGTTTTTTTAATCTTTTATATAAAAAATATAATTTATTTTTAAAAGCATATTTAATTTTATTTTTTTAATATATTTATATTAGAGACCGAATTAGCCACCAAATTAGCGGTAGCTAAAACTAGCCGTTGAAATATTTAGCCACCGCATGTTCGGTCTCTAAGTTTAAATAATTCGATCCCTAAATATGGTCCCGAAATATGCTTTTGTGACCACATTTAGGGACTCCTTTTGCGATCGCAAAATCGGTCTCTAAATCCGCGACTGATTTAGAAATCGATCCCTAAGCCATTTGTGACCACTGTTTTAGGGGCGCTCACTTATCGGTCCCAAAATCGGTCGCGAAGCAATTTAGGGATCGATTTTATTCATTTAGGGACCGATATTTCGGTGGCTAAAATGCTGTTTTTTTTGTAGTGAATGTGGTCTAACTTGAAACGTAATCAAAAGTGTGTGAAATGAAAGCATAAGCATGGACTGACAAATCAGTCATGGAAATGCATTCTAATAAAGGCAGCTGCCATATGTGGCATTATGGCATACCTTACTTGAGAACAACATTTTTTTTTATCTGTTAAATATTTAATACCATTTGTAAGAGTTAATGTGAATCAATGAGTTGTAGCATCTCCCTGTTCAAGTTATCGTATCATACAGACGAAATGATGGTTTAATTACTGGTTCAAAATCAAGCTATGTTGAGTTAATTGCTGGTTCAAAATCAGTCTTGATCTGATATAGTTCATGTAGTTCTGCCTAGATTTTGTGTGATGATAGCAGTTTCATTTTTTCAGTTGTTCCATTTTTTCAGTTGTGTGATATATACAATCCTACAAACACACACACAATTTTGTCATAGTTTAAAGAGGATGATAAGAAAAATCTCACGGATCTTTGGCTTGCTGAGATGGAGAGAGGTCCTTCAATGTTTCCAGAGGTAAAACTGTAACATTTCCACCTAATCAGAAGCTAGCTGTGTTAGTTTACGCAGTGTGAAAAAATTAGTCATATTTCACTCTTCAAGCTCATGAGAGTGTGATAACTAATATGCATGGATCTTAAATGTTCTTCCTTCTTTCTTGTGTTCCTGATGGGATTTTATTTAATTTGTCTCATGCAGGTTTGAAAAATGTGGGAAAATTTGTAGACTTAGATGGTTTAATTATCTCAGGCCCAACATTAAGCAGGGCACGTTTTATGAAGATGAAGATGGAGAAATCTGCAGTCTCTTCGCCTGCATTGAGAGCAAGTATGGTATTTGTCATCAGAGATATTTGCGTTTTATATGCATCATTAGAATGCAAAAATACTCAGTATTATGCTTCAACTGAAAGAGTTAGATTATATTATTTGGCATAATATAAAGGCCTAGGTGTAAATGGTTGTTGATAGTGTTTGGGTGCAAGGTGGCAAAGTGATTTGATTAGTAGCATAGGTTTTTGGCAAATGTTCAGTAGCATAGGTCTATGGCAATTGATCGGTAGCATAGATTTGGAGTAACTAGATGTCTAAAATATAATGCCTGAAAATGTCTCTATGTTTTCATTATCTTGAAAGAAACCATATTTATATATAGAATTGCTATTTAATAGTGAGGTTTCTCTTTCTTCGTCACCTACATTCTTTGTTCTCCTCAGTTTTCATTTCTCTTTCTCTCATTAGCGAAGTCATTATTTGGGAACATTCCCTATGTTTTTCTTTGAAGCCCGGATTCTATCATTTTGAAGATGTTGATGGATTGAAGCATAAGCTGACAAGGAAGCCTTTTGTTAGCAATGATAAGGATGTGACTAAATGGGAGGTATTAAATTTATTTATTTTTTTGCGTCATAACTTCACTACATACACATAATATGAACTGCAATATATTTGATCTAGGTGGATGAATATCTTAGAATGTGGTGGAGCTACCAAAGAGTTGAAAGTTAATTGTACCAAATAACCTAAGGATGCTTGCAATCCCATGGTGCAAATTCATGGAAATCAAAAGGTATGAACTCCCATTAAGTTAAAACAATGCTTTAATTTTTTAAGGATAACCTGACCAAAAAGAAATTATTAAACGATAAAATCTCCCTTTGCTCATTATAGTGATTGTGGTTATGGCTTCACATTTTGGCAAATGTTTTATTTTTCTGAATTCTATATAGGATGGCACTTCTATAATCATTTAGCTTGAGCTGAGTAGAGTCATAGTGACATTGTATTAGCGGTGGAATTGTTGGATTTAGAAGAATGACATTTTACCTCTGCTTAAGGTAGTACTTTTGATTAGAGGGACTGATAATAAGTGTTTAGGTGCTTTTAAAATGTTTTGAATAATTGGATGACATTGCTTAATTACTTTTTCAAAAGTAGTACCTTGAAAGGGACATGAGATATATCCTGACTAGAAAAATGTTATACCATGTTTAGTTCTTAAAAGCTTATTTGTTTTGATATTTTAATCCTAAATGAAGTCAACCAATGATAAGGCAGGAGACATAGAAGAATTAGCGGTAAGATCAAGCTAGGCTGAATGCATATTTATTGTCAAAACTGTGGTTCTGTTTTAGGGTATGCATGTGCTGAGACCTTTTTTTTTCTTTCACCTTTCACACTCATTTTCCAAAATGAGGGTTCAAGTAGATAAATTCTGCTCATTATACCTCATTTACTCCTAAATTGCTTTCATTCTCCAATTTCACTCAATTGCATAGAAACTTGTCTTAGGGGAGCACTGTTTTATGGGTGTTTTTCAGTATTCCAAAAGTTGATGTTTTTAGTGTGGAAAAATAATTCAAGGTAAAGGGGACTTTATGGTGCTTTACTATTGTGGATGATTTTAATTTAACTTTATTTTTTTATAGACCGAATCAAGCAAAAAGATGGCTCTTGAATCTACTTAGAAAACGCCTCTTCCCGAGAAATTGGTTAATCCTCCTTTTTGGTTTCTATTCATAATGCCTCTATGCTTTTCCTTCATTTACAGGTCCCACTCTAAGTTTACTATTTTTTTTTTAAATTTTATTTTGCCTCTTGCAGGATTCATTTGTTAGTGAGGCTAATAATGGTGAACCTTCTAGACAAAGTGATATTGAAATGAGAATGTCTGTTTTGATAAGCAACTCTGACATGGGAATGGAAGTTTTTAATAAGCAGGTACACAATGTGCATGCTATTTAATCTTTTGATGGTTTAACCTGTTTGTTTAATATTTCATTGAAGATCCTATGTTTATTAGTATTCATTATTTGGTTATTAGACAAAGAGGCTGATAAACATTCTCATAAGCTGTCTGTGCAACTTCAGAAATCTGCTATCTTCATCAGTTCTCACTTTTATTATTTTCTTGAATTTGTGGAAGATACCGACACAATTAGATATTCTTGCTCTGGTCCTATGGCAACCCTACTCATATAATGGGACCAATTGTCACTGAGCTTGCAATCAAGATAGCAGAAGCCATGGGTGGAGAGGCTTTTTTACCAAAGTAGCGTTTTTTTAGAAACAATTTATCAAAATGGGATTGTTTTGTAACATTTTACTAGAATGGGGTTGTTTGTAAAGCGCCAGTTGGACTGACGCTTTTAAAGGACTGACGCTTTTCACCGGGAAATGACACGCGTCCCTTCCCCGAAATTTAAAAAAAAAAAATGTAAAGCTGCTGCCTCCCCCACCCTCCCTCATTAATACCACCCTCCCCCTTATAAATTCCTCGCTCCCCCCCCTCAATCTCCCTTCATCCGAGTCTCCCCCTTCCCCAAAATTTCTCTTCTAATTCAAACTCATCCCTTCAAATCTTCCTTCATCTTATATTTCACACTTTCTTCTTCTGCTTACATTTCATTTCTTCTTCTTATACAACATTTTTTCTACTTCTTCTTCTTACATTATACTTCTTCTCTTACACTTTAATTATTCTACTCCTTGCTTTTTACATATCAAATTTTAAACACGGTATTGTTACTATAATTATTATTGCTATCATTATGATTAACTAATTTGTATTATCTTTATTTTTATTATTATTACTAGATTTCTAATTTATAGTTTGTTGTTATTTATTATGATTATTGTTATTGTTATTGTTATATCTTTATTTGTTACTATTTTTTAGTGTTATTGTTATGATTATAATCATTATTAACACTAATCTTAAATTTTTGTTATTGTAGTGTGGAAAAAATGACTTCAAATATTGTAGTATTGTGATTATCATTATTATATTTATTTACACATGATTTCTATTATTATTGCTATTATTATGATTAATTAGTATTACTTTTATTTTTCTTTTTATTATTATTACTGCTATTATTAATAAATTTCTAATTTTTAGTTTGTTGTAATTTATTATGATTATTATTATTAGTGATTGTTGTAATTTATTATGATTATTAGTATTATTATTAGTGCTATTATTACTATAATTATTATTGTTATTGCTATGTTATTGTTATATCTTTATTTGTTAATATTTTTTAGTGTTATTGTTATGATTATAATCATTATTAACACTAATCTTAAATTTTTGTTATTATTTTAGGTCACAAAATATGTCTGTAGTTGTAGTGTTCGTGTACTTCAATGGGAGGATCTTTGATGGAGAAGAAGGAATCATATTCGAAGGGGATAAAAAAACAATGCAAATAAAACGTGGAGTCGGGTATGAGCTTCTGAGGATAAAGATTCATGCTAGATTGAAACTTCATCCAAATCAATGTGTTTTGAAAATTGTCACCTGATTTATGATATCGCAAAATCCGACAAAATACATTGTTTACCAAATTAGTGACGATGAGGATGTGGAGTGCATGATTAACGCTTTTGATCAAAATTTGTGGATGACAACATTGGAGTTATACTGTGATATCGATGTTGTCGGTTGTTCGACAGGCCCTGTGCCATCATTATGTAGTAATTTTGAGGTACAACAGTATGATGTAGAACGTGGATCATCGGATGAAGATCTGGATTGGAATAGTGAAACGGAGCTCGATTCTAGTGGAGATGAAGACGAAGATGAAATACCAAATGAAGATTCGTCGGACACTGAAGATGAAGCTGATCTAGGATCTAATCAAATCGTATCTTCAATGGCACCATCGGTGATCGTTGCTTCTCCTGTTTCATCTGTAAGGCCTACGACACATTGTGTTCCACAACAAACAAGTATGATATTATTGTTGCTATTTTTGTTACTAATATTGATGGTGTTATTTATTATTTATTATTATTATTAAGGTTAATAATGTTATTGTGCAGGCCAATCACATGGTACATTATTCAATTCATCTCCTCATTACATTTATATTAATTGGGATCACCCCGACGAAGAAATGGATTTTTAAGGGTTGGATGTTCAAGGGTCATGGCGTGTGGGTCAGGAATTATATGTCGGTTTACGATTTGACAGTAAACAGGATGTTCAGCTAGCTGTGAAGCATTACTCAATGAACATTCATCAATCATTCATAGTTGTTGAATCAAAACCAAAAATTTTGTATGTTAAATGTCCAAAACATGCACAAGGTTGCCCATGGAGGATGAGAGCAATTTTATCAAAGAAGACAGACAAATGACATGTTACGAAATAGGGTGGCCAACACGTTTGTGTGAATCCTATGCTGTCGCAAGACCATACAAAGTTGGATTCTAACTTTGTTTGCTCAGTCATACTAGGTATGATCTTTAACCATAATTTTTTTTCTACATTAATATTTAATTTGGCTCATTTAAAATTTTAATTGAACTTATAAATGTTTTTAGGCATGGTCCGAGATGAACCATCAGTGCAGATTTCGCTTATCCGAGAAAGGATCCAAAGTACGTTTGGATACAAGATATCTTATAGGGAAGGCATGGAAGGCCAAACAGAAAGCCATCGTGCGTGTATTTGGAGATTGGGATGAATCATATGCACTATTGCCTAAATGGTTGGAGTACATGCAGTTGCATGCTGATGGTTCCTATTACAAAATCGAGACCAACGATGTTGTAGTTGGTAATCGGGTGAACACCCAATGCCGAAAGTTTCACCGAGTTTTTTGGACTTTCAAACAATGTTGCGATGCATTCAACCATTGCAAACCAATAATACAGGTTGATGGCACACATTTATATGGTAAGTATTGTGGGACGTTGTTGATTGCCACAACATAAGATGGAGACAGTCACGTGTTGCCGATTGCGTTTGCAATCGTGGAAGGAGAAACTTTAGATGCATGGTCATGGTTCTTGGCACTTATACGTGAACATGTTACCAATAAAAAAGGAATATGTTTGATCTCTGACCGTCACCAAAGCATTAAATCAGCTGTGACAAATCCACACCTTGGTTGGCAGCCCCGAACGCGTACCATGTATATTGCATTCGACACATCGCCAGTAATTTTAATCATAAATTCAAGAATGCAAAGTTAAAGTCCGAATTGTTAAAGCTAGGTAACATATTATTATATTCATTTGTTTAAGGTACTTTGTTTTGAATCATTAACAATTTATATATGCTTTGCACCGTTGCAGGGTATACAGTCTGTATTCAACACTTTCAGCGGAGGTTGGAAAGATTCCGTGAATTAAGCCCAGAAATACAAAGGTGGATTGACGACATTTCAAAAGAAAAATGGAGTCAGGCTCATGATCACAATGGTCGTAGATATGGTCACATGACCACCACCTTGTCGGAGGCTGTTAATAAAATTTTAAAGGGCATTCGAAATTTGCCAATTACAGCTTTGGTCAAGTCCACATATAGGCGGATGATGGAATATTTTGTTCAAAGAGGTGCAACCACTAGGGCTCAACTTAATTCCGATCAAGTGTATTCCGAAAAGGTAATGAAAGCGATCATGAAACATCAAGAGGAGGCTTCTTCCCATCGGGTTCGACCATATGACTTTGAGAATGAAAAATTTGAAGTTGAAGAGGCTTTCAATCCGCTCACGCAACGAGGGGGCCAGTCTTGGGATGTCAATTTACAGAGGAAGATGTGTCAATGTGGAAAATTTCAAGCGTATAAATATCCTTGCTCACATGTAATCGCGGCTTGTGCATCCGTGAGTATGGACTATTATCAGTACATCGATCCCAAATATAAGCTGCAGAGCATCATTGAAGCGTACTCGGGTCAGTGGTGGCCCATCGGAAATGAGGAAGACATACCGTTGATGTGGGTGCCTTGGACTTTGGTCTCGGATGAGTCGATGCTACGTCCAAAGGGATGCCGTAAATCAAGCCGCATTCGGAATGAAATGGATTGGAGAGAGTCGCAACCAAGCCAAAGATGTGGGCTATGCAGAGCTCAGGGTCATAACCGGCGTCATTGTCTTCAACGTGAAGGAGGATCGGGGGTTGAACCAAATGATGGGGATCGTGATGTTTAAAATCCACTTCTTGTAACATTTTAAGATTTGATTGGAGTGTACTAATTACATCGTTTATGTGGTTTATTTTTTATTATGTTTAGTATGTTGATTTACTTTCCATAATTTCTAATTAAAAATAATTATTGTCTGATGCAACTACACGTTTGCTAATATACTTAAAAGGAGTACACATCATTAAAAATAAACTAATACAACTGAACTGAATATAACATAAAGGAGACATACAATGACCAACTACAAAAGTCAACATCAAGATAATTATTATTTACATCAGTGTGCCTCGTGTTCATTGTCATTCAATGGAGTTAAAATGCATTGTCGAGGACGATCTCTAGCACCACGGTGCGGATTTCTTCGGATGTCTTGTTGGGTCCCAGCAGTAGGATCTGTATCACTCGGCCAGTGTGTGGTCTCGTGTACGCTTGATTCCATGGCGACGGAGAAATCAGCATTAAGATCAATTCCCATACCACCGTAACCCGGAGATAGTAATTGAGCGTTTTGTTGTTGGTTTATTCACTGTCCGGGTGCATCGGGTGTGTAAGCAACTGGTATATACGGTGATGGGGTAAAGTACTCATGTGGTGAATATGGTGGGTGTGTGCTCGACACTACAGGTGAGGGTGTTGAAGTGGTTGATGGAGGAGGAGGCATATATGGATAGAAATATTGTTCAGGTGGTTCTTGTGAACCAGATGGGATATACTGGGATAGGATAAAATACATCCCCGGTTCACGCTCTGGGATTGCTGGAGCATGGTATTGTCGTTGATTTACCCGTTTTCTTCGCCGCTCAAGTCCACGTCCCTCAACCGATGATTCGCTGATAGTGTTAATCATATTTGCTGGTTCTACTTGTTGCGTTGGGAGTGGAGCATGTTCAGTGGGGACCATAATGCGCTCTACCTCTTCCAATGCTGAAAGTATTTGTTCAGTCTCTTCCCTCACCTCGTCCATTGAGAAAGCCGAATTCCCTTCCGGCGTGCAGAGATAATTTATCCGCTCAACCCCGTCAACCTTTAAAACAAATAAAAAATCACATTATTAGAAAAAAAAATAATTAACTAATTCAACTTAACAGTTAAGTAGGTATAGGTATATTGAATTTTATATTACCGCAGAGCAATGATGTGCGCCATATCTGCTTATCCACCTCTGTGTACGGCGCAAGTACCATTGCATGTACTCTGATTGCTTGCTCAATGGGCGTTGTTGGGGTTCACCTGTAATTATCTCGTTATATCTATGATTCCACATTGTAATAACTGGTTTCAATCTCCTTTTCCAATTATCACCCACTTTCCCCCTCAGCATCAAACCATGGAGTCTCTCCGGTTGGGATGGACACTTTGGAATATGTTGCTTTATTCCAAACTGTCTCATGACACGGTCTGGCTGGTGCCACTCCACAATATGGCAGCATATCATAGGAGCAACTGCCCTCCACACATGTATACCGTCGAGGGAGATCATGGGTAATGTGCTCAAGATCTCTACAGTGTATGGCTCCCAAACAATCTACAAATATTGAACAACATTGAATTAAAATAAAAAACAACTCTACTGGCCAAAAAGTATTGAATCACGTTTAAACTCGACAAAACAATCTTACATCTCTTTGCTTCATTTGTTCAAACGTCAATCGATAGTGTTTCAAACTATATGATGAGCGAGCAAAATTAACACCGCGGATCCATCTATTATTAAAAAGTAGCATTCCAATTTCAATTAAATAAACAACTATCGTAATTAATATAAGCAATTAACAGAACATCACAAAATAACATTACACTCACCGTGCACCGTAAGGGGTACCGTATTGTCGATTATCATCACTGATGGATGGCGCAATGGATGGAAATCTTACCCACGCCCATAACTGAATTAGTGGGCTGAAGCCGCATATCTCATTATACTCATAATTTGTTGACTTGCAAAGCTCACGGTACAAGTAACTTAATATTGCAGCGCCCCAACTATATTCACCAGACTCTCCAAAATTTTCTAACAAGGTAAGGTACCTTAACAACACGTATGTGCCTGAGTGATCCGTGAACAATAACCCACCAAGCAACCTCAATATATAAGCACGAACATATCTTACGATATGCCAGTCTGAATGACGATGTTCGTCAAAATTGTCAAATTGCTCATCGAGCCATTTCATCTTAATTCAACTTCCATTAATGAGTCCATCAGGTGGGATGACACCTAACATATTATCCGCAAGTTCTACCTAATTGCCCGCGGTTTTACCAATGACTGCTTTTCCATCCACCCAGACACCCATAAGAATTACTACATCCTGCAATGTGATGGTGCACTCTCCTTGTGGCATGTGAAAAGTATGAGTCTCCGGTCTCCATCGCTCCACCAGTGCACTGACTAATCTCATGTCAACTTGGAACAACCCAAGCTGTGCAATTCCCGAGAAGCCGGCTTGACTGAGATAGTCTACGATCTCCTCCGGAATATGAGCAGGTCCATGATGACCACCTGCAGCTAATCGAGTCCTCAATAATCGATCATTTTCTCCATTCCATATACGTGTGGAAATATGGGTTGCTTGCATCCCTAGCAATGACATATCACTTGGGCCGGGATTAATCAAACGTCTACCTCCAGTTGAACTTGAAGCCATATTTTCAGCTCTAAAATAACAGTGTTAATAAGTAGTGTTAATAATGATTATAATCATAATAATAAAACGAATAACAGTAGCACTAAAAAATAGTAACAATGAATAAATATATAATAATAACAATAACAATAGCAATAATCATTATAATAATAATAATAGCAATAATAATAATAATAAATTATAACAAACTAAAAATTAGACATCTAGTAATAAAAATAAAAATAATACTAATTAATCATAATAATAGTAATAATAATAGAAATCATGTGTAAATAAAAATAATAATGATAATCACAATAAAGATAACAATATACAATATTACTGATTCATAATAATGACAAATTTATAGTAATAATAATAATAATCAAAATAAAATTAGCAACAATCACATTAAACAATATTTAAATTAATATTAGTCATAATATTTTTTTTCCACACTACAATAATAAAAATTTTAAATTAGTCTTACTAATGATTATAATCATAATAATAACACTAAAAAATAGTAATAAATAAATATATAACATAATCATAACAATAACACTAAAAAATAGTAACAAATAAAGATATAACAATAACAATAATCATAATAAATAACAACAAACTATAAATTAGAAATCTAGTAATAATAATAAAAATAAAGATAATACAAATTAATCATAATGATAGCAATAATAATTATAATAACAATACCGTGTTTAAAATTTGATACGTAAAAAGCAAAGAGTAGAATAATTAAAGTGTAAGAGAATAAGTATAATGTAAGAAGAAGAAGTAGAAAAAATGTTGTATAAGAAGAAGAAATGAAATGTAAGCAGAAGAAGAAAGTGTGAAATATAAGATGAAGGAAGATTTGAAGGGATGAGTTTGAATTAGAAGAGAAATTTTGGGGAAGGGGGAGACTCGGATGAAGGGAGATTGAGGGGGGGCGGAGTGGGGAATTTATAGGGGGAGGGTGGTATTAATGAGGGAGGGTGGGGGTTGGGGTAGGCGCCAGTTGCAGTGGCGCCTTCCACTGCGTCGCGCCACGTGGCGCACGCAGTGAAGGCAGTAACTTTACATTTTTTTTTTTAAAATTTCGGGGAAGGGACGCGTGTCATTTCCCGGTGAAAAGCGCCAGTTGGACTGGCGCCTTTAAAAGCGCCAGTTACAAACAACCCCATTCTGGTAAAATGTTACAAAACAACCCCATTTTAATAAATTGTTTCTAAAAAAACACTACTTTGGTAAAAAAGCCTGGGTGGAGAAGTTGAGAATTTCATTCGTCAACATTGCTTTAACAATTTGTGCAATTACAATTAGTAGTTGAATTAAATATTGGAACAATTTATTTTGAAAGAAAATTTATCCGTGCATATCGCACTCTCATGCACTAAAATTTATTGTTGTTATTATAAAGATAATATATATTGGTACTTATATTTATTTTTGTAGTTCATATTATTTTAGTCATTTTCTTTTCCTTTATTTTTTTTATTCTGATATTGAGTAACCTCAATATGTTACACCTTTTGACATATTACATGTTACATAAGCTGTGGTGGTGGTGTTTTGTTTTCTACTGTATTATTGGGTCTATAACTCTAAAGAGACCAAATTATATGCTCAGGGTTTACATTATTCATTTTTGAAATGTTACAAACTCTCTTCGACATTGAATTTGTTTAAATTATTCTTTGTAATATATTGTCATTTAGGAAATCGTGAATGATATAACTTATAAACTTTTAATATTTTATTTATATTGCTTTTGTCTTTAATCTTGTGATACAATTGAAAAAATATTTTTCATATTATTTCTGAAGTAGAAATTATTCGTAATAAGTATTAAATTATTGTTGGTATTATTAATTTTATAAAAAGATTAACTTTTCTTGACTATTTTTACCCCAATTATATGTCATTTATTATAATACAGTTTTTTTAAATAATAATAAATTTAATATGTATAATTGTGCTTTTAATCAATAGTGTATTATTAATTCTTTTCTTTTCTTTTCATTTTTTTATCAAAATTGCTACCACAATTAATATTAGAGTTAAGATCCAAATTGATCATCGACAAAAAATCATAGTGATATTTTGATCCATGAGAAATGAAAAATATTAATTTAGTATTCAAGAATGTAAAATGCGGGTCAAAATAGTCCTTGACAGAGACTAAAATGTTCCTAAAAATTACCCTAAAAATGATCAATTTGACCCGTATTTTACATTCTTGAGGATCAAATTGATATTTTTTATTTCTCAGGGATCAAAATATCACTGTGATTTTTTGTCAAGGATCAATTTGTGCCTTTACTTTTAATATTATTCAACTTTCAATACTTTTCCTTTAAATGAAATCTTTCCCGTGCAAAACACAGGAAATAACTACTAGGACTAATCAGAAGTTATCCTATTCGATGTAAATACAATGTACGATATTATGTTGTAAATGGTAGTGAAATATTTCGAATTCAAGTAACTTGAGATAATATTTACACACCATCCTATTACCTTTTGTAATGAAATTTTGAACCACTAGCCTTTAGTACACATCCTATTGTTTTGTAAACTTTTATTTAACATTTGTCGAGTTGTTTTTGTTATATTTTGGAATTTCTAATGTTAATTATTAAGTCGACATCATTCACAGAAGCATCATTATGATTTAAGAGTGGCTGTAGGTTTAGTGTAATGTTTAATATTGTGAATATATTTTGGCAAAAAAAAAGTTCATCTATTCTTATATTCTTATGTAGAATACCATTATTTACAATAAGGTTTATATATTTAATAAAAAATGTTTTGATGAACATTCTTAAATGTATATAATAATAAATAATAGATAATAAATATGATAAATATTAGAAATTGTTACAATAATATTACAATCTGTTAGAATAAACATATTGCCCTGTGCTCTGTGCATACCACGGGTATAGCACTAGTTTATTATTATCCGTGAGATCAAATAGTTTGAGGTATTTAATTTTGGCATCCCATAAATTTATTTTCCTACCTCCTTCATTACATTTTTTTTTATATTTTACCCTAAATACCCCTAACCCCCACCTATCTTATCCTTCTCAGTCTCACCAGTAAACCACGCACCTCCCCCTTCTTCTGATTTTAAAGTCTCACCCCCTTCTTCTCTTCACAATGTTGTTGAGCACGTAGCGCTGCAACCAGTGGGAGAAATCAGTTGAATAATCCTGCAATTGGCGAATTGAATTGAATTTGAAATCAAAAGGCAAACTGTAATTTTAAGTTTTCAACCCACAAAGCACAAAGAGAACGAGTAAACATTTAGAATTCACTCAGTTGAATCCAAGGTAGTATAGTAAGATTCAGTGATATGGTCAGAAGGAAAGTGAAAATGAAAGATTTCTTAGGCACTGAATGTGATGGATTTTGGGATTATTTTTTAGAAAAAAGAAATAGAAAGAAAGGAAAAGAGAAAAGCTTATGCAACAAAGTTGAGAGGGAGAGAGAGACTTACAGTGACAGCAATTCAAGAAGAAAAGGAAGGGGAAGGGTGGGGGAAAAAAGAAGAGGAGGTTGAGGGATTGTAAAAGGAGTGGGAAGGAGAAGGGGATGACCAAAGAGGAATGGGGTATTTTGGTGAACAAAATAAAAAAATTGGGAGAGGTGAGGTGGGACCCTTCAAGCAAGTGGTCAAATGGTTCGATCTCTAACTCTTGCGTACGGAGAAAATCAGTTCTTAAATGTCATTCAATACCTCGAGGGATTAGTCTTCATAGTTATGCGTGAAGGATACCTTACTGACAACAAAGTTAAAAATAAGTTTTAAGATACAAACAAATTAGTGTATATCCAAATTACTAGCAACAATCTTGGAAGGGTGGCTTAAGGCAAATATCTAATTAAATAATAATCGGAGAAATTACATTGATTTCTTTTTAAATTTAACTTATATTTTTTTTTTTGGTAATGAGACTTACTTATATTTAATGACCTTTTTGTTTCATAAATTATACTAACATTTCTTGAGATTGATATACGTTAATATTATACTCACTCTTGACATTAATTGGTCGTTAAGGAATTTGACATAAATAAAGAAAGGACTTATTTACCCCGATTTGTAAGCTACATGTAGAGAGTATCATGTGTAATATTTTAAAATCACATGAAAGTCAACCAGCACAACAAAAAAGTTCAACTCTATTGTCGGCTTTTTGCCGACGGACATAGAGTCACCACTAATTTCAGATTGACTAAGGACTTTAGATGTCGGTAAATTAACAGCTGCTGATGTCAGCTTTTCCAACGATTTGAGCGTTGGTATTACTTACAACTTTAAGCATGTATTTACCGACGAGGAAATTGTTGGCGAATGTGGGGTCGTCGGTTAGCCGTTGACAAAACTTAATCATCATTCTCGACTCGTCCCTAAATCTACCACAAATTGGCTCTAGAGACACCCCAAATTTGAACTAGTCAAACCCACAAGAGGACTAACCTCACCCCAAAATTGTCCAATTCATTGGAGCCACTGATCATAAAACTCAACCAACCCACTATAACCCTCATCTCGCCACCTAGAACCACCTTAAATTGGGATCGGAGCCAGCAAATACACAACATTTCATCCCCCAATTCCAAATCCAAACCTCATTCTTACCCATCACTAGAGGACTAACCTCACCCCAAAATCGATTCATACACCAAAGCCACTAACCATAAAAATCAACCAATATCACCCTCAATTCACCACTAAGAGCCACCGCGAATTGGCACCAGAGTCATTGATTTAATGACCCGGAATGCTTTCAGGATTGTCGACTATTCTCACAAACCAACACGAAGCTTTTCAGCATGCTTTGTCCTTACTCACACGCTTTCTGGGAAACTTCCCAGAAGGTCATTCATCCCACAAGTGCTCCAAGTCGAACACGCTTAACTATGGAGTTCTTATGTTTTGGGTTCTCAAAAAGAAGATGCATCTTGTTGGTATAGGTAGTATAAATCAATTACTAATTTTAAGCCTTCCTCAATTGTGTAGTCCCATACCTGCACAGCCTCAGGATCCCTTTCATTCTGATGTGAATTCGGTTCATTCATGTATCCCTTTGCCTAGAAGCCTGCCATCAGCCGCTCCTTGTCCGTGCATCGTACACCTGCGATCACTCCCCTTCCTCGTCAGCCTCATGCGTCACATGCCCACCAACAAGCCTGCCATCAGCCGCTCCTTGTCCGTGCATCGTACACCTGCGATCACTCCCCTTCCTCGTCAGCCTCATGCGTCACATGCCCACCGCGAATTGGCACCAGAGTCATTGATTTAATGACCCGGAATGCTTTCAGGATTGTCGACTATTCCCACAAACCAACACGAATCTTTTCAGCATGCTTTGTCCTCACTCACACGCTTTCTGGGAAACTTCCCAGAAGGTCATTCATCCCACAAGTGCTCCAAGTCGAACACGCTTAACTATGGAGTTCTTATGTTTTGGGTTCTCAAAAAGAAGATGCATCTTGTTGGTATAGGTAGTATAAATCAATTACTAATTTTAAGCCTTCCTCAATTGTGTAGTCCCATACCTGCACAGCCTCAGGATCCCTCTCATTCTGATGTGAATTCGGTTCATTCATGTATCCCTTTGCCTAGAAGCCTGCCATCAGCCGCTCCTTGTCCGTGCATCGTACACCTGCGATCACTCCCCTTCCTCGTCAGCCTCATGAGTCACATGCCCACCAACTTTCACCTGGTTCGTCCCTGAACCACATTGTATTGGGAGAGGTCTGCTATGATACCATTTGTAACGACTCGGATTGCTTTCAGGAATGCCGACTGTCCCCACAAACCAACACGAGTCTTTTCAGCATGCTTTATCCTCCCTCACACGCTTTTTGGGAAACTTCCCAGAAGGTCACCCATCTCACAAGTGCTCCAAGTCAAGCACGCTTAACTATGGAGTTCTTATGTTCTGGGTTTCCAAAAAGAAGATGCATCTTGTTGGTATAGGTAGTATAAATCAATTCCTTTTAAGCCTTCCTCAACTGTGCAATTCCATACCTGCACAGCCTCAGAATCCCTCTCATTCCGATGTGAATTCGATTCATTCATGTATCCTTTTGCCTAAAAGCCTGCCAGGAGCCGCTCCTTGTCCGTGCCTCATGCACCGGAGATTACTCCCCGTCGTCGTCAGCCTCATGCATCACAATTGACCACAAAACTCAGTCTATCATCACCCTCAACTTGCCAATTATGATGTGGCAGGTTTGGTGGATTGGTTGTAGGCGATCACAACCAGATTTGATGGGTGCTTGATTGCAACATATAAGAGCATCCAATCCAGCATTCCCCTTTTTACTTTTTACACATCTTATGTGGGTCCCACCATTATATATCACTCATTTTTACTTTTTACAACTTAAGTAACTCATCTCTCCAACCCAGCACCTTTTTTTTTTTTACTAAATGGGACCCACAGGTGACCCTACGTCATTTCATTTCATCAACAATTTGTTTATTAAGTAATATTTTTTATTCGATTAATGAAAGAAAAAAATTATTAAAAAATTAATAAATTCACTTGCAGTAAATTGCCCATCGAATGTTGTTTCTTGCTCTTTTTCATGAAATTGCCCACCAGTAGTACCCATTGAAGTCCCATGATCCATGGTGGGGTATGTTGATGGTGATTGAAACATAGAAAATTGATATGGAAATGGGAGCGTAGAAAATTGAAAATTGCCCATATTTGGGTTGTTTTGTAAATTTGGTAAAAGTTGAGGATTTGGAAAATTTGGATTGTTGGGAGGTTGATAATTTTGAATGAAATTTAAGAAGAAATTGATATTGAATTGGTTTGGATCCATTGGGTGAAAACAAATAAAAGAGGAAGTTGAGGACTTGAGAGTATGTGAATAAAAAAATTGGATGAGAGAGAACCTTGAGAGACTATATGAATAAAAAAGATGAGGAAAATTTGAGACACAATGTGAGTAAAAATGAGAGAAATTTGAGAGGTTTGGTTGTGTAAAAAAATTTGATGTTGGTCACATTTATAAAAAGGTTGCTATACATAAATATATGTTAAAAAAGAAAAAAAATTAGACGACGGTAACTTTTTTTTTTAGCCGTTGGCTCACACATGATTTTAAGCTCTCGGTGCTTATACAATCACCTGCCTCCAATTGATGCTTAAGAAGCATCGTGCTCCAACAGTCCAATCTTATTAAGCATTAGTACTCAGTATGATTTTTCTCAACAAGCACCACTGTTGGAGGTGCTCTAAGGGTTTGATGGTCTGATCAGGAAGGTGTGTTTTTGAAGTTGTTATTTAGGGTAATGAATCATAGGTACAATGGCTTTGGTGGATAAGGTGTCAACATACTTTGGGATTGAGCGAGTTTGGGGTCATTGTTGGTGGCGAGTTGATGATGGTTGAGTTGAGTTCTATGGCGTGGTTAGTGGCTCTGGTGCCAATTTGCGGTGGTTTTAGGTGGCAAGTTGAGGGAGATGGAGGGTTGAGTTCTATTGTTCAGTAGGTCTATAATTCATAGTAGTTCTAGTTGGTGAGTTAAGCGTGTTAGGGTGTTAAGTTCTATGGTAGTCTCTCTGATGTTGATTCGTATTGGTATTAGATTTAGGTCTAATTCAACCCCAAAAGCTACCTCAAAAAATTAGCTTAAGAGGTGAGGATTGTTTAAGCTTTATAAGCTCTTATGAGGCTCTACCTCTAGTCAATATGAGGCTTGAGTTTTTCCCAATACACCTCCTCACGCCCAACACTATTGGATTTGGTGCGTGGATAATATGATAATGAATCTAGGATAGGCTTCGATACTATATTAGATTTGGACCTAATTCAACCCCAAAAGCTAGTTCAAAAAAGCTAGTTTAAGATGTAAGGATTGTCCAAACTTTATATACTCTTATGAGACTCTATCGCTAATCAAGATGAGATTTGAGCTTTTCCTAATAATTGGTTCCGGGTGACTAGTTAAGTGTGATAGTTGAGTTTTGTTATAGGTTTGAGAAAATCCCCGTAATAATTTAGTAAAAATTGTAGATTCACGTGGCTTTAACGATTTTCAATATAACAAGTTCAATCTTTTTATATAACTGAGTACCTGCACCCGCAAACTAAAATAAATATACAAATATATATAATAAAACTTCATTTTTTGAACACAGAGATTTGACGTCCCAATATATTTAGATCAAAATACGCTGCATATAACTGAGCTGCATTTTTCTAAATATACAGTGGGGTCTAGAGCAACATGAAAAAAACATGCAAAATAAAAAACTTTCGAAACATTCGATTCGATAATACGATGTTACTCATAAGAATCTTTCCCGCAAATTTAATACAAAAAGAAACTATCGTTTTCGAGTCCGATGATGCAGTAAGCAAAAAATTCCTGGTACTAAAGAGCACTGCAATGATGGATATAAAGTACTCGCGTCCTCAAATTAAACCATAAGATATTGACGTGTGTAATATTTTGGTGAGGTAGCACATAACAAGTAGATAATCTCGTCTTATATGAAATTAAACTCGGGACTTATCAGTCACGAAATGTCCCTAGTGAAGCGGGACAAAAGTATATAATCTCTAACCCATATTTTTTAGTTTTTGTTGGGCTTGCCATTTAGGATTAAACTATGAATGGAGGAGTACCTAGGAAAGAGATTGTGATTTTCAAGATCATATTATGGACAAACATGCTATCTCTCATAACTTCAAAAAATAATGTGACAGAAATGAAAAACAGACTCAAAGTGGTCCACCACTCTTTGAAAACAATTATATAGGTGGATTTGAAAGAGTTTATGTGTGCTTATAATAATAGTTTATAAAAATAATTTATGATATTTATATAAATTTTTTTTATCTTATTGCAATAAGTTTGTGAGAGAAGTTTATAAAAATAAATTATTTTTAACTTATTTAAGAAAAGCTTACTGAATAAACGTTTAAGTAAATTGTTTACTCACCCTTATCAATAAATGGCTCTAAATAATGTTTGGTGCGTTTATCTTTTGTATTCGGAAGATATCTATCAAGAATCAACCGTCTCTAAGAAAAAAGGTTATGATTATAAATAATCACCTATCTTATAATCAAGAACTTTACGGCACCAAAGTGCTCTTTAGTATATATGATAAACAAAAGGACAAAATGCCTAACACTGTATGTCAAAAGAAACAGAGAAGCTACTCATTTGTTTAAGGATGATTTGGCTCCAACTATCTCAAAAGATATCTGCTCTGCTTTTGATGGCGGCTATATATATGTTGAGAATTTAAGTGTGAATGGAGCTGTAAGAGAAATACAAATAAAGAAATCTCGTATTAAAAAGAATTCGCAAAATTACAAAAGACCAATTAATAAATCCAATTCCTTAGATTTTTATTATCAAGATGTAGTGTTAGATATTGACATACATAGACCACACACACACATATATCATTAACATTCAGATGTCTCTAACATAAACATATAGTAAAATTATTCAAAAACCAATAGGAAGAAGAATAGAGCTAATTCAATTTTTGCATATTACTAAAACACCATATATATTATGCATGCAAGATGCAACACTCTCAAATTGAAGCTTCGAATTACAATCAATATTGCTCAAAAATATCCAGCAAAACTATTCTATATGAAAACATGAACACAATGAGATTTCCCAAAACACTCCAAGCTATATTATAATTAAGGACTAGATTTTAAACTACAACTCATTCATCAGAGTAAGAAGGGGGAAAACAAATAATGAGAAGAAGAAAAAAAGAACACAATGCAATCCCGAAGTATCTAATTAAGTAGCATCTTCGATCAAGACCAAAATCATGGAGTCCCTGGTGGTGTTTGATGTCCCACGCCAGGGCTATGACCTGGACTTGTTGGGCGGAAGGCATCCCCTTCACCACCCTTATCATCATTTATGGTATACCAATCAAGGGAAGGAGGTTGTGGACTCCTCAATAAGACTCTAGGGGTAGGTGGTGGTGGATGAAGGTTTTGCATCCTTGATGATGTCACTAAACCAAAGTTGTGTTGAAGAATAATAAGGAAGAAAAGACAGGTTAACAAGATGGTCTTCTCAGCCATGAAGCTAAGGAAAAATTAATGGGGTTTCACAAATTAAAAGAAGAGATCCAAACACAGGGTTCTTGAATCAAGCACTAGCTGATCAGTAGCTAGATGTGACTGATATGCGGTTGATAGGGAGAGAGTGCTATTTAACATGACTGCTACGGTCCCACGTGCGGTCATGATATTCATAAGCTGTTAACATGAACATAAAATATGAGTTTCATGCACATGGTGATGTCTCTTAAATATTAATGAAATTGCATAAATGGAAAGACATAAGCATTGGAATATTTTCCAGATAAAGAAAGTCCAGCATTTGAGTCTCCTAAAATTTCCTCACAACCATTCATTAGTATGCACATTTAATGATTTTAATTTTAAATTTAAGGGGGCATTGATCGTGATTAGACAACACTATGACCAATTGACTTTAACAACTACTTTCTCTTTTTTTTAAATTACTAATCTAAAGGGATTTCTGCAATTTGATTCAAGTTACTAAGTTTGATAAAGAAAATGCTTCTTCCACTAAGTAAATCATCGTGAATTGATACAGGCATTTTCTCCCCACCCCTTTTTTTGGGTTATTATTCTCGAAAAATGAGTGTGTTTGATATGAAAATTTGCAGAGTTGTTGTGCATCAATGATTCTCCATAATCGTTACTTTGCTTGAAGTGCAAGACCAACCCATATTTGGTTCATATATTAGGAGAACACTTACTCAATTTGGAGAAAACATCAGAATGACCAAATATATACTCTTTCAAACTCTTATGAAAATTAAAGAGATAACAGGTCTATAGGATTTATTCTCATAGTGCTTTTTGTAGACGAGTATTCAAGACAAGCAGAAATGCCTCATCTGATATGAACTCCGCCAATGGTCACAATGCTTTCACTCTATGTATTTGTTTGTATTGCTTTTGTGATGAAGAAACACCACACGTCAAGGGTATTATTTAAAGTCATATATAGGATTAGTAGAGTATAAACCACCTAAAGATTTTCTTTCATGAGCTGGGTGAAGAATCTAATAAGTAGATATTATATTATATCTTAATCCAAAACCTTAAATCTAATGATTTATGGGTCTTTTACGACCCGTCCAAGATATCGTTTTTCATGGTCTAAGTGAAAAACTACATAAATGAGTTTACCATCATACCATGACCCAAAACCTTAAACATTAATTAGGTCTATCGATTTTTTCCACTTATATATCCTTCAACTTGTCAACTTCTTTCTAATGTGTAAGTATTTCTTTATCCACATCTTACTTATATTTGAAATTTCCAACCGAAAAGAAATACTACTTGCACATTTCTCTTTACTCTCATATCTTTCGCATCAATGAGGTGACAAAAATTAGAGTTCAAGTTTGTAAAAAAATGAAGAAATATCATATGCTAAAAACTGTATAAATATGAAGTAACGTGTGTATATACAGAGCATTAATTAGAACTAGTTAAGTAAGAAAATGTTGGGTTGAACTTGAGCCAAGTCTATTTGAGAATATGTAAACGGTAAACCATTACCTTCAGTATCACATACATCCAATCTTTTATAGACAAGCAGCTATAACAAACACATTTAAGTTATTAAGCACCACAATGAGACGTAAAAAAGTAATATATAGAAGTCAATGTGTCTCATTAACTAATTATACAGTTACTTCTTCTAATCTCCAATAGTACTGAATCACTAAGCTGTGCCAAATCTGTTGGCTCCAAACTTCATAGCTAGTTCATGCCTAAACTTGTTGAGAAAGAGATTCCATTTTCACAAAGGGATCGATCGAACCTTACTTTCACGACCTAATGTCTGCTACATATATAAAATAAAATTCAAGCCACCCTTTCTCATGGTAGCACATTTAAAATTTGCGACTTTATAAATTGTCTGCTATGGGTATGATGATATCCTAGGTTTCCTTTTCTACTTTCTTTTTTAATAACCAAATGAAATGACCTCGTAATAGCTAAACCTAGGTTTCCCGAACTTTGCTTTACCACAAGGCGTCAGATTCTTCCAACAGTAATATAATATTGTTGAAATCAAGTTGTAAATATAAAACATTATAAAGTGGGTGACTTGAACAAACGGTCAGGTAGATTGACATTTGGCTATATATGTTTCCATGCGAACTAATAGAATTGAGCAAGCAAAGATGAAAAAGACCACACTTTGCTAGCTTAGAAATGTTTGGTTTCTTCATTAGAATGATTTTTGTGGAAATGAAAAAGACAATGCTAACAAGTGCCTTAACAAATCAAAGAATGAAACTTTGTATGAAAAATGATGTATTTAATATATTGAAAAATTGTACATTTATCATTCCAAGATTGAGTAAATATCCAATTTGATCCCTGAAATTATAGGGTCGTATCAACTTAATCCCTCATATTATCAATATTCCAAAATGATAATTGGAATTACAAAATATAGCAAATGCATCCCTGACATTATTCACTTAGTTTCAAATGCATCCCTGACATTACCAACTTAATGTCATTATAGTCCATGCAAATACCAACGAAGGGACGAATCTGATTAACTTTCCGCAATTCAAAAGATCATTTTGGAATATTGATAATGTGGAGGACTAAGTTGATACAACCCTACAATTTCAGGGACCAAATTGAGTATTTACTCTGCCAAGATTAGTCAAATACTCTTAGGGCACTGGTAGCAAGACTCAAATGAAAATAGAATGCACATTACAAGAAAGTTTGGTTAATTAATGGCATGTTTGGAATGTTGTTTGGAGTCCATGGAAATACGTTGAGGGGTTTTGAACGCAATTTTGACAATTTTATTGATATTTAGGAGCTCTCATTCAAAATGAGTTTGGAGTGCAAACTAGGGGTGGGCATGGGTACGGGTCGACCCGCTAACCCGGTGTATCCAATCCAACCCAACTCACAAATACTAGGTTGGTTCGGGTCATTGGGTTGGTTTCTAAATAAGTAGACCCATAACTTATGGGTTGGGTGCTGGGTCCAAAGATTGTAAACCCATTCAACCCAACCCAACCCATATATTGAGAGGAATATTATAAGCCCAGCTACTGGAGCGTGGAGTGACTCTTCTATCTTGAATTTGATGACTCTTCTTTAATACTCAGTCGCCTAAATTGGAGTAACCATTTTTTGGTTACATGAGTAGAAATAGTTTGAAGACATGCAGAAATAGCTTGAAGACATAGTCAGTGAAATTGTTTAGGAATTGTTTGAAGACATTATTATTTTTTTTATTTCACTTATTTGTTTAATTTTGATGGATATTGTGCTCCAAATTGAAGTTGTATGCTTCATTTTGTATTTGAAAGTTCAAATTAATGCATTGGTAGTATTTTTCTTCCCTATTTTCCCCCCATTATTTGCTTTTGATAAAAACAAAATAATTTATTATCAAACCCGGTCACCCGACCCAAACCAACCCGTATGAGGTTGGGTTGGGTTATATGAAAATTTTCAAAAAAATCGATCCAACCCAATCCATATTTATTTGATTGGGTTGGGTCTTTAAATGCACCAAAACCCACCCAACCCGACCCCTGCCCACCCCTAGTGCAAACCGCAGTTTTTTTGGAGTGCAAACCTCAATTAGAGGCAAAGTATAAAACTGATGTTTTTACATCTGTGTTTTTCATTGGGAAATTAATGAGACTCGTAAATTTCAATATCTACTCACTTGGAAAGTGCTAGTGCTTTTGATTAATATATCACTCAAACAAACTTCATTTAATTTGTCAAACACACTTTTGATATAAAAGTATCCAAATATTAGTCACAATACAATAAACTCGTTTTTAACCAAACTTAAGTTTGCAGATTGAAGTTGATTCAAACTCCAATTTGCAAACTTTAATCCAAATACACACTAATAATATATAGTTGCATTCAATATCAATGCTCTTTGGGACTTTGCAAGTTCTTAATAAATAAAGTAACCCATCTTTTTTTGGCTGTATAGGTACTGCAGCAGAGAAAACGAAATCAGGATATATTTTTGAGAAGAAAAACCAAGTTAGGTTGCTTAAAGCAAAATGATGATTTTAAATAAGTTGTGATTGTGAGAATAATATGACTACTAGCTCTTTAGCTATATTTCTTTTCATACTAAGTGCTTGTTTGGGAACGCTTGATTTTTCCCATTTCAGCTGTTTTTTGGCTAAAAAGTTGTTTCATATATAATCTATCATGTTTGGCAATTAGCTTAAATTTATAAAAAAGCTTTTTTTGGGGGAAAAAAGTTGTTTTATGTCATCTAATTTGTTTTAGCTTAAGATTGTTATGATTTGATTATTTCTTATTCTCAAAACTCTCTTCCCTATTTACCCCTACAAAACTCACTTCCAAATAAATATTATTAAATTATACAAATAACTTCATACCCTTTTTCGTAATTTACTATGTAAAAAGCAATTTTTTTAGATCATCCAAACGAAAAAGATTATCTTGAAATCGCTTTTCAGCAAACAGATCCAAACAAAAATAGATTCTGATTATAATCGATTATCACAATAATCGATTATTCATAAATCGATTATCAGCATAATCTTTTTTTTCCAGCTTTCCCAAACACACCCTAAGACAC
The DNA here is from genome assembly GCA_039655645.1 of Ammopiptanthus mongolicus. Taxonomy (NCBI): domain Eukaryota; kingdom Viridiplantae; phylum Streptophyta; class Magnoliopsida; order Fabales; family Fabaceae; genus Ammopiptanthus; species Ammopiptanthus mongolicus. The sequence continues at coordinate 95,537,833 of CM077343.1, read as the reverse complement.
TACTTGTGTATTTGCTATCAAAGACTGAGTCATGTTCCTTTTCATTTTTAAGTTTCACGTTAATATAAGTTATATAACTATCGTATAAGATTTTTATAGTTCAAAATTTTAATGAGGTTCAATATTTAAATAAAAAATTTCAAATGGCCCAAAATTAAATATAATTTTTCATTTCTGTTTTATGGTGAATGAAAGTTTAGAGAGACAACAAGAGGTTACTTCATTTCAAGATAAAATTATGCCACAAGCCTTAACAAGGACTTACAATGGGGTACTTAGATGACTTATATACCATGAACCCAAAATCTTTTTGTTCACATAATTTGATCATATAGTTGAGCTAATCCTCATTAACAAAAACAGAAATCAACATTATTTATTAGGGCCAGTTTGTTACAGATTATGAAAAAATGATTTCTATATAAAATAATTTAGAGATTAAATGAAAATCATTTTTTCATAATCTGTAACAAACATATTTTCTCTCTCCTCTATAGAATCAGATTTTGGTGAGAAGCTAAATGGAATAGCTTCTCATTTTAGCCCTAAAAATGATTTTTTTTTTTTTAAAAAAAGATTTCCTAAAAAATCTTAAACAAACACAATTAAAACCATTAAAAATGATTTTTAACTTAAAAAAATGATTTTTGTGATCAAATAATTTAAAATAAACGCACTCATAATGATATTGAATGATATACAACAAATATTAATTTGAAGTTTTTTTTGGCTCCATTTGATATATTTAAAGTTCCAATGCTCCAACAAAGGTATGCTATGTCAGTACTTAAAAAGAGAAAAAGAATCTCTGTAAAACCTTTTCTTTCATAGAGAAGAATTGATCATCCTCTGATATTCTTAAGCTTAATTAGTGGCCTGTTGTTCTCATGTAAATCCAAGATAACAATAGGAATATCTCCATCTTCCAAAAGAAATGTTTATTTGTTTTATCACTTTTTTTTCTTCTTCTCTCTGTCAAGACTCAAAAGTCAAAACTCGGGAACCATCCGTTTTTCCTCTGATCTCTCATTGGAACCAATCTCATTAATTACTGAGATATGAAGTTGACATCAAAGTTTACTCTACAATGGAAAGCTAGCTAGCTTGTTGGACTTGGGAGAAAAAACTTTTTGTTTCTATTTTCTAGAAACTAATCAGCAGCACACAACAGATTTTGAGATAATCTAAAATGATACGAGTGTAAGTCCCACGTTGAAACTGTCCCCATGTAGAGCTCGACAGCATGAAGAGCACAAAACATCTCTCTTACGTACTCTCTAATAAAGAGAGTGAAATTAAAGCATATCTGATGATATCCTTTGACAAATTTCAACTTAGTGACATATGATTGCAGGTAGTTAGTGGGTGGCGGTCCACCGCTGCATACAGAAAACAAACATATAATACAAGCTGAGTACATATGCTGATATTCATATGGATGTATAATTGGAGTAATTACAAATGGAATAACTCATTGCAGCTACCATATAATTTATTTGTATCATGAAAATATGAATAAAGTTTTAAGAGGTTACATTTTTTTTAACATTTGAATATAACTTAAAATTAAAATTTTAATTAAAAAATAAATTAATGAAAATCTTGTTCTATCGTCAATAAGAGGTTGGTTCTGTTTTGAACTATAATGCGCATGTACAAAGATGAATAAGATAAATAAACAATGGCACTCTACCAAAAAATAATAATCAATGACACTTGTACGTGATAAGAGTACATAATTAGGGTGCAACTTTGTCTGCTTGTAATGATGAATGATCTTAGTCTCCACACACAATTGTTGTTAATGAAGTTAAAGGGGCAATACTTGAGAGCATTGCGTTGCGCATATAACTAGTCAAATTTTGTTTTTCATCGGACTATGTCGTAGATAAAATTGAAGCTGGGGTCAAGTATCTGATATGTAATTGTAGGTGCCAAACTTGTAGTATATATAGAAGAAAATGAAATGTGGAGACAACATGGTGATTTTGAAGGTGGGAACAAGAATAATTATTGTGATCCTAAGTAAGGATGTAAGACCCGAACCAATAATCCGACGAACTCGAAAATCCAAACCGAATCGATTAAATTGGTTAAGATTTTTTTGGTGTCCGAATCTGAATTGAATCGAACCGAACCAAACCAAACCTGATGGTGATTGATTCGATTCTCAAATTCAAGGATTCTGGAACCGAATCGAACCAATTACTATATTTTAATATATATATTTTTTATATATATTTTTAATATTTATATATATATTTATATTTATTATATTATATATTTTATATATATTTTAATATTTTGTATATTTAATATTTATATATGTTTTTTAATATTTAATAATTTTCGGGTTAGAACCGAAACAAACTGAACCAACCCGTTCTTGAATGGTTTGATTTGGTTTGATTCGGGTTTTATAGAAAAAAATTGCTTAAAACCGAATCAACCATTTTTGATTGGTTCGGATTTTTTTTATGCCTAAAATCGAACCAAACCGACCCATTACACCCCTAATCTTAAGGTTGAGGAGCTAAGAAAAGAGATCACAGAAAGAAATGTAAATGATTACAAACTGAGAATTAAGGGTTTGGATTGTCTCCAACAGCACTCTCTCCATCCTCTCTGCTGCAAATTTTCAACCACGGGATGCATACATTGATTGATCTCGACCATTAGATGCATGTGAATATCCCAATGCGCATGCAGTACAAAAATTTTGGCTGTACCGTTGGAGAGAATCGAAATCCGAGAATTAAAGTTGCTGAGGAACTCAATCATAATATTGAAAATCCGGCCATGCCAATTGGTTGAAGGAAGATAATGGGTCACTTTGGTTTGGTTTTCGGAGAGAGAAAAATTTAAACCTTCAAAATTAATTGGTTCAACTTGGTTCCATTTGTACATTTTTCTTAGCAAAATTTTAACAAATCAGACCAAATAACAAGGAGTTGGTTCAATTAGGTTGATTCAGGTTGTGTTTTCTTTATGATTAAAAAAATCGTTTTAAAGCACACAAAAAAATACATAAAAACATTTGAAAAAATAAAATAAAATTTAAATGAGGAATTTAATAAAATCAAATTCATAATATTATACCTGAAGTCCAAACTCCAAACATAAACATAATTAAATAATACTTACTATGTTTACCAAAAAAAAAAAGAATACTTACTATAGATATAAAAATAAATAGGTTAATAATTTTGGTCCCTATACATGATACTCGTTTTTAACTTGGTTCTTATACGTAAAAAAACTTTAATTCAATCTCTATATGTACAATTATTTTCAATTTAGATCTTGCTGTTTATTGTTGTTATAAAACAGTTTGTTGGAGTTAAGTATTGTGACCAAATTAAAAATGATTGTCACATATAAGGATTAAAGTGACAATGATTATCGCGTATAGAGGATCAAAAAATTATATGCTTAGTCCTTATATGTGACAGTTATTTTCAATTTGATCTCTATACTTTAACTGAAATAAATGATGTTATAGCAATAATAAACGGTGAGTATCAAATTAAAAATAATAGTACATATAGGATTGAGTTGTAATATTTTTACGTATAAGGATCAAGTTGAAAACCAACGTCATGTATAGGAAAAATTAATATAACCAAAGAAATAAATATATTCATCAGGTCAATCGGGTTAGGTTGGTTGAGTCTCAAGTTCCAAATCATAGAATCTAAGAACCAAACCAATCATGTTTGATTTTAATCATTTTTTATCACATGATTTTAATCATTTTTTATCATATTAAACTCGATGATCTAACCAATTTAATTATTTCTGTCTGTTTTATAGATTGGTAAATTGAACCAATTAACTCCTCTGATTAATTGAGAGATTGAAAGACTTTTTCTGTTTCCTATATTTGAAGCAAAAGGTGTAGTGCATTTGAGGTAAGGAAAATGTACTATGAGTCCCGTTACAGAACACTAGGGATGGAAGTACCCCGATAATTGGTGTGGAGATAACGATTACACGTTAAAAACACTTACAAATAACCTATTGGTATATGCAGAATATTCTTCATTTATCCCTACATCTCCTCTATCTTTATCTCTCCAAGGTGCTGAGGCAGATTCTCAATTTTGAATTCAACAATATTATTTGCTGGGGCGGATCCAGTAGGAATTGAATGGGGACAAATGCCCCTTCCCGTCTTTGGGATCTTTTCATTACTTACGATAGTCATTTATCATTCGTCACTCATTTATATTCTAGCATTATATTCATATGATAGGTAAATGAGTAAATTTGTAATAAGAGAAATTAACGTCTATCTAACATTTTCTTTCAAGCTGCGCCCCATGTGATTAGCTGCTAAAATCATCTTCATACATGTATAGAGCGAGAAGAATGTTTGACAGTATTAATAGGCGGAGGAATACTAGCAACATACTCTCTAACACTCTCTTTTCAACACATAACCTCCAATTGATTGAAATTCATATGATTCTCACTAATTCATGTGAGCCTCATTTGAATTTCAACCAATAGAAAAATATATATTAAAAAAAAAGTGTTAGAAAATATGTTATTATCATTTTTCTAATAGGCATGTCCACAAGTAATTTGTTGTATTTTATTAGTAACTTTTTTACCATCTTAATGAAAGTCACCAACACAAACATAAGTGTATGTTTGGGAATGTGGTAGCATGCCTCAAACGAGCGATAGAAAAGCAACTTTTAGTTGCTTTTGATAAGCTTCCAACATTTTCAAACCCATTTTCCATACACGCTATAAGAAGATACTAACGAGTGAAACATAAGATACCAGATTACCAGCAAGCACAAAGTATAAAATTTACACAACTTCCTTAGTATGTAAATTACCGTTTTGAATTACAGAATGCTACAACATTTAGACATTTTTTTCCGGTACACAACATTTAGACCTTCTACTATCCATTTCTCTTTCCTAAAGCTCCTTCCTCCCTAATAAAGGTGGAATTCAATCAACACTCCTGCAAAACACTTAGGTAAATATAAAGAAAACGGTTCATATGTTTTTCAAATAGGTATTAATTTATTCATATACCCTATTGCCTGCTGTTATTTTTTCAATGAATTTTATTCGGCCCAGTGAATGAAAGAAGGAAAAATTCGAAGCACTACAAAGAAAAAGAGACAAAGACAATTGTGAAACTATATATTAAACATTATTCATGCAAATATATACATAATAATAGTAAATACTAGAACATCTACTTTTTCTTATGCGTGTACATTACTACTTCCTATCCTTACCTTCTCCAAGTGTCGACATTGGAACATGCGTGTAAACATCATTTAGCCCTCATTCAGCTTAGACAGCAAAAAGAGGCAACCAGAAGAAAGAAGGATGGAAGCACAGAAGCATAGCAAATCCACAGGAGAGTGTATAGCAGCTTTCTTACTTTTGTCATACAACCCAATCAGAAGCAGCATCACAATGACATGACCAAGCTTGGTTTTCAGTTCATTGACAGTTTTTATATTCAGCCATTTTGGGCGTTCCTGAAATCGAAAAAACAACAAAACAACATAGAGCAACTAACATGAACACAGTTTATTAAGAAAAGGAAGACCTTGAGTCAGTGATGAGTGGACCGCGGTAACCAGGAGTTTATTAAGAAGAGCATGAGGCTGCAAGATAAGGAATTTCCTCCATTTTGGAACACAAGCTAGTAGGACTGAAGTTTAGAACCAAGAAATACCAAATTTCTGTAGCTATGGAACGTAAATCAAACTATATTCTCCATTAATATCTGTTTAATATTCTAACTACAGTAGTTGAGAACAATCTGTTCACTTAACTATTCTAACTACATAAGTAATATTAAAAACTTCTAAAAATGCATTCATGCACTGGAACAAGCTCCAAATGAGGATTTCAATTAACGGTGACTATCTTTATAGCACACCACAAACCACTGCATAACATGGATCAATTGAACGATGACTGAAAAACATACCTGTATCTTTGATTACTCATCTAGTTTTTTTTTAAAAAAAAGAATCCATAAAAAAAATTCTACATCTGCACATCACTTCCTACATTTAGTTCAATTCAGTTTTTTTATTTTCTTCTCTCTTTTAAATGGCCTAAATTCAGAGGAGAGGCAGTAGCCAGTAGGTACACATAACATAAAATCCTACTGGCTTTAGATAAGGTTGACCAAGAAAAAGAATGTCCCGCAGCTAACCTTTAGAGTGAATAAACCAAAGAGATTTGATCTGTCAGAAGGTTTTTGATCTGGCTGAGAGGTTGCACTACCAAGATTACTGACAAATAGCTCATAGAGACCCATTCCGAAGACCAGCATCACTGTTCCTAAAAGATAGAGATCTAGATGCACAATGAAGTAGAAGTTAGAAAGAAGAGAACCACACAAAAAAATCAGAAATCCTCTTAGAACAACACAAACACAAACACACAAGTAAGAAATAAAAAATAGCTTAAAAGATGTCTCTAGTCCCTCTGTAAATCCTTTACAACTCTATCCAAAAATACATCTGCGAAAAGCCACAGGTAATCCATACAACTCTATCCAATAGAAAACGTCTATACATACATATGAACAGAAAATGGTCATTCATTCACATATAGATTGAATATATATACAAATTATTGTCCATAATAAATGGAAACTACAATAATGATACTCGTCAAGTTTCTAGTAACAAAGACAAATCCAAGTTCACAAAAAACAACATTTTGAAACAAGTTGGCAGATAAAAAAATACTTTGGTTGTTTAAATTTGAAATATGGTTATTTGGCTCCAAAAGTTGAGGTCATATTCTGCTATAAGATGTGTCTAAGGCCATAGCTAACATTATGCCAAAACACCCTTCTGGGGATCAACCAATTTAATTTCATTGAAGACAACGACTATTCCATTTATCACCAAGGAAAATGATGAAATGAAGAATAATGTGTTATATAGTGAAGATATAGGACAAGAAGAAACAAACTGCACAAACTTATAGGAGTTTAACTTTAGAGACACTCACCAACAGCCTCTATCAGCAATTGGATTATTTTACTGCGGTTTACAAAGTATTCCAAAAAAGACTCTGTAACAAATGTGCAGCCCTGCATGTTAAAGGGTCAATAAAATAGAATTATGAATTAAAATCAAATTCATCAGACATAGCATAACGATTGTAAAGTTGGCTAATTATTCGAAACTGATTCAATTAACTCAACCAATTTAGGCAATTATATAATTTGTTAGGATTCAATTGCAAGGTACGAGACTTGAGTCCCACATTGGAAATATGAGATTTCAGAATGGGGTTTATATGGCCTTGGGCTCTCCAACCACAATGGCTAGCTTTTGTGGTGTGGTTCTCTCATGATTCGTATCAAAATCTTTCTAAGCATACAGTTATTAAGATTTACAAATTTCAAATAGACAAACTTTCCTATTAGGCCTTTTTGATTAACAAGGGAATCACATATAGATACAAGAGGTGCTGTTTGTATAAATTTCTATAACCAAAGAGAAATATTAGGCAAGGATGCTGGAATCCACCCCACCACCCTAAAACTAAAAAAAAAAAAAAAAAAAAAAAAAAAAAGACTTACAAGATGCAAGCATGGAAAACACACAAGTTGTGACACCCTGGGCTGAAAAGGACGGAAAGTGATCATCGGTACAAAAGAAAGCATGGACAAGAAATGACTTCTGACAGACTTCTAGGCGGAGGGACACATGAATGAACCGATTACACATCGAAACGAGAGAGATCCTGAGACTGTACAGTTGAGGGATTTAGGGACTATGCAAGCATGAGACTATACAGTTGAGGAAAGTTTAAAAAGAATTGATTGGTACTACCTATACTAACAAGATGCATCCTCTTTACGGGAGACCATCACTCAGGAAACTCCAAGGTTAAGCGTGTTTGATATAAAGCGATCTTGGTATGGGTGACCTACTGGAAAGTTTTACTAGGAAACGTGTGAATAAAGGCAAAGCACGCTGAAGAAACCCGTATTAGTTTGTGGATCAATCGTCAATTCTTGAAAGCAGTCGGGTCGTTACACCAATGACCAATCATTATCCATATCATCTATCTTCAATGAAGCCAAACATTTAGTGATAGGATATACAACTATTTAGTTGGGAAGAAGTTGAACCAATGAACTAGATGAGTAGCTACTATATTTTAGTTTTACTCTAAATAAAGAATCAATGAACTGTTGGAAGTCCCACATCGTCTGACTTTTCTCCCGGGGTGTGGTTTATATACCTGTTGGGCAACTTCACTTAACACCAATTGGTTTTAGGTTGGAATCTAACATGATATCAGAGCAAGAGCCCATCTTCCAGTGTTTCTATTGTTTGTTGCCTGTTCCGTTAGGGGCATTGCCTGTTTCGTCAGGCATCTGTGGAGGGGTGGTGTTGGAAGTCCCACATCGCCTAACTCTTTTCCCGAGGTGTGATTTATATACCTGTTGGACAACTTCACTTAACACCAATTGGTTTTAGGATGGAATCTAACATGAACTACATGCTTTAAACATTTTAATGAAACAAATTGCAGTGGAAGTATTAGAATTGGTAAGTGAAGGAAAACAACAAGAATAATACAGAATCTAAACCTATAAAATCCTGGAATGACACTTCTATTTATTTCCTTTTGGAACAAATGAGCTGGATGCAGCATGTCAAATTAAGACCAACAAATAAAATCCAAGATATGTGATCAAGGATGATTAAATCAAATTGATCTTTATCACCATAAAGCCATTTATTAGAAGAATTTGCATGTAGAATCTATAATTCACATGGACGAAATGATAAATACTAAATTGTGGTTACTTTGCGAATCCCTACATTAACCGTCTGCCAAACAAGCTTGTGACCAACCTTCCATTTTCAAGGCTTTCTTTGAATATAACCCATCATTAACAAAAATCACTATCTAAGGCATAGACAACAAGATTTCAGTAGTTTTCTCTGAATGTTTTTTAACTTCATCTATAGATGATTTTAACTAATATCCCCCATTAAGGCCAAGGTAGTTAAAGACGAAAGGCGCCCTTAAGGCACTAGGTGTTTTAGCACATTGAGGCAAGAGGCACCATAAAGGGCATAATTTTTGGTTATTTTCTATTTTCCATACAAATTAACTACTCAAGCATAACAATCACAGTAAAATTAAAAGATTACAATGTTCAAAGTTTAATTTACAAAGCCCTAAACTCTTTGCTGCTACCATCTCCAATGGTGGTTCTTAAATGTGTTCTTAACACCAGAACTGGTTCTTAAGAAATTCCACCATTGGAGCACGGTGAGGTTCTTAAATGGATTCTTTTATAAGAACTCAGTTCCTAGATTAAAAAAGGGAAAGGGAAATATGGGGAAGGAAAAGAGGGAAAAGATGACCCACTAAAAATAAGTTAAGAACCCAAGTTGGGTTCTATGGTTGGAGATGTTAAAGAGTCCCAAAGTCTGACAACCAGTTATTCATTTAACATTCTGACTGTGTTATTACCCCCTATAGCATCACAGTTGGCATGGTAAGTTAGATGACTAGTCTTTCGGATAATATTTTACTATTATCCAGAAAGGTGCTCTTTGGGTACCTCTGAGTACACTGATTGATTAAAGCGTACAATAAATTTGGTAGATTTGATCAGATATTATACAAATGACAAAAATAACTATGAGAAAGTGAACAACAATCAAAGTTTAGAAACCATACCTTGATAAAACATAGAAATGATCCAATTAAAGATCCAAAAACTCCCAGAATAGCCATAAATCGAAATCTATAAATAACCTACAAAAAAAGTACCCATATTTGAAAAAATATTCAAATTCCAAAGGTAACTAAGGATGTATTCATTAAGCATTTAAATAATCATTTTGGTTCCATAAAAATATGAGCAGTTATCGGTTCAGTCCTAAAAGCAATTAAATGATGAAAAAATTCATCAATCTTAATTTTTTCGGTGAAGTTAGTCCGATAGGGAATAACTTTATTAAGAAAATTAACATTTCAGGGCTTTTTCATAATTTAAACTGAACTAACAGCAGTCTCGCATTTTGAGCGATAAAAATGAAGATTTACTCTTAAGCATGATAAACTCTTCTTACCTTCTCAATGCCCTCCTCTATGCGTTCGAGGTTCCCGGGTGACATAACAGAATTGGAAGCAACAAGCGGCGATGGTGCAGGTGAAGAAAGTGCGGGTCCTGAGTTGGTGCAGGCGCAGTTTGGGAATCTGAGGGTTTGGTAGCCCAGCACAGAGACCCTTTTCCCATTCGAGCTCAAGATTGGATTTTGGGTGTGGAGTGATACTGGAGAAGTTGATGTGAAGGGTCTCCTCACCAATGTCTGGGATAGTTTCATCATGGTGGATGGAAAAAGTGAAGCAGAGAAGGGTCTTCTTGGAAGGAAGAGAGAGAGAGAGGTTTGAGCCACAGAAATATGGAACTTATAAGCATTACAATGAATCTCTCTCTATCTCTCTGTGTGTGGCTTAGTCTGCTGCCACTAGTTAGTAGGAGAGAGGAGCGTGTGGAGAGTGAGAGTGGACTTCATGGATTCACGGACTCCCACCTATATGCTCCATCCGGAACTTGACACCAAACCGCCATCATTTTTTCCTACAAGTCCATCCAAGTTTAGTATTTACTTTTAGTGATCAAAATAGTGGCCAATTAGCCAAGATACCTAGTTGGATGGAGACGTATGCTAGGGAACAAGATAGATATAAAATTTATTTAGCATAAGCCAATACAAATGCTTTAAGGCTAGGAAAAGAAGATACCAAAACCATCATACTAATTAGAATTAAAGAACCCGAATTTACCGTAGTTCCCTACCTGACTAACCTTGCCAACCCCAATTCCTTACTCCACCCTTTCACCCCCCACAACATAAAACACCACAAGACCCCACATGGCTTGATCTTGTTCAATCAAAATCCATGCCGCCCCACCGTGACCATGGGCAGCAACACGACCACCAAAACCATAGTACTAGCAGCCATGGCCATGTCATGCCTTTCAAAAGAAGACTGGTCACTGGTCAACATGGCCAAAATGGCCGCACAAACCCCTTAATCTGGCTATTAGCCATTCTCTGCACCATCATAGCCTTAGCCGTGGTGGTTGCAGGTATAGCAGTGTTTGTGGCGTACTTGGTCATCCACCCCAGGGTCCCTACCATCAGCATCACCAATGCTCATCTTGACCTTCTCAGAAATGACTATGCTGGTTTGCTCCAAACCCAACTCAACATTCTAATGATCGCACATAATGGAAATGCCAAGGCTCATGCAACGTTCTCTGACATAAGCTTCAAGCTTAGATACCAAAACCAAGGCATAGCAGTGCTTGTTGCTGACCCTTTTGAGGTTCCAAAGAACAGTTCAAAGTACCTCAACTATGTTGTTCAGTCATCATCTATACCCTTAACTCCTGATCAGATGGAGGATGTGGATTACTCGTGGAAGAGAAACCTGATAGGTTTTGATTTGAAAGGAAACGCGAGGACACAGTGGAGAATAGGGCCTTTTGGTTCTCTTAAATTCTGGTGCCATCTGGAGTGTACACTCAAGTTTCATCCCTGGAATGGGAGTTACATTCCCTCCAGATGCACCTCCAAATCAAAATGATTAATTATTTCTTTCTTAAAAATTTCGTCCATTTTGTTTGGTTAATTATGTTACAAAATTGGACATTGTCTGGTACATATTTACGCCTCACTAGTCTTCCTCCCTATGTCGTCGTTCATGTTCAACTATCATATCTATTTTTCTTTCGATTTTCGGGTAATAAAATTGAGTATCTTTTAGATTCTTTGCTTTTGCAGGAGATATTTCGATCCTGCTAGATATAATATGACTCTGCATTAATGCATTCCGAAGAAATCTTTTTAGGAAGCTTGTGCCTTTAAGTAGTAAAAGATATTCTTTATATGTGTATGGAACAGGTTATCAATTTGTATTATGCACCAGAAAAAAATAACTTTATCAATTAGTTAATTTGTTTGCTACGAATCCCTTGTTCTTGCATTGGTGATTTTATTAATGCACCGACAAGAGGAAAAGATACAAATTTCAAAGAAATAAAGTTATAAAGGAAAATAAAATATTTGATTTCTTACGATTATTGTTGGACAAATTGTGGAAAGCAGATATTAATTAAAATTGCAGAAACTACAGATAAGGCTACACTTTGTTGATTGATGGTTTTCATGTTGGCTTGAAAGAAGTCACGTCTTCAGAGATAAGCAAACCAGGTGGAATGGAAGAGACTAGAAAAAGCCAATATTCATAACCACTACAACATTGAAGGGCGTCAACCGTCAAAGATGACACCTTTACTTCTTTTGGTTGGCACCTTTTTATGGTCGCTTTTCTCTCTAGCCTTGTAAGTATGAGGCGATTGGCACTACCTTTGCTGTTAAGTTTTATGTGCGCAAGGGTAACACACTACACCTTTTTTTTCCCTACAACTACAAGATGTGCCGTAACACATTAACCAAGTTGACGAGGGTCACTTCCAGGAAAAATCTGTTGCAAACAGTAGTATCAGTTAAAGCTACCAGAATGATCAATTACCAAGGAAAATGCTTTTCGTACCACTAGTAAGGACATCTTTGACTAACGGCCAAACAACTCTGTTATTTTTGTGTTGAATTACTACCGGGGGGGAGGGGCAATTTATGTTGAATTATTAACGGCCAAACAACTCTGTTATTTTTTTCGTTACAACAACTTTTGTTGTTTAAACATCCAGAATTGACACTCAAACCATGTCCCACATGTTACATGTACATATGGCACATCTATTCTATTTCGGAATATGTGATACTTTAGGATCCGTTTGGTTTGATCATTTCCTGTTTTCATTTTCAATGAAAATAAAAAATGAGCTTGAAAATGCGTTTGGTTGAATTTAGTGAAAATGTTTTCTGAATTGGACCCAAATCTAAAAATAAAAAATAGTTGTTTTCAATGTTTTCATTTCCAAATTTTTGAAAATAGGAAATGAAAACAGAAAACAGGAAGTCAAAACAAACATGTTTTCAAATTTTGCAAAATTTGAAAATGAAAACAATTTTCAGAAAATAGAAACAGGAAATGAAAACAGGAAATGAAAATGCAAACCAAACAGGCCCTTAATATTTAGTCACTCACATCGATGTCTATTATATAGGGGTGTTCAGATCCAAACCGGACCGCTAAAAAACCGCAAACCGATCCAAATTAACCGAAAACCGACAAAAACCGACTCAGTTTGGATTTTTTTGGATGACATTTGATGAGAACCGATTGGTTCGGTTCGGTTTGCGGTTTGCGTTCCTAAAACCGAACTGAACTGCAACCGAATCGATTCATGTCATATAACGTTGCATTTTGCGTTTTATTACCCACGCACATGGCCACCACTGGTCACTCATTGTAGTTTGGAACTTTCTTTTTGGAACATCTTTACTCTTTAGGCTTAAATTAGTAACTTTTCATTTTCAAAAGAATCAATTATATAGAATTCAGTTTTTCCGGAATATTTATTGCTTGACATAGAACGTTTTTATAGATACAAATATTTGTCCAAGTAGTAAGATTATTATCTTCAACAAAAGACACATTATTTACTTGATTTGTGATTTTGTGCCATAGTAATATGAAATAAATTAGAAGAGTGGAAAGAGAGCAAATCATATTTAATTGACCAGGTTTATTTTTACCAAACCGAACTAACCGAACAAACCGAACCGATCCAAACCGCATTTAATTGGATCGGATTGGTTCGGATTTTTTTAAAGAAGCAAACCGAACCGAACCGAACCGCATGATGTTTTACTCTTTGGATCGGATGATTTTTATGCTCAAAACCGAACCGAACCGATCCGCGAACACCCCTAATCTCTATAGGGGTGTCCAAATCAACGGTAAAAAAAACATTTTTATGACCGAAAGCTAAAAAATGGATGTTTTTTTTTTGTAGCTATAGATATTGATATACACTGAATATAGTATGTGTTCCCAAGCTAATCCTAATGCCTAACTTCTAATGTCCTTCGGCTCCTATCGAAAATACGAAGCAAAGAAATAAATTAATTCAAAAGACCTTACCTCAGAGGTCGTTTTAGATTTAAATAGGTATTGGACCGATCTTGTACCCAACCACCCATCATTATGATTTACGTGTATAGAAGATTTGACCTATGCTTCATGAAAATTAAGTGGTACTGCTAGCTCCTTTACTAAAAAAAAAATAATGTGTGCTGATTTTCTTCCTAGGTTAGACCACTCGAATTCATATGCTCGTATTATTATTGTAGATGTTTCTCCTCAATTATTGTTAACCTCCTATGACAAGACTCTTTGAAGTGTTTCATTTTGATTAAGTGTGTAGTTGTTTTTCTTTTGGACCAATAGGCTTCCTTCATGATAAAAAATATATTTTTAAATTGTCATTCAAGATTATTGTCATCAAATATTTTAGAGAGAGAGAACATAACAGAAACCCCGCCCAGCCCATATTCTTTCTGAGGTAGATGCTAAATGAAGCTGATGGTTAACTTTATTTAGGCCTACTTCGATGCTTGAATGTGGGTCAAGACCCTGAACCCGGAACTTACTCTTTATTATAAGATTAAAAAAAGTAGGTTGGGTCTTTACTAGAGAGACGGCAATATACGTAGCAAAAAAAAAAAAAAAAAAAAAAAAAAAAAAAAAAAAGAGACGACAATATAATTGCTTAGGCTTATCTCAATTTCTGCTACAACACAGCAAGAGCTATCTTTTTCCATAATATTCGTATTTGATGGATTAAAAATTAGGGGGTGAATTTTCATGTTGTTTTTTTAGAATTACCATCTAAGTTTTGTCTTAAAAATTAATCTTTCATATTTTAAATATTCAAAACTTCTAAAATTTTAAGTTAGGGTTTAACTCAATCCAAAAAGTTAGTTTATTATGTGAGGGTTATCCTTCACTTATAACTATTATCTAGGTTATATCATTATACAATGTCGAACTTTCAACACACATCCCTCAGGTCTTGGATTGGATATCTAAAACCTGAAGTTTGCAGAACTGGATATCTACGGATGATCTAATGAATCTCAAATATATTTTGATACCATATTAGAATTTTGGATTTAGATCAACTCAACCTAAAAAAACTTATAAGATTAGAAATATCCTTCCTCTACCATCACTATTCAGATTATATTACTTATTCAAAATCTCAACATACAAACGGATATTTCTCTCATATCATTTTATTATCTCAAAATTAAAATTGAGATGATAGATGCGAGCCTCTTCTCCTATTTATATCATCACGTGTTGGTAGCGTACCCCAAACAGGGGACACTCGTTAGAACTCCGACGAGACACGTGGCTCTTAAGCCTATGAGATTCAATCTCCACGAGAGACTTGTTACCTGATAGAGAAGTTGTTATTATATGAAAGAAAATGAGAGAAAATGTATAGGATAATTCTGTTATCTGGTAGAGTCATAGAGAATTGTTATTATTTTTTTGTAACATATATATCTATCTTGAGGCTTTACGTGGCAGATCGAAGACGCTTTCATTGCCACCTATGCAGCATGCAATCCCTTCAAACTCACTCTTTCACTCACTGCTTCCGTTTGCTTTGGCAGTCCCTTTACTCCTTTGTCTTTCACTTTCTATCTCAGCTTTTGTCTGCTCTTTTCTGTTCCACTCTTTCTCTCCCTTCCTATTTCAATGCAGTGTAAGTCTTAGTTACTCTCCTCTAATTGCCAATGGATTTGTTTGGTATACCATTTTGCTTCATCAGCGCGAAATTACATAGCAATGATTCAATCCTCTCTTTTGTTTGGCGTTTTGGTGCCTCGGATTTGTTTTTTAGTTCATACCCAGATTTTCTTTTATGTTCTAGTTATCTGGGTAGTGAAAAAAGTTCATTCTTTTTCGTTAAATCATGGTCATGGACGATATTTCAAGTTATGCCTCTCAATGATTCATTTTCATTATATTAAAGTTTACTAGTTTTTCCTACCTAGTGTAAGGGCTTCTGATTCTATGAATCATTGTTTGCGGGGGTGTGCTGTGTGGTACATAACACATTTGGTTGAAGCCTAATGCTGATATAATTAAGGAGCAGTTTCTGCCTTTGCCCTTGCTATAGGATAGGGTAATCTACTTTGATTTCTCTTAGGCGTTTTCTGCTCATTTCAGGGTTGCTAGACATGCAGAAGGCGTTTGAGGATTTTATTATATTTTCTGCTTCATCCCTTGCTGTTGTTCTGGCTAGATTCTTTAAAAACTGTTACTGTTGATTGCTATGTTAGTATGTTTGATGTTGTGGCCACTAGGCTTCTGTGTTCATTCTTTTATTAATTCATGAATCCAATAAGCATATATAGTTGAAAACAAGAGGTTTCTATGATTTCCCAATCGGATGTATTATTGAGTATGACCATTGGATTCTGAATTCAAATTTATCCTAATAGAAGAATTCTGCCAGTTGTGCAGGGGTATCAAGTTAAGGGCTTTTGAGAAGGGGGGTTGGGAATGAAACATTGGTTTGACAGTAAGTATCACTAATGTTGTATTTGCATCTTTAGCAAATACTGTGAGTCTGTGACCTTTGAAAAAGGAGAAAAAAGAAGTCATTTGTTTGTTAAGCTTGGGATTCAGCATTCTGCTTATGTGAATATACATACACAATTAAATCAACTGTATCAGTTTGTGTGATTCATTCATCTTCAAATAGATTATATTTAAATAATAAAATGTGCTGGGATTTCCAGTGTTCTATTAAAGGTTCATTTAAAAATATTTGTCAAGTTAAAAACTAAACAAATCTCGATTTGGATATTCTATATTTATTTTTTGATTGAAGTGTCAGTAAGGACAATTTTTTGGAGGAGGGGGGGTCCTTAACTGGTAATAAAATTCTTTGTATGAATACAAACAGAAATGGGTCTTTTGAATTGAGATGCACCTCTGTGTGTCAGTACGTGTGTTTGGCTTGGGGACCAGTGGGAGACTTGACACATGTCCAGCTTTAACTTCCATGGAAGAGTGGTAAGTTATGAGCTTTGTTATATCCGCTGGTGCTCTTAGTTGTTTGTTGTTTATTGATTGTAATTTGTAGCTGTCTGCAACGAAATCTCTCCACCATGGAAACACTGGGCAAAAACTAGTTGTTTTTACTGGTGTCAATAATTAAAATGAATATCAGTTGCTAAAAATTTGAATTTGACTTTGAATTTTCAGTATATTGGTTTTGACTTCGAGTGATAAACACGGGAAGCCGTCAAGTTTTCGACTAAGATGTTATTTACTTGTACTGTGAGATGGATTTCCTATTTCTAATATTGAGTCTTATAGTTGTGCCATTACCTCCTAAGGCATGTGCTTAATTCTATTTTTCTAGTCATATAGCTAAAAAATTTTCTACTTATTTATTTTCACCATAGTTGTTTAGTCTTCAACAATTTTTCATATGGATTTATTGATATTGCAGTGATCATCTGTATCAGCGCGACAGTATGGAACGTTTAAACATGTAACAATTAAGAAGGAAGAACACTCATTTCTCTGATCAATGGCATTAATTTCTGAGCTATTGGCTAACATAATACTCTTGGTGACAAGGCCTTTCTCTCTACTTAAACTGGCATGCTTGTTTGGTATCAGAACTGCATTAATTGTCATTTTTACTTGGACCGAGTTGATCAGGGCTACAATTAGCTTCCATGTAAACATAATATTGGGAATTATAACGTGGACATTTGGGCTTATCTCCCTACCTGCAAGAATTGTGAATGCCTTTCAAAGGGAGAGGCAGGTTAGTTTCCATTCTGTAGTTGTAATTTGTGGCATGTGCCCTTTCCATAATACAATCTATTTTTCCTAAATTATAAGATGACTTATTTGCGTATCAGCATAATACAATTCATTTTGCCCTAAATTATAGACAGATAATTGTATTCCAACAATTTTCCTTTCTTCGTGCTGAAGGGTGGATTAGCTCTCTAGATAGAAATTAGAGCTTAACGGATAGGATTTGGCGCTGATTGAAGATTTGGCATACTGTAGTTTAAACATCAGATAGGATTAACCTCTTACCGAAGCAAGAAGATAAAGGCTGCTATAGGTTTCTAAAGAGATGGGAGAAGGAAAACATGGAAAAAAGAAGCCGGGTGGAAGGGTTTGAACATTATAGGTAACCATACCATTGATAGGCTAAAGTACATGTAAACTTTTTTTTTTTTGGGTGGAGGGTGGGGGGAGGGGGGTGTTGGTGTTGTTAGATCAAGTAATTTTCCCTCTATCCTTTGTGGCCTCCCCCTTTTATTCTTCTCCATAAGCACGTATCTTAATATTTTTAGATCCAATGGTAGTTATGTTGTTATGCAGCTGGAAGAAAAACTGCATCAAATGCAGAATAAGCTGGAGAATCTAATGTGGGATAAGAAGGAACTTCAAGAACATTTCCAAATGGTTGTCAAAGAACGCAAAATGATGGAGTTACTATTAGCAGAGCTTGAAGAGGAGCATGATATAGCCATTGCAAAAATTGAAAAATTAGAGAGAAAGGTAAACTATTTTGTATCCATGTGCCTTCCCTGTATTACGTTCTTACATATCTATGTAACTATTAAGATGACCCGAAGGTTGCAATTTATCACTTGCTTCATGATACCTGTTCAAAGTCTTTTAATGTCGAGCTTATGATATTTCTCTGCCGGCATAAGGATAACTTGTTAAATTCTTAATAAAATTAAGTGCTGAGCACCATACTCCGTTTTAGATTTTTCAAAAATAAACATCATATCTAACTTCTGGACAAATTATGCACCATGTCCTCTTACTCTCTTCATCTTGTATTAAGTGTGCCTATATGTATAGACTTAGCATCTGGATGGAACTATGGGTTGTCAAACTGCCCCTAAATAACGAGCAATATGTTAATATCTGCAATGGCCGGAAATTAAAATCAGTACTATTCTTTTGTTTTTTGGGTCAAAAATTAAAATCACTATTCATCAGTATTATTCTTGTGAGGGACTTGGTGAATTAATAAGCAGAAAGTGGGTTTCGTCTCATTTTCGTGGAAGCCAGTCATTAACAAAGATTGATCTTGGAAAAGCGATATAATTTTTTACTAGAAAATGTCACTCATATTTCCCTGCTTTAAGATTTTCTGAAGTTGGCATCAGTTCCATTGGATTAAAAATTTGTCCTGAAACTTGCTGAAGATGCCATGGGTTCAAGATATGACAGAAGATTATGTAAAAATATATGTTCAGTAACATTTAGTGTCTTAACTATGGTTTTGTTGGTTTTCTACTGATGCTGATGACCTTTACTATCATTGTTTTGTCCAATTTTCTGCTTGCATTGTCAAGTGGGAATTTAAGTTTCTGTAATTATTTCAGTGTACAGAAAGCTTTTTCCTGATTTAGTGCTTTCACTGCTTTGTTACTTGGATGTCTTATTTACAGTTGCGGGATCAGACAAATGAAAATCTTCGGCTAAAAGAAATTCAAGGAAAGGGATACTGGAGCTCCAAAGATCAAAATAACACTGACACTGGCCAAAACATTGATGACAGCAGCTATAACCATTCTGTCCTGCAATGGAAACCTAGTTATAATGGGAGTGGAATTGCCCTCCAAGATCTGCTGATGCACAAAGATGTTTGGGAAGATGAGAGCAAGACCAGAACCGAGTTGCTTAAACTCTTGAAACCAGGATCAAAGTCTGGGTCTGTTAAACCTGAAATGAGTGAAGTACTTGATCAACGCCGAGACGTTGCACTTTCACAATCACTCTTCAGTGCCATTATGTCACTTGTAGTTGGAGTGACTGTATGGGAAGCTGAAGACCCTTGCATGCCTCTTGTTGTAGCACTCTTTACAGTTGTAGGCATGTCCTTGAAGAGTGTGGTGCAGTTTTTCTCCACCATCAAGAACAAACCTGCATCTGATGCAGTTGCTCTATTAAGCTTCAATTGGTTTATTCTTGGCACTCTAACCTACCCTACCCTACCAAGGGTTGCACGTATGCTGGTTCCACTACTGTTACGTCTTCTGGACCAAATTATGAGCTGGTTCAGTCTCCTTTCCTTAGCTTGACATTACTTTTGTTTTTGGTTGTGTTCTATCATGCATGTGCAGTATAATAATCTAAATTGTGAGTCTCTTTATTTTGGTGTATGTTTCTTATAGCTTGTACAATATGAGGAATCTGTATATTTGGTCGTCTGTGTTGATATATTTTGTTTTCTCTGTTTCTAGTACCCCAAACTTGGAAGGGAGATAGTAAAATCAGTTTTGTCCACTTTTCAGAGTTCAGCAAGAGCCTTTGTTATTTTGTTTCTTTGATCAATGTTTCACTGGGATTATTTAATTTGGTGATACATCAACTTGTGGTTAAGATGAGGTGCGAAAAGAAATGCATCATTTAAACTATAGAAGGAAAATACTAAAAAGTCAGAAATTTTTTGTAAGTAATTTTGACAGAATAATGTAACATGTTTGTTGATTTTGGATGAATAAGTGGTTCTTATATCACTTCATTTTATTCAATTATTATCTTTAAATTCTGTTGAAGTTTTAGCCATTATATTTGGCTGTGTAGCAATGTAGCATTACTCATACAAAAGGATTCGCTTGTACTTTCCAAGCGTTAATAGTTCAGGGCTATAACCAAAATTTTGCAAGACAGATTTTCTCTTCACATTATCATTGTTGATCAGTTGCGGATGGGGATCATTGGGTCTAATATAATATTGGATGTTTGCACACTTCCATCAGGAAGTGACACATTGACACCTGTCACGCTAGGATTTGACTATTTGGTTTCATGTTGAGGTTGGAGTCCCATGGAGAATGATCTTTCATTGATTGTTCTTTGAGTATTATTATTTGGGATTCGGTTCCTCTATAGTGAGTGATGTTGTAAAGTGAGAAAATAAGATGTTATCCACTATTAATTTGATTAAGTATATAAAGATCTCAATTAATTAAATGATTTAAGGGTGGATATTCCCTCTTTTTTTACTTTCGAGCTTCACTCACTTTAGAGGAGTCAAATCCTATTATTTGTTTAACATTTTTTAATATTAATACTGTAGTTTTTTAAATTTCAATATATTTGATTGTATTTTTTTCTTTTATCCCATCATATTACATGATAAAAAAAGAATTTAATTGGTATACATTATCGGTATAAATATTTTTTACATTGTTAATCAATCAGAAACTATCACATAAGCTAAAATGTTTGACTCTTATCCTAATTATCTTTGAAGTCACTTCTTTCATGATTTCTGATTTGTTGACAGTGTAAAAAGTTTTATACTGATAATGCATATCAATTAAACTCATAAAAGATAAAGATACAATACCCTATTTTCATAGGGAGCGTCTGATGTGCACTCCAAAAATGGGGTACATGGTGCTCCCTTTTGGTAATGTATTCATGACTTTTGAATTGATAAAAATTTAATTAAATGTTAATTGGTTATTTGTTGATAAAAAGTGAGATATATCATACATCCCACTCATATTTGATGCACCATAAAAGCCATCATTTTCATAAGGTGTCAAAAGCTATATTGTATAAATAAAGATTTCCTTGTTCTATTATATTATTATTATTATACTATCTTTTAGTTAATAAAACAAAGAAACACATCTTAAATACACATTTTCTTTTTCTTTTTCTTAAACAAATATAAATGTAAAGAAATATTTAAAGCAATGATGTGTTCAAATCTTTTCCCTACCTTTAAGGCTCTTATGGTAGGCCTATTGATAAAGCAGCATGAGGGTGTGGTAGCATAAGGTTAACATAGTGTCGTAAGCATATATCTATAGCTAGATCACCCACCCCACTTTGCCACTCCTGTCACCATCTTTGCTATATTGAATTAAGAAGTGGATGGTGCTCACGGATATTTGTCCTGACAACGTCAACGACCTATTTTGGTAGCAGCCACGGATGGGCATGGTCAGGTCATTTATCAGAGATCTATGATTTAGCCTATATAAGATTTATTATGGCCTAATCTATTTAATAAAAAGGTCAGGTTAAGACTTTTTAAAAAGTCTGTATAACTAAAGAGGCCATATAGCATTTGAAAGTAAAGGTCTATTGACCCATTTTAATATAGAGATCTATTTGCATATTTATTTGTGAAGGCCGAATGATCTATTTATCAGTATAGACCTACCAACTTCTTTATCATTAAAGGCTTACAAGCCTATTTACAAGTGAAAGCCTATGACTTATTTATAGGTGGAGGCATATTTAAAGGTCTTGTTGAAAAGCAGGCTTTTAAATAGGCTTCCAGATCAAGCTAGGCTTTGAAGTAGGTCAGGTTAGGCCTTAAAAATTGGCCTATATCAGGCTAATAGGCCAGACTCAGATCTTGAGAGGCCAGACTCAGGCTTGTCAGGGTCAAGCTTGGCCTAGCCTATTCCCACCCCTAATAGGGGCAGAAGAAAACAGAGAGGACAAAATTTAGGTGCAATTTTATAAATGTTTTAGGTGCTATTTTTTTAGTAGAAATATGATATATAATAATTCGTCAAGAAAAATATCACATATGTAACAGATATGATATATGTCATTTCCCATTGAAAAACACCTTCTAAAATACATGTGGAATTGCATCTAAAGTTTTCTAATGGAGAATACAAAAATGCTAGCTAGTGACACCTTTAAGTGCACATTAGTCACATCTTTTGCTTGTGATGGCATCAGATGGCAAGTATGTAAAAGTTCAAGCGAGACAATGAAAATTGCATAGATGTAAAATAATGAGTGAAAGTATATGTGTTAGTCTATTTGCTCATGAAAATATTAGTTGTACATCCATCTTTTTTTTCACATCTCTAACATCAGTGAGATGAGATGTCAGAGAGAATATATGTTTTTTTGCAAGAAATGCGATAAAATTAATTATAATTAGATGATAAAAATTGTATAGACATAAAATAATGAATGTTGCATTATTAGTGTTGGCTTTTCCTCAAGCATATGCTTATACTCCAATTGAAGCATGTGCTCTGTTTTAGGACACGTCCATGAAAGGAGACGACGAAAGAATTTGGTTGGTCAAATAATATATATTTGTGGTACCTATGCTATTAGAATACATGAAGGTCTTCCAGTTATGTGTTACCTACTCTACTTTTAGCATATATATTCCATTCTATTTCTATATATGCTCCATTAGATTTGAATTGGAAAGCACTGTCTAGTGGAAGTTATGGAGTCTGCACTTAGCAACCACTAGTTTTAAACTTTTACCACAATTTCAACAACTATAAACAAGTAGAAAGGGGAGGCTCGCTTTTCCTTTTGTTTTTTCTTCTCTATATAACATACATAGACATGTCCTTCTGCATGTTTACATTCACATATGGTGATGCCGCAGTGAAAGTGACATTCAACAGTTTTTCCTAACAAAATGAAGAAGCTTGGAGGGCCATGGGGCATTAGTACTCTGCAATGACGTTACCCCATGTGGCCTAGATAAGGCAATGTCCTATTGCTAGTCTATTTCCCTAACTCCCTTGCTTAAACATTCAAGGGAAAGGTTCAAATTATAGCCTCACACTGTGCGGTGGATTTTCAAGGGCGAAGTCAGCAGTGTCTCACTCATTGACTAAATTGTGTCTGAACAGATGCCTAACATGGAAAGAGCCCAAAAAGATAGATTAGATGCGTGGGCATTACCATGTTTGGGAATGATTTAGAACCTGATTGAGATTATTCTCACCGTAAATATAAAAATAATGAGTTTTAAGATAATTATTTTGAAAATTATGTGGGAGTGGAGTTTTTTCAAATCTGATTTTGACTTTGCAAAATCTCTTAAAGAAAGTTTTTCATTGGAAAAAAAAATTTCTTTAGGATGAAACAGACATATTTAGATCAAAGTGATTAAACTGATAAAAATGATCTTAGGATGGTAAAAGATTTTTCTCAAAAGCTGAACTTTTGGGATTATTTAAGGACGTTTTTTTTACACTTTTGATTATTTCACATTCATAAAAACACAAATTATTTTGTCTTCACAAAAAAAAAATATTTTTTTTCTAATTTAATACACAAACAATTATTTTTATATTATTTGAATAACACAAACCAATCAAGAATTGATCAAACCAGTTCAAAATCGATGAAAACTGATCAAAAATCGATGGTGAGAATAGGTTTGAACCGGCCATTTTTCCCATATTTTTTGAAATTTTTATTTTAAAATTATAAAAATATATTTTTTAGTCAAATAAAGGTCCAATGATATACATTATTTTTTTTATTATTTATCCGCCTTTGTTGATTTTTATCTTATAAAATATATAATATGATTATTTTATGTTAATTTAAAATTTGATTTGCCTTAAGTTTATTACTTACTGTAATATATAATATTAAAAATATATATTTAATTATCATCGATTCGATCATAGTTCAATTACAATTGAATAATTAAATTTTGAACCAGTGCCTTCATCGGTCCGATTTTTAAAACATTGCTAAAAACCACTTTTTTCCTCTAAAAACAATTATTTTAAAATTTAATCAATTAATCCAAACCTACCAATTTTTATTAAAAAATAGTTTTTACTATAATCTTACTCAAACACACTCTAGCATCAGATTCTTGATTTCACTTTATCTTATTAAATGCATGCTATCACATCAATTATGATATTTGAAAATTTAGTTAAAGTAGCATACAGTAATAACTCCCAAAATTATCTACAAAAAAAAAAAAAAATTTAACTCACAAAATTAATTTACCACACATTTAATGATAAAGAGCGATATATTTTTTAATGTCCATCTTTACAACAACAAAAAATAAAACTTGGCCCTTCTCTTTCACGCGTCACTGTTTAATGCTCCATATTTCCCTCATCAATTGTATGGATGACAATTTATATATGTGCATGGAGATTCTTGTGGGGATGGTCTTGAATGAGACCCTATAGACAGAGATTTTTTTTCCCATAAGAACGGGGGAGGATGGATCCCCTCCGAAGACACTTTGAGGATTAGGACGGGGAACATGCTCCATGCACGTTCTATGGGTATTTGACCCCGAAAAGAGTAATAAAACATCTATATATATATATATATATATATATATATATATATATATATATATATATATATTATTAGTTTAAATATATATTATTTTATAAGATAAATAAAATATTAAAAACATTTCAACCCTTAATTTTAAATGTTTCCTCAATTCCTTCTTTATATGACATTATAGGCTTGTTTAGGTAAACGGCTTAAGTAAGCGTTTATTATATAAGCGCTTATATATAAGTTATTTCTATAATTAAAGAGAAAATATAGTCAAACGGTTTTCATATAAGTTATAAGCTGTTTTCATAAGATATCATGGAGAGCTTATCAAAATAAGCTGAAAACAGCTTATAGACATGTCACAAGCTATTTCCATAAGTTCTCACAAACACTCTGACAATCTCTTATGCCAGTAGATAAGGCTAAATAAGTTGTTTATAATAAGTCGATCCAAACAGGCCTTATGACTAATTATATGTATGATATTATTTTAATAATACAATTATTTTCTTCTTTTTTAACAAGATTACAAGAATATCAAATTCAAACTCTTTACCTGAAGCAGATCAATTCCAATATTTATTCGGATATGTAGATTAAGTAATTCTCCTTTTTAGATATGTATCCAAAATAGAATTTACTTATATATATAATTATATTTTATTAATTTTATAAAATTTAAAAAGTTTGAACCTGAAATTCTATTTATATTCCTTTTATAAAGACTTTACATGTTGGACATGACAATAAAAACTAAAGTTGATGTTGTAGTCTTTGATCTTGTCATAGTTTTACTGAATCTTTTTTTATACTATTTAATGTTGAATTTGTTACAATGTCTTGTAAAGTGCTTTAATTTTAAATATTTAAGATTTTTAGTATTTTTCTCCCTGTGGGGAATGAGGATATGAGGGAGAAAAACTCCCCATACGAGGAACGGATATGAAAAAAAGGGGGCGGGGATGGGGAGCGACGGAGTACTCCCTGTCCCGTTGCCATCCCTAGATAGTCTGCAGTGCAAAATATATTACTTAGTAAAAGTACATTTACTTAGAGCATCTTCAATGTAAGAACCATCTTTTGGTTCTTAACTCCCTCTCTAAGTGGGCTCAAAGATGCCACATAGGATTTAAGGAACGCCTACTAATTTTTGCTCCAATACAATAACCATATTTGGGTTCTTAACTTATTTTTAGTGGGTCTCACAATTGACCCCACATCTTTATCTTTTATTTAAATTTATTTTTATTTCAAATTAAATTATTAATTTCATTTATTTTAATTTTAAAAAATAAATATGGAAAAATAAATACACATCTTTTAAAAGTCCTTCATTTTAAAGTTCATCCAAACACAAAATATTTTTTACTTCTACTGATAGCTTCTAATTTTACTTCAAACCAAACAAGTCATTTTAAAAAGCGACCCAAACGGGCCCATATTAATTTTTAATGATCCTCTCAATTTTTTAGAATCTACAAAATAAAATTTAAGATTGCAGTTCCTTTGGTTATTACAAGTGTGTTCATAATGCTGCACATTTGAAAATTTTGTAATTGCAAAGAAATTGCAATTGCAACCATATATTAGTCACCTTTTTTTCATAATTGTTCATAATTTTTATGATTGTAAATCATAATTTGAAACCTTGCATTAACTTTTCTTAAAAGAAAAATTGATTGTGATGGATTCTCAATATAAAAGTTTTTTTATAATATTAATTAATTATATATTATCATATTATTAAAAACGTTTGATTTTTATAATAATTATAATTATATTAAATATAAAAAAATATGAAGAAAAAAAAAAAGAAATAAGCCAATAGCATTTAACATACGAAAGAGTGAGGGAAAGGCTTGCGGATGACAAACAAGGAGGGTGGGTGGTTGCATCGATCACTGTCTCCACTGGTGCGAAAGTATGTAGCCTTTGAGTTCAGACCCTGAAGACATCATATCATAATTGTGCTGATAAAGTTAGGGACAGCAGTTGCTCTAAAAATTGTTATTTGTTCCTAAGATGCTGGATGCATATGGGGCTCCCCAGACATAACCAAAGAAGAGACCGCGTCAATGATAGTATGATAGAAGACGTTACAATATTCAGGTGGAGTTGGGTTTCAAAGTAGAATATTAGGACATCATCCTCCCCAAATGGACAACATCCACTACTCAGCGGTTGTTGTAGCTAGCCTTTCTAGTCTCCAATAATGACAGTGCCCTTTGGAGTATTATGCAGAGTTTGTCATTGGCTGATATTTTCATCATAAAAGATTTTACGTATATAATAAAAAAAAGGGACATAAAATGTTTGTCCTATGTGTATTTTTGTAATATACATGCATATAATGAAAATAAAATATAAGTAAAAGATTAAAAAATATATACAATATTAAATGTAATATTTAAAATTTGATATTCAAATAATTAACAAAACTCAACCACATCATTATCATATATGATGACTGTTCTTTGTGTTCAATAGTGAAGAGATATTCGCAGGGCAGACTCAAGCATAAAGCGATCCAAACCCTTATTTTAGACCTCTTAAAAAAATAATTTTTTCTTTAAAAAAAATCTACTTTATATTTTTTTATATTATCTTTTTGATATGTTTCATACACCAATAAACATAAGTTAACCCATTTGGTTTAAACTGATTTCAGTGACAACTCTTAAACTAAGCACTTATTTAGTTTCACATTCAAAACCAGCAAACTCATGTAACGCCCCGATTTTCAAGATTTTTTTAATTAATCAGTATTTATGGATTTGTATTTTATTGGAGGGTCTAGAAAGCAAAATAAAATAAACTAAGACCATAGTCAAGCTCTGTGATATTGTAGGAGGCTATAGTTAAATTTTGGGTTGAAAACTCAGACAGAGCCCGGTCTGCGTTTTTCATTGACAGTAGTATTTTACTACTATCGAGACCTAATTTGGACTCGTGAACGAGACAGTTAGTCTTAAAAATCACGTTTCCTACATTTTCGAAAAAATGGGTCCTGACCTTCGAAAATGAAAATAATATAAAATATTCGGGCGGAAACTCGAACCGAGAGACAAACGGAGCTGCGTAGGGATTTAACGGGACCCACTAACGGATAAGCTTGATGTCACATCAAGTCACATCACCTCGAAAAGTGTGCCACGACTCGACACTGTCATAATGACATACGAAAATATCTGGACGCGAAAAGATCGAAATGTCCCTGATTTTTTTCCTAAAGGACAATTTGGTCCCTAAAAATATCTTAAAAGTGGCATGACCCACTCACTCTCTCTTCATAATTTCTCTCTCTCTCTCTCTCTCTCTCTCTCTCTCTCTCTCCCCCCTCCATCTTCTTCTTCTTCCTTTCTTTCTTTCCTTTCTCCATTTTTCTCCATTTTTCCTTCAAGCTTCACCTCCATTTTTCCTCAACTTCCACAAGAATTTTCAAGGAGATTTGTGAAACAAAGTTAATAACCTCATCCTCCTCTATCACCTAAGAGGTATAGATTTCACTTTTGAGCTCTCAATCTTCATTTTCTTCATTAAAATTCATGAGTTTCAAGTTTTAAGATCCAAACTTCAAAAATCTCTAGAAAATTGTAGAAAAATCCTTTTAATGCCAAACCAATTTCTACAATTTAGTTTCATCCTCTACTATCATAATCCAAGAGCATGAAATCAAATAAGCTTCCTAGCCTATTAACTAAAAGGGGCCTAATCCATGGATTTTAGGGGAAATGGGTTTTGGTTCAATTTTTGTGAAATGGCTCTTGATTTCACCTATTTCATTCCTTAATCATGTAATCCAAGTGATTAGGAAGCCAAATCAAACTCTCACCTAATTTTAGAGGTGATGGCTGAAACCCTAAGTTTTGGGTTTTAGGGGTTTTGGTTCAAATCTTTGATAATTGATCATAGAATATGCCTTAGGTATGCTTAAGGATCATTGATCCAAGAGTTGATAGAATTTCAACATCCCTAGCCTAATTAATTAAATGGGGGTAACAGCCTAGTCCTAAGGATTAGGGGGTTTGTGATTTTACTGTATTAATTTCTGGTTGTGTTTTGCTGTATAGAATCGGACAGGACTTGAGCGTTCGACAACGAACCCGATTGAAAATTGCGAAGCCGCATCCAGAGTCGCACGGGAACATCACCAAGGTGGGGAAAAAAACCACAATATCGTCGGATAGGCAAACTTTAAATAATATATATTGATATGCGTAGGGCGACCCAAACCCTACTAGAGTTCATTTGACCAATAGGATGATTTTATTGTATATCGAGGTTGTTTGTGCTGTGATTGGATATTTAATGTATTATATGTGATATATATGTTATGTCTACCATATGTTTATGATTAATTAAATATTATTTATCTGTGAGTTGATATTAATGTTGAATCTGTGCTGGTTGTTATTTATGTGCTGTTGTGACTGCTGATGTCTGAATAGAGCTAGGCAATAATTTCTGATGAGTTGGAAGATGAATGTGTGGTAAGAAAATATATATATATATATATATATCTTAGTGCTCAGCCTAGAGATACAGTTGATCTGTTGATGTTGTGATATAAAGTCGATACCCGGTTAAGCCGGAGGAAAGTTGATTGTGATTGTTTATAAGTCGTGGTTGAGGTACTAAGTATTGATTTTGAGATGAGTCGGTGAAATTCATGTTGCATAGTTGTTCATCACTGTGTTGGCATAGGGGCGATTCCAATCTCGCCTGCGAGGAGATGATCGTACCCATTAGTTGATTTGTAGACGGACGAACAAATGTCCCGATGGCCTGCGGGCGGGAGGATATGTCGTTGCCGTAAGTCGAGTTTTTAACGGACGGGCGAATGTTCGGACCTAGCCTGCGGGCGGGGGAATATGTCGTTACCGTAATGTGCATTGTTGACGGGCGAATATTCCAACCTGGCCTGCGGGCGAGGGAATATGTCGTACCCATGAGACGAGTTGAGCCTGCGTGCTTTTGACCGAACCTTACCTTATGGGAGGTGGCATAGTGATGATTGGGACACCTTGATCTGTTGGGGATGTCGCGTCTTGATCGCGTCCATATAGTCGTTAGTTGCATGAGTGTGAGGGACAGTAGTTAAAGAAGAATTATCTGGGAGTTGTTTGGTTATCACTGTTGTGCTGTTGAGTGTTGCTACCTATATAAATTACTTTATATAGCTGTTTTCCCATATATGATGAATTGTTGTTTCTTATCCCCCTCTATTTTCTGTGTCGTATCTTATTTTTCTCGACTGTACGAGAAGATCCTGTTGAGGAACTGTCGGAGGAAATTGACGGCATATCCGTAGAACCAGATGCTGGCGGGAGATCCCTGGATCTCGATGCTGGAGGACTGTAGATATTGGGGGGTTAGTAGTTGTAGTTGTTATGGGCAGTATATAGGTTGATGGACATGTATTTTTGGGGCCAGGAGAGGAAGTCGTATGTATTTTTATTTTCGCTGCTATACTTTCAGTTTTTATTTGTTGCGTACTTTGAAGTATTTTATAATTGGTATCAATTGTCGTAGGCTCTACTGATGGAGCCAATACTATTATGTCTGTATAAATTATTATGATATCAGTGTGTTGTATGTTTTAAATATTTCCATATTTTTATATTAGCACACTGATCTGCAACGTTAAGAATTTGAGTTTGGGCTACTAATGGGACCTCCGAGGAAGGGGTCGTCTCAACTCACATTTGCAATGGTCAAGTGTGAGTTCGACCATTTTTTAAGATGTTTGACTTTGTGTTGGGGAAACAATTTTGCAAAATCGATAATACCTGAAGCAACTTAAAATAGTTTTTGCTTTTAGATTGAAAAATTACACTAAATTTTATATCAAATTTGCTTTCAAAATTAAAACATTCAAACATAAATCAATACACTTCAAACTCAATCGTATTCAAATCAATTCTACAAAATCAATTCTATTAAAATTCATATTTATTAAACATTCATCCAAACAAACACTAAATAGTTTCTTTCTATAAAAAACACTTTTTGTCATATTTACATTCAATTTAATATTCTAAAAATTGCCATACTGCCTTTTCTTCAAATGAAAATTATTATATACAGCTGGTTGTTCCAATACAATCAATTGTTATAATTGTACCACAGATTTAATGAATTTATATTTCTAGTTTTCATAACATCGCACAACTATGAAAAATATATAAGCCAAGTATGAAGTATATGCGTTTTTTATAATTCAACTTAATTGTTAGGCAATTTCATACAAAAAAAAAAATTTTAAGATAATGCTAACGAGTGCCCTTAGGACATTGGCTAAGGAATCAAGAAAGGAAATTTCGCATAAGTAAATAGTGTATTTAATATATTGAGAAATGTCACACTTAGTTTCTCAATAAATAATTTCCTTTTATTGATTCTTTAAACAATGTTCTTAGGGCCCTCGTTAGCAAGACCCAAAAAATTACTTCCCCAGACTCAATTATAAGCAAAATTAACTAATTTCACACTTATTAAGGAAGTAAGTTAATTATCTTGATTTATATAAAACAATGAGTTACTATTACTAAACTACCCTGATATTAATTGTCTTGGAAAAGTAAAAGCCTAAAAGGAGAATTAATCAAGAATATTTTTGAAATACTGACATATATGATATTAAATAAAATTGACTTTATTGGATTTTATTTATATTTGAATCCACAAAATATAAATATTTTTTTGTTTGTAATTGAATCCGGGGTAGTATATAATAATGGATATCAAATGTTCCTCAACTGTTGGGAAAAATTTGTCAAAAAAAAAAACTGTTCGGAGAAAAAGATAGTTAATGTTGAGTTTTTTGATGCATAAAGTTAATGTTGAGTTAATTCAACTAAGATATAAATAAGTAAATAAATAAATCAAGGGTCATACTAATCAGTGTCATAAGAGTATTCATTAAGGAATCAATATATAGAAAGTTTTTATTGAAAATAATGGCTTTTTAACTTTTAATGGATTGAATATATCATTTTTTAATATAATTTTTCTATGTTTGATTCCGTAAGATATTAGTTAGTATTTCTCGTAATAAATTAACTAGGAACACCCATGTACTTCATGTAAGTAACCGGATTGCCTTTGGTTAAGATGAAAATGTGTAGCTATGATTAAAAATAATAAGATCAGATAATTTTATATAGAAGTGATTTCGAATTTATATTTTGTAAAGAATTTTAAGAAAAATGTTCAGAAAGATATGGCTTAGATCTATATTATTGTTGTTATGGAACCAAAGGAAGGTTATGATATCATAATAATGAAAATTATGTTATCATGCTCCTTTTCTAAACTCTCTTTCCGATTCTCTCAACCTTTTTCTTATTCCCTTCAGGATTCTGAGATTCCTATCGATCCAAGCAACATCTTCTAAGAGGAGATTAGTTTTGAAAACATTAATCACGATGTTGATAACTGAATAATCCCAAAATTATCCACAAAAAAATTCTATAAATCGAGAGGCAAATTTTTTTTTACATTCCGACAAAGACGGAGCAGAGTCAGATGGTTCCTGAAATCTCGAGATATATATATATATATATATATATATATATATATATATATTATCGTCAGTTTTTTAATGCTCAACGAGGTTATTTTCATTATCGTCAGTTTTGTTAAACCAATTTCTTTGTTAAACCAATTTCTTATTCATAATTCAATCAACATGCTTCCTTATCCATAATTTCATATTTACATCAAACTGTTAAATCAAAAACTTGTAAGTCGAATTAATTTTTTTGCAAGACCCACAGGGATGATAAATTTTTTAAAAATTTTTAGTCATGGTTTCATTATATATATTATGTTATTTTTTAATTTTAAATTCAAAAAAATAATTTTTAATCTTAATTTCATTATATATATATGTAAAATATTAATTTTAAATTCACGAAGTTAACTTTTTCAATTTTTAAGAATTATGATAAATGTTTATAAGTGCTTGTATGTATTCAAATATAAATAGCTTACTGAATTTAAGTATTTATGATATAAGCTTTCTTGTTATAAGTGTTTATATTATACTTTCTCCGTTTCATTATATAAGTCATATTTATAAAAAAAATTATCCCAAAATATATGTCATTTTTTATTTTTAATGTAATATTAAATATTTTTCATTAATTATATCCTTAAATACTTCACTTTGTATTTATAATAATAGTTAATATATCAATAACTAATAAGATTAATTTGATGAAATTATTATTTTTTTTATTTATTATTTTTTTAAATTATATAATTTAATCAAATATAATATATATATATATATATATATATATATATATATATATATATATATATATATAATAAAACGCATTATATATAATAAAACGCACCCGGTCAATATTTAATTAAACTATTTATTTAAACACGATCCTATCTTTAAAGGATAAACTAAGAAATATCTAGACAGGTGAGAGAAAGGCCCTGTAAAGCGATGACAATGTGACTGGGTGGCAATAAGAAAAGAGAAGGGGAAGACAAAAGAACAACCTTGGGAATCCGATTGAATTCGTATATCATCACCTTCAAGAATTAAAAGCAAGCCATAATTATTCTCTCACTTTCCGACTTAAAAAGTTTTGAAAACATAAATTAATAGTACCAGTAGTTGATTAAACGAATATCCCTCCACGCCTTTCACGTAAAGTGGATTCAAATCTCTGTCTTTTGTTTATGTGCACAAAATGTCAAAAGTTAATCAAATGTTCAACGGAAAGATTGATTTTTCTTATTTTAGTTATTTTTTATTAAAAAATTATTTTATATATAATTTATTATGTTTGAAAATAGGTTAAATTTATAAAAAAAAAAAATTTTGAAGCAAAAAGATTATTTTATATCATCTAATTTGTTTTAGTTTAAGATTATTGTGATTTGATTATTTTTCATTCTCAAAACTCTCTTCCCTATTTATCCCTACAAAACTAACTTCCAAACAAGTATTATTAAATTATACAAATAACTTCATACCCTTTTTTGTAATTTACTCTGTAAAAGTGATTTTTTTTTGCATCACCCAAACAAAATAGATTATCTTAAAATCGATTTTCAGCAAACATACCCAAACAAAAACAGATTCTGATTATAATTGATTATCACAATAATCGATTATACATATAATTAATTATCAACATAATCTATTTTTTTCCAGTTTTCCCAAACATACTATAGGTAACTAAAATATTACATAAAAATAAGACTTTTTTTTAAGAAATAAATATAAGACTCTTACCTAGTGTGCTATACTGCTTTTGTCATAAAATTTCATGGATAAAATTTAGGTATAGTTTAATATGTATTTAAGATGTTCTTTAATTAAAAGAAACACATGTATAACAATTCATAAATAAATATATAATATGTATGTAAGCTATTATTGCAAAAATTGATGAATACAACCAATTATTATTAAGAATTTCATCTTTGGATCAAAAACAGGCAAATGACGGAATATCACAAAAAAAAAGTGTGTCCATTAAAAAAGCAATTATATATATATATATACTCAATGGATTTTTAGCGTTCATTGGTAAGGTGTAGGGACATATCTATATAGTGAGGTGTGCACAAAGCAATTTTTTCAACTCATATATTTAGTAATTTTTGTTACCCATAAAAAAATTTGATGTTGTACTCATATGTCAAATTATCACCACTCATCAAAGTTGGATTGTCTCGTGTGGTACTACCTCTGCACCACCAAAAACAAAAAGAGAGGAGGGTAGAGAGAATAGAGAAGGGAAGGATAAATGAGATTGAAATAGAGAAAAGAGGAGAGATAGAAAGGGAGGAGAAAGATGGGAGACAATCCAAATCACCACTCATTTTGTTAGTTGTACTTGTACCTAACTCATTATTTTTTAAAAAATAGAATTTAAGAATTACTTCAAATATAAAATGAAAATGAATACTAGAAATAAAAAAAATGAATATAAAAACTAAAACGTCATAAGAGATAATATGATTTAATTTAATTGGTATATATTATCAGTGTCAAAATTTTTTACACTGAGAACCAATCATAAATTGTCACATAAGCGAAAATTATTGACTCTTATCTTAACTATCTTAAAAGTCACTTATACGATGATTTCTGATTGGTTGATGGTGTAAAAAACTTTACGTTAATAGTGTATAGCAATTAAACTCATTAAATAAAAGAGAGAAACTAAAACATAGCACTTTTTTTTTTAATCCTTCATACTCTGTTAAAATCTATATAGTCTTTTGATTTTATTTTTAACTTGCAATTGATGAGAAATATATTAGGAATTACAAATAATTTGTCTCAACCACTCCAATTACATGATCAAGATATTGTAAATATTATAACATTCTTTAGAAGTTCAGATCCTCTCTATTTAGTATTTAAAAAAATTAAATCATTAAAAAAATTATATTTATCTCTCTCCTAAATGGAAGAAAAAATGGAGAGGATCTCCACTCATTAGTTAGAGTGTACATTACATGAAAAGATTGCAAAACACGAGAGACGATAATTGATACTCCCTCCGTAATAAAATATAAGTAAAAATTGACTCGTCTAAGTTGAAACAAAATATAAACAAAAGTTGACTTTTTGCATCTTATTTAATGATAGTATATCAAAAATATCCTTTATTTTATTACATTTAATTGAAACAAGTTTCCATATAATATAAGTAATGTGAATAAACAAAGAAAGGTAATTTAGATAATGAAGTTGAAATTTTAAATAAGATTAACAATATTAAATGAAAATAATTAATTATCTTAATAAATGTAAAGGTGGTTAAATTTATTTATATTTATTATGGAGAGAATATTATTTATTAAATGAAATATTATTATTTTGTAAGAGGCAAGATATGTTTGTTGGATAAGCAAAAAGGGTTAAAACCCTCACAAGAAGCAAAATATTAACATTCTAATTCTAAACATAAAATAAATGATACGCTCATTACATAAAGAAGATCAAAGTGTAAATTTAAAAAAAAAAAATTCAAATTTGCATCACCGATAAACTGAGTTGAAGATTTAACAAAAATATAAGACTGCGATTTGTTGAAGATGTTTGTCAACAAAAAAAGAGAGACTTGTTGACGATGACTCAACTGTCCAATCACACTTTAGGTGGGAAAGTCGGTGGAGGGGGGATGATTTGAAGGTGTCTTTTTTTTGGTTTCATTAATAATTTTCAAATGAAAGTTATCATATATAATCAGAGAATGTGATTTTAATTAAATAGATTATATTAAAAATTAAATTAAATAATTCTTATCATATGATTGAATCATCTAAATTAGGTATCCATGAATTCACCTAATTTGAATTTCTTTCATATTAATATTATTATATTATATGATAGAGTAAACCGCAAGCATAACAAATGGCCCAAACCTCGTGCTAATTGCAAATTTCAAATTGCAAATCCAGCAGTAAAATACCGCAGGAGTTTCAGGAAACACGTTGCAGTGGCAGAACACGCGCACGTTCATCCACGTACTCCACCTCACCTAATGGCATTCCCCTGCAATTTCCTCCAAATCGAAGTTGTGCTTTTTAGGTAATCTTAATAATTTTAAAATAAAAATTATTCTATTTAATTAAAATATATTATTTTAATTAAATAAAAAGATTAAATCAAATGATTTTTATTATTTGGTTGATCATCTAGATAAGATAAAATTATCGTTAAAGTACATGACAATTCAGCGTTCCAAATTCCCATCTCCGTCCCGTTTTTTTCGTTCTCTCCTACTAACTAAAACCACTTGTTGTGTTCAGTAAACCGCATCGTGAACTGATCAAAAAAACAAACCGCATCATGAAGAACGCGTAACGGCCACGTGTCCACATCACCTTCGTCTGTTCTCGCTATAAATAACCTCTCGCTAACCCAATCTTCACCTGGTTGAGGGTGGGTTTGGTTTGGTTTAGATTGCGATTCTCTCTCTACCTCTTAGAATGAAGAGAGAGAGAGAGAGAGAGTGAGAACGGTGTGATGGTGGTGACTATGATTCTCTCACCGCGCGGTCTCTAATTCGCTTGGTGCAGGTCGGGAACCGCTGCTGCTACTGCGATTTTCGCGCGTAATGAGGGAGCGGTCGCCGGCGGCAAATTGGATCCCGCCTTGCATCAACTGAATCGGAGACCGCTGTGGTATTCCGACGACTCAATCGCTCAGATCTCTGCTCCGATTTTCTACAACCAGTAATTTTTATGTCTTTTCTTAATTCCGGTTAATCAGATCCGATTATTTTTGTTTAGATTTAGCGGTATATCGGATTTCGTAGTTTACAGCTATGTGTGGAAACCGTAATTAATGGTTATAGATCCTGATGCATAGTATCTGAATCTAAAAAACATTTTTTTTCTGACAAAACAGAAAAAAAAAACATTTTTGGTAAAGTTTCTAATAGGATTTCCTTATTTAGATTTAATTTTCATGGTACGTGCTTCCTTTTGTTGATTTGGAATTTGAGCTGAAATTTGTGTTGAAACCAAAATAATCATGGATTTATTACCATAATAATAATAATAATAACAATAATAATAATAATAATATTGTATCCATTGAGGTTATACAACTTGAGACATACGTTTAAGGTTCACATAAAAAAAAATTAGAAAAAATATATTTGTTGAAGGTTTTCTGATGTAATTCGGCTCCGGGCAAAATTAGACGGCATGCCATGGCCACAAGTGTTTAATGCGATGCATTTCATGGGTTGCTTGTGCTTAATATAGTTCGTGATACTTGCAGATTGTTTGACATTGCTTTTAGAACAGACGGCTTAAGTTTATGAAAAATAAAATAGGTGAGTTGTAGAGGGTATTGGGCAGAAATGGAAGGCCTGCTTGGGGTTAATTTTATTCTGTCAGCGTAAGTAGCTTTCAAAACTAGAAAACCCAGGTTGAGGATGAATTCTAACTGTGAGTTGAACTAATTGATCTTGATTGGTTCCGTTTACTTTGAGATTGATTTGAAAGTTTAATGCATAAAGCAATATACAGTTTCATATTATGATATATCCCATGGAATTGGTATACTCTGTCGAACTAAAAGGTTCTAGCATTGTATAGTAATGATCTGATCTTCAGTTTTAGTGTGCCAACAAAATAGATTCTGTGTTATTGTCGTATATAATAAGGACTCTAAGTAAGCCTTGTTCTAAATGGATACTGTTATCGATGTCTACAATGGGGCAGGGGTTTAATGGTTGTTTGTTTTTTCATGATCATCTTTTGTCATGAACATGCTATAAACTTTATAAATGTATTTATTTTGTGTCTAGTAAGTTAGTAGCAATTATGGATGTTAAGTTATCAGAGTTCTGCTATATGATGGTTTGTATTTAGCATTAGACTATTAGAGCTCAGACCAATCTTAGAATGATTTATGTCTTTATTTGGTAGCTTTAGCATTAGAATATTGTGTTTTAATTATGCTCTGATTGAAACTCAAAAGTGCTTGGAGATATATGAATTTCCTAATAATAGCTTGTCTTCTTTTGTATATAAGGTGCTATTTCTTTGAATGGTACCTTTCTGTGCTTTTCATATTACTCGGTGCTAATGAGCTCATGGCCCGCAGCAGGCCAGAACATCTCTATGTAATGATGTTTTTTTACCTGATCTTACATTTGTGGAAACAATAAATTGCCTTTTGTTGTTCTATATAGTAAATATAGATGTTTTTCCATCAATTCTCTCGGTGCATGCGGAGAAATGTGATTCCTTCCGCCTAAACACTTGTCTCTCTATGTAAGTGATTTTCTTTCTATGATTTCTTCAATAAGATGAGCTATGAGCTATTAACATATTCACATATAAGAATATTGCATTCCTTCTTTTTAATAGATGCATTTACACAAACTTGAAACAGCCTAATGTTTTAGCAGCATATGAATGTGAATATCCAATATGTGTTTTTAATAACTATCTTTTTGCTTATGAAAATAAACAGGTAACAGCTTATTTGGTTGCTGCTTCTCTATGCTCATCTAAGTTTGTGGAAGAATTTTAAGTATCTATGATGACAAACAATGTGTATTATTAGGAATTCTAAATGTCGAGTTAGATTGGGAGAAGAAGTCCCACCTTGAAAAGGAATTGATATGTTTCTGTAAGTGGTAATATCTTAAGGTTTTGGGTCAAGATGATTCTTTGTAACTTTGTTTAGTTCATTGAATTAAGATTTCCTGTATTTTGCACTCTATTGATCTAACATGTATATTCTAGAGCAACTTGGCCTCACCTGGTGTTCAGAGGGAAAGTAATATGATTTATTCATTGGGATAGTCCTGAGTTGCTTGATAAATTGAGGCTTGCTATCTGCTCTGAAAGTTTGGTTTGTGCTGGAATTGGCAAATTTAGGATATTGATAAAGATTCTATATTTGCCGAGGACTCAACTGGCAAAACTTATGTCTGGAGAACATTTTTCGGTAGTCACAAATGTGAATGCTAGGGCCACTCTTGATGGAATAATGGTGTTTCTTTCTGACCCAATTCCCTCTCCTCATGATTGTGGCTTACTTTTGGTAGTCAGGCAGTATCGGATTTAGGGTTACCTGCAAAGTGAAATGCTTTAACTTTTAATCATTTTTAAAATATCTGCTATAAACCCATTTTTAGTTGTCTTTTGCTATCCATCCCGAGGATTTTTGTTTTTATGGTGAATTTTCATATCACTGTTTTGTGTTCTTGGGTTTATTCGAACTTCTTAATGGGGACTGAGTGCAGCATGAAACTTTGATATCTTGTGTGGTCCGAGTTCTATATCTTGCATGCTAAGCCAGTCAGTTGTTTTATAAGAATGCCTATCCAGCTTCTTAGGGTTTGAATATTAATAATATTTTAACTTTATTTACAAGTACAAACTTGGTTTAAGACATACAGGTTAATAGTTTTGTGCTAGAGCCTATCTTTATTGTGCAATCACTTATTACATGACCTAATAAGCAGCTCCTTAATTTTATGGTGAAATTACTGATCACATGGATTCGTTTTGTATTAAAAGAAGGGTTGGGGAGGAAGGGAATCTGACAATGAAGCTGAAGGATGAACATTTTCATACGGTATGTCTTTGTCAAATTTTCTGATCACAGTGGTCATTATCCAGGGTATATATTCTATTTTTGCTGAGTTCCGGTTGCCCTCTGCTAAAGATGTTTTTAACTTTGATTTTGTATAGAAATTTTGTAGGGAAAAAAATGTAATTGTAACCTTGTAATTAATTTGTTAGGCATACTATCAACTATTATTGGAATTCTTCTTCTTTGGCTTCTTCATAAATCATAAGGGATAGTCCATAAAGAAAGCAAGACCGCAAAATAGCCGCAGGGATGTAGTTTTAGAAAAGTTTCAGATGTCTGCCTGCCACCTCTCCACATGTTTTATGATGTTAAGTGAATTTATTTAATCCTGTTCGATATAGCTGCATATTTTTAAATATTGTGTAAACTAGATTATAAGGTTTCTTTTTGACATCAAAAGTCTGTCTGATTTTGGCATTAGTTTTTGGGCCAAGGAGGGTGCCTGGATTTTTGTTATTAACAAGGTTCCTTTAAAATAAGCAGTTACTATTGATTTCGGGTTGAAAAATCTCTACTTTTTCGCTAGAAGGTGCTTCTAAAGTTGAATTTATGCACAGGTTATTTACTGCATCTTCCTCGTTAGCGTCTTGTTTGGATATATTAACCAAATTTTTGTTAACTATATTTTAAAACTAAACAAAATGAAATTCGGTGTTTGCCAATATTTTTGATTGACAGCTTAATTAAGTGTTTATTTAATAATTTTTTTTTTAAATAAGTTAAAACAATTTATTTTTATAAGTTTTTCTGATAAATTCATAGAAATAAGTTTAAAAGAGCTTATGAAAAGATATAAATTATTTTTATAAATTATTTGTATAAGTTTAATTTTATAAGTTATTTAAATAAGATCTTGATAAGCTCTTTTAAACTCACTGTATCCGTACTCTCAATTTCAGCCCGTTTATGACCTCAGGATTTCAATAAATAAGAAAAAATTAATATTTTTTGAACATCAAAATATGGATAATAGTATGGTATTTTTTATTTTTTTGATGTATTTTTGAAATGTATATATATATAAAGAAGATAAAAAAGTAATTGAGAGATAGAGATAGAGATAAAAAGATATTATATATGATGTTTAAAATCTGATGTTTAAATAACACAATCATAAGTAAATGAAACACTTTGATGTCCACCAGTACTACTTCCACTCCCGGACAAGTGAACAAGGTTGGCAACTCTTTCTCTTCATTACAAATTATTTGTGTGCTCTCTCAAAGCTGAAGCGCTGTTCTTTAGATTATCCAACTATCAAAACTACAGTAACTAGACTTCAGTGGCCCTAGATGGGACAATATAAACTATGCTTATACTTTATGCAACTATAGACTTCATTAAATATTTTTCATCTTTAGATTCGTGGAGTTGATCATGCATGGGACAACTTTTGATGTGTATAAATTCTTTCATATTCTTCCATGCATTACATAATTTATGTTAAATTTCAATCAATTATCATCAAATACTGCTCTACAATATTGTCTTTGTCTTGCATAGCTTGTCAGATTTTGTGATTATTCTTACACGTGGGATGAATGTCAATCTGATAGCATCATCTGCGAGCTCTCTAGAAAATAGGAATGTAGAATTTCTTACCCCTATGGGATGAATAATGAAATATGGAACACAGCACAACCTTTTTGACAATCGAGGGCCGTCACCATAATTTTCTATGCGTTTTTTCCGCCTTGTACTGTAAACTGCTTTTCCAAGAAGTCAATTCCGTGTTAAGAGATCTCAACTAATACCAACTAATATTTCCATTAATATTTGAGATCTACCAAACACCTCTTAAGAGAGATGTGTTCAATAATATTGACAATAAATTGATTATTTAATAATCTCAAAACATGAAATCATGTAGAGACATAATTATAAGTGATATAATTTATTTGATTAGATATATTGAAATTTTATAATTTTAACATTTATGTCTTTATTTTCATATGAATGATAATAATTATTATTTATTTTTTTAAAATAAATTGTTCCTACTAACTCAGGTCCTAGCTCCGGCACTGTTGAGCAGGGTTTCTTTTTTTTTTTTTTTTTTGAAATATGCTCTCTTAATGCTTGCACTAAGCATTGGGCTAAGCTCCGTTCATCTGGGTTAAGCCCAACCTTGGTTTCAATTCTTGCACTTTCTAGCAGGCATGTGCTTAGTCTAATTATCCTGAGGCTATCTGCGAAGCACCTTTCCATATTGGTGTACTTGGACTTCCTATTATATTCAGAAATCACTCACATTGATAGCTTTCTTCGACAAAAGAAATATCCCGAGGTTATTGAAAGAGCACAGAAACTACGACTTTTTATATTAATGTAATTGATATTTGATGTTACCTTTAAGAAAATGGTTTTTTGTGTTAACCACCAAATTAGGAGTAATTTTGGGTTTTGCTTCGGTTTATGTTTTTTAAACTGAAATTGAATTTTATTGAACTTCAGAAGCATCCAATTTCAGGATAGGAACAAGGAAATCAGGCAGGGAGTCCACCCAAGTAACTAAGTAATAGTCCCTAGTATAGTTTGGTAAAACATCAGCCACCCTATTACTCAACTTAGGAGTGTACAGAAAGAGTATGAGGATAGAGAAACTGAACAATTTTTTTTTGGTAGGCTACATTAATATTTCGGTCTTTATATATGAGACTAACTGATTTTTAATTTAGTCCTTTATACGTAAAAAAATTTTAAATCAGTCTCTATATATATAATTATTTTTAATTTGGTCCTCACCTTTTATTGGTGTTATAACTCTGTCACATGACAGGGATCAAATTGAAAATGATTGTCATATGTAGGGACCAAATTGAAAATGATTGTTATATGCAGAGACCGAATTCAATTTTTTTTTTGTTGAATTCAGTCCCTACATGTGATAATCATTTTTAATTTGGTCTTTATACTTTAACTCCAACAAATGACAAATGATGTTGTAACATTAATAAACGGTACGGATCAAATTAAAAATAATTGTACATATAAGGACTGATTTGAAAAGTTTCTATGTATAGTGACCAAATTAAAAATCAATATCAAGTATAGGGATCAAATAATTATTTTAACTTTTTTTTTTTGTATTATCTGAATGTATGAATGTACGGGGGCTAAACTTATTTTTAGTACTAGTACTGTGTGATGTCTGAATTGAATCAAATGATCATTTATCACAAATTTTGAAAACAAAAATTTCAGACTTGATACGAAATGATTTACTATTTATACTTTTACTCCCATCCAATCAAAATACTTTTTATTCATATTTTTTTATATCTATAATATCACCTTTTGTTATATAATTGCATAGCAAAATATTTACAAATCAATTATGCAGATCCGTTTAACAAATTTTTATTTAGTATTCTACAAATAGTATGTTTTTTATAAAAAATGAAATGAAATTTATATTTTCTGATGATTTTACAACACATTTTAAAATAAATGAACCCGTAATAATAAAAATAATTAATTAAATGTATGCCATTATTGTAATATTATTTATGTAGATTGATCATTACAAAAAAATGTATGCCATTTTCAGTTTGACCTAACGAAAAATAACTTTTTTCCCACTTATACTCAAATCATGGTTTGGAATTCAAAATTATGCTCAACCACAACTCAACCATAATATTACTGAACATGTTATTTGTGTATGAAACCCACATCAGTCTCCATACCCCCAAATCTGGCCGGGATTTAGGTCGTGAACTATATTAATCCACGATATGGATACCCGACCGTCACTTTGTAAATGCAGGGAGATTTTGACCGTTGATTAAATTTTATATAGAATAAATATATTAATGAAAAATAAATGTATGAGATTCTGACCATAGATTAAAGGTGAATGCGTGAATTTGATGAATGCAGAGGATCCGGATCCATAAATCCAAACATGCTGATGAGTTAAGGAATCAAATTACTAATATTAATTCGTTACCATTTTCCCTATTTCAAATATTCTAACACCACTATTCTATCATTTTTCAATTTGTGATATCTATTTTTGAATTTTTCCTTTTTTGTTGTACATTTGTCCTTTTTTAATACCCCCATCTAAACCCTACTCAATCTAGGGGTGTAAAACCTGAACCAATAATCCGATGAAT
Organism: Ammopiptanthus mongolicus; assembly: GCA_039655645.1. Lineage (NCBI taxonomy): Eukaryota > Viridiplantae > Streptophyta > Magnoliopsida > Fabales > Fabaceae > Ammopiptanthus > Ammopiptanthus mongolicus. The sequence continues at coordinate 95,493,511 of CM077343.1, read as the reverse complement.
GCAAAAATCCAAACCGAACCGATTAAATTGGTTGGGATTTTTTTGATGTTCGGATCCGAACCGAACCAAATCAAATCTAATAGTGATTGGTTTGGTTCTTGTGTTCAAAGATTCTAGAACCAAATCAAATCGAATCAATTACTTTATTTTAAAATATATATATATATATATATATATATATATATATATATATTAATATTTATATATATTTTTATAGTTTAATATTTTAAATATTTAATATTTATATATATATTTTAATATTTAATAATTTTCGAGTCTAAACCGAATTAAACCGAACCAATCCGTTCTTGAATGGTTTGGTTTGGCTCGGATTTTATAGGAAAAATTGTTTAAAATGAAACCAACTATTTTTTTTTATTCGAATTTTTCTCTCACCTAAAATCGAACCAAATCGACTCATTACACACCGAACCCAGGGAAAAACTATTTGTTAACTGAATAAGTTATGTCTTGAGATGCTATATATTAACATGTGAAGCATTTGGTTTTGTCGAAAGTCTCCTTTGAAATTGATACGATTTTAGGTACTGAGGCATGTGAAATTTGACTTTATGACCTAAGTACCTATAGGTGTAAATATTCTCTCTCCATATTTTATTATTTCAGCATCCCTATTTATATATTCTTTACATTTACAAACAATATATTTATTCTTCTTCTAATTAAATATAATATATTTAAATATTCATTTATGCTCATATTAATATACAGTGTCTAAATTAAATATAAAAACAAATGTTAAAAACATTTTCTTTTAGGTTATATATGTTTAGTCCCTAAAAAATGAACGGATTTTGATTTTAGTCCCTGTAAATTTTTTGTTTTGATTTTCATCCCTCTAAATTATGAAATTACTAATTTCGATCCCTATAAAATGAGCAAATTTTGGTTTTGATTTCTGTAAATTATGTTTCTTTGATTTTCATCTTTTTAAAATTTAATATTACCATTTTTAGTCCCTAACATTCATTTTAGGGTTCAAGGAAAATTTTAGGGAAATCATATGCTAATATAATATCATAGAGGTCATTGTGTGTCATTTGGAATGACCATACGACCTTCTGTTTAACACATAAGTAGTTATTGGATGTCACATGATAGTAGGGACCAAAAATAGTGATTTTAGAAGGACAGAAATCAAAGAAAAATTTTTACAAGGACCAAAACCAAAATTCGCTCATTTTACTGGAACAAAAAAAAAAACATATTTAACCCTTTTTCTTTTTTATCTAGAAAAAAGTCAGAGGAAGTTGGCCAAAATCGAAGTTAGGAGGTTGATCTGATCTCTGATGTGCATAGGAAATACTGGCAAATAGCTGTAAGTGTTGGAATATAAAAGCTGAAGATCCTACTTCAAGGTCATATAAGGAACTGAAACTCCCAATAGATCACTTTGCAAAGATTAAATTTGTGTTGAAATAATTAATTTAATTGCATCAATATAATTTTCAATGTATTAAATTGGTGCTATGTGTTATTAATTTATCACTTACTGTTAAGTATTAACGTTGGCTAAATATTTGTATCATGGAGTTTGATGTTTGTTCACAAATTGCAACATAGTAAGATTAGTGACTAGAGAATCAAATTTGGAGAAACTTTATTGGATTGTTTTAAACAGAAAACGTTTTTATTTAAGAAAAAATGGAGAGATAGAGCCACACATCAACATAATGAGTTTTTTTTCCTTAACAAATTTAGGATGAGGAGAATTTCTTTCCATTTCAAAGTCAAGACAAATCATAATCAACTTCAATAAGAATTAATAGTGAGATTAAAAATTACCTACTAATTAATGTAATCTCAAGATTGAAACTCAAATTATGTTGTTCTCATGAACAAAAAATTGAATAGGTGAACGAAACCCCAATATAAGCCGGCCATAAAGGGCTGTTCCACCTTTTTATTCCCTTGCATTGAAACACCAAAAAACCAAAACCCCATATTCTTTATCGGTGTTATCCCCAACAAAAGGATATAGTGTAACAAAATGCGGACAAAATGTTGTGGTGGCTTAGCCCTTGTGGGTGGGGCTGCATGCCAATAATATATGCGCTGTGCAGTGCAACTTCTTAAGCTTTTTGTTACTTAGCAGATAGTGAGTGTGTGATGATAGGAATAGGAGCGGCAAAGGCAAGCTACTTTGGTGCGAGTTTCAAAAGGGGACAAATTAGATACAGCCAGCCGCTCCAAAATCGATCCCAATATTCTCAACAGCTGCAAGCAATAGAATGAATGATTGCCCTTTTCTTGGTGTCTAGTGTGAGGTCCTCCTTAGTGATAATATATAAATGCTGCATTTCTACTTAGAAAATTTATCTCACTGCAAGCTTTATTAATGTAGTTATGTAATTAAATTAATAGTTCTAAAGGTTGGCCTAACGGTGGACAAACATGTAATGTGTGAATACGTACAGAGCCACAGATTTAAATTATAGTGACCTCAATCCAGGGCGTTCCTGAAATTTTGGGTACCCGTACGAACTGAAAAATTGATACTTTCTTAATCATTTGGGTACCTTACATCTTGTGTGTGAGATCGTTCGACAAGAAAGAGACAAAGAGTTAAAGAGAGAAAAAGAGGGGGAAAAAGAAAAATCTAAATTAAACAAGAGTGTAACTAATTCTAAAAAGTGTATTAATTTAAAGATATATTTTAATAAACAAATGCCATAAAATTTTTTATCATCCTATTGTTAATTTTTTGGAATAATTATTTTTTATTACTAAAAAATTATGATATAAAATTATTATTTTAATATTTATATATATTAATTAAATTTTTACATATTATTTGATGTCGTTCAAAATGGGGCCTTGTCCAGTTGCCCCGATGGAACTTGCTTAGAGGGCACACTGCCTCAAATTCTTGAGATTAAATTGTAAGGAATATCTTTATAAATATCTTAGATATAGGTAATCGGTCTTTAACTAGATCAAAGTGATAAATTAATCGAGATACACACAAATCAATTAAAATACCACACGGCCACAATTTAAAAAAAAAAAGAAGTAATATTTTATACTATCAAGATGTACTGAACATTGCCCACAACTTATTATAAAAAAATTATATATGTATGATATAAAAAAATAATCGCTTAATGAACTTTTTGATCCTGTGAATATAGTACCTTTTGATTTTAGTCCATATCTTCATTTTTCTATGCATTGTGTATGTTTAACATTTTCAGTTTTGCAATACGTCCCTGCCGTCAAAACCCTCAGTTAAGTGTTGATGTGGCTAACGGATTGACATATCAGCATTGCCACATGACATTAAATATAATTTTTAATGTCATGTGGCAAATTCCTAAATTTTTTTAATAATTATTTTTTATTACTAAAATAATTATAACATTAAAAAAATGGTTAAGTATGTTTTTGATCCCTATAAAATTGATAAAATTTGATTTTGGTCCCTATAAAACATTTATTCGTTTTTAGTCTCTACATTTAATAAAAGTAATGTGTTTTTAATCCCCACTGGGGATGTTTGATGAAATGCTTCACAGATGACCATGTTTTATTGTTTTGTGGATTTTAAGGTGAAAGAGAAATTATTGTTTGATGGAATTAAAGATGAAGGGAGGAAATCAATACGAAGAGAATAACAGGAATAAAAGTCCCAAATGCGTCATGGGAAAAAGGTCCAAATTCTCTTGGAAAATGTATAACCGGCCAAATGGAGGGAAAGGTGAGATGGAGGGGTTTCGGAGAAAGCCATCCGCTCAAAGAGTGGGTTCAACAATACTTCAAGAGTTGAACATTACTTCAAGGCAATTCTTTGGCCCTAATAAACATGTGGCGGATCCCCCTTATTTCATTTATCCTCATGATCCTTATGCTTATTTGAGTGATCATGACACGACTATGTCCAACTTTCATCTTTCAATACATAATCCAAATTACTTCCCTATATATGGAGATCCTTTTACAAACGAAGAGGTTCAGTGCTAGCACCACCTGCTGCATTTATTAACAGTTGATTCCCTAATACCGCTAACGATCCTATGTTATACCGTCAAGAGATCCTAAGGGCATTTGGTCCACATGTTCATAATTATAAAATTGTCATTCCTCTAATGAGTTTTCATGAAAAATAACTACATACGAGATGACCTAATGACTTCAACCAATTGGGTTTATTTGAAAATAAGGCCTCATTGCCAAGGCTCAGTGCATACTTGTACCGACGAGGGGGACTTGATGGTGGTGGACGTAAAGGGGAAGGAGATCTGGCATGGAAGGGTTTGGTTTATTAAGAAAAATGTTTTTTATTTTATTTTTAATTATTCTACATATGTTTTTTATCCCTATAAAATTGATAAAATTTGATTTTGGTTCTAATAAAAATTTTTATTCGTTTTAATCTCTAAAAATACAAAAGTAATGTATTTTTAATCCATCACCATAATTATTTTCGCAACAAAAATTAATCATTAAAAATAAAAAATTATAAAATTATCACATGACATTAAAAGTTATATTTAATATCACATGACAATATTGGTGAGGCAATCTGTGAACCACATTAACACTTAACAGAGGATTTTAACGGCATGAACATAATATAAAACTGAAAAAATTAAAAATACATAATAAAAAAAAAATAAAGATAGAAAAACCAAAAGTCACTATTTTTTTTTCATGGAACAAAAAATTTAATTAAACCAAAAATAATTATACACGTAACATCCCTGATTTTCAATTTCTCACTCTATCTGCGTATATACCCACAGACTGCTAATTTATGTGGATATACATAAGATTGAGAATACAGACAAATTAAGAGACAGGAGCCCCTAGCACCGGCGCTTTTCTTGGCCCTGAAATGGGGGAATTAGTGTAAAGAAGCGGATAGGAGTGCCGGCACATCCCTCTCTTAAGCTCATGGCATGTAGGTTTTGACAATTATCTCTGCTACCATGTGTTAAGTTTGAATTCTCAAATTTCTTACTGTACAGATTCGTTGTGAGGTTTTTTTATATGCGTAACAATATTTTTTGTATTATATTTCATAACGTATAGTTCTACTTCTATTTCTTCTATGTTATTCTAGTGTGTTTATTTAATTATTGAATTAATCTTAAGTCAATTGCTTATATAGTGATATTATATAGGCTTAATTACATTTTCGTCCCTCAGCTTTTTCAAATGTATACTTTTAGCTTCTCAAAATTTTAATCATACATTTAATTCTCTAATTTATTAAATTATGTAAAATTAGTCCTTTTTAATCTATTTAGACTTAATCTTTTTTAGGTTGTTTAGACTGATTTTGTACAATTTAATAAATTAAAGGACTAAATGTGCAGTTAAAATTTTCAATGGATCTAAATCATATATTTAAAAAAGTTGAGGAACCAAAAATACAATTAAGCCAATTATATATTGGCACTCCAAATTATCTATACATACCTCTTCAATGAAAAAGAAAATTTAGGTGCAATTCAATAGGTGTTTTAGGTGTTGTTTTCTAATGAAAATATGACATGTGTAATATATGTAACAATTGTTACACATATTATATTTTCATTGATGAGTTATTATATATATATATATATATATATTAAACAACACCTATAAATTTGTTGTACTTAACTTTTGTCCTTTAGTCGGTAAAAAAAAAAAAACACTTTTGTCCTTTAGTCAATCATAATTTTAATTTTTTTTTTATGAAATTCTCTTTAATTAATGAGCAGTGTGAATAAACAAATGTGCGTGTCAATACTCGATCTCAACCTACTTGTATTAGTCACTTTAATTTAGATAAACATGAAGTGATAACTATTTTATGACATGAAAATGAAAAAAAAATTATAACCGTATCCATTTAATGTGTGTTTGGGTTAGTTACAAAAAATTGATTATTTCAATAATCGATTATATGCACAATAGATTATTGTTATAATTTATTATAATAGAATCAATTTTATGTTTGGATGTGTTTGTTGAAAAGTTTTTTAAGATAATCTATTTAATTTGGATTGTGTAAAAAAATCACTTTTATATAGTAAATTACGAAAAAGATATAAAGTTATTTGTATAATTTCATAATATTTGTTTGATACTTAGTTTTGCAGGATGACATGAGAAAAATATTATTAGTTTCAAAATAATCTAACTATTTTTTAAATAAGTGTCAAACTTTTAACTTCTCTAAAAATAAACATTTTCTCATAAAAGTAATTATTTTACAATTTAATCAGTTTATCCAAACATAACATATTATATTGAACCACACATAACATATTATATTGAACCACGACTTTTATCTTGAAAAACAATTGTTTTGGGTAAAATAATAACTAACTTAGCGTAGTATAGTCAAACATGGAGAAGAGGGGTGCCAGCCTTCACAAGAGATGACGGCAACTTTTTGTTTAGCAAAAATGACATGCACTATCATCACTGTAATGTAAGACATTCCAACCAAGTTAGTATTTCAAATACTATTAATCATTTACAGCACATTATGAATTTATTAATAAAAAATGAATAACTAGACAACATTAATTCGTCTATTTTTCTTAACTTCAATGCATAAATAAATTGAAGGAAATAACTATTCTAAAGTTAGTTTGTCTCTAAAGTGAAAAAATAATGGTATATACACTTTTGTTTATATTAAGTACATTGAAATCTCAATCCACTAAAGATCTAAGGGTGAGTACACTCTTATTTTCTCACTTTAGAGACAATTTTACTTTAGATGAGTCATATACTGAATTTAACGAATCTTGCAGGCCAAAACAAAATGATAACAAGTTAAGTTATAGGGTTTTATTGATTAATGTTCTTAGAACATTAGTTAAAGAATTAAAAAAAATTATTGAAAAATTAAATAAATCACTTCTTAATATATTAAATGCATTGTTTTCTAATAAAAACTTGCTTTTTTTAATTTCTTAATCAAAAGTGTCCTGGTTAGGATTTGCTAAGTTATATATCTTTGAAGATTGTTGTAAGAAAGGTGGTATGCGGTACGAAATACCATTTCTACATGATTTGGGCGGCATCTAATATGCACCTTCAAGAAAGTGTGCATGCATGCACATTGAATCTTGTCTGTTGACATGTCCAAGTGGAGTGTGAATGTAGACTTGCTACTGGCCATTAAGGTTTTCTTTGTGAGTTTTCAAACTTGGCAAATAAGGAGAAGGATGATATTCTCAGTAAAGCCCACAACACCATAATTCTCTCACTCGGTGATGAATTCTTGAGAGAAGTGGCTGATGAAATTACTGCAGCAGGGGTTTGGCTGAAATTGGAGAGCTTGTATATGACAAAATCTCTGAACAATAAGCTGTACCTGAAGAAAAGATTTCATCAGTTGAATATGAAAGAAGGTATGTCAATAAAAGAACATGTTTCCTCTTTTACTAAAGCAATTATTGATCTTAAAAGCATTGATGTAAAGATCGATGAAGAAGATCAAGCTGTAATGCTTTTATGTTCCCTCCCTCTCTCTTATGAAAACCTTGTTGACACCATGATGTTTGGAAGAGAAACCCTTACATTGGAAAAGGTTAAATCTACCTTGAATTCTCATGAATTAAAGAAATGAATTACTGAAAATAAAGGAGAAAGGGCAGACTCAGAAGGTCTGTATGCTCGAGGAAGATCAGAGAAAAGGGACAACCAGAAAAAGAGCAAGCACAGATCAAAGTCCAGATTCAAAAAGAATTGTTATGCTCGAGGAAGAAAAAGAATAGTTTCAAAGGGAAAGACTCCTCTGATGCTGCAGTAGTAGAAGAAGGATATGACAGTGCTGATGTTCTTTCAGTTTCCACTGATAATTGCATGGATGAATGGATTCTAGATTCGGGGTGTTCTTTCCATATGACCCCCAATCAAGAATGGTTCAATTCATACAAGGAAATTGATGATGGAAGGGTTTTAATGGGCAATAATGAAGCATGTAAAGTGGTTGGTATTGGAACCATAACTTTGAAGCTGACAGATGGATCTTCAAAGGTCCTCTCAAATTTTAGACATGTACCTGATTTAAAAAGGAATCTTATTTCCTTAGGAATGCTAGACCAAGCCGGCTACACATTCAAAGGAAAAGGTGGAGTGTTAAAGGTATGTAAATGATCACTGTAAATCTTGAAAGGTATCAAGAAAAATGGTCTTTACAGACTACAAGGTATGTCTATTTCAAGCCCTGCTGGTCTTATTTCTTGTTCTAAATCCATTCCCATAAAACTACGGCATTATAGATTAGGTCATGTGTGTAAGAAATTAAGTTTTGGAAGAGCTACATAAGCAAGGTTTACTTGGCATAGGCAACTTTGAAAAATTGAATTTTTGTGAACATTTTGTGTTTGGAAAACAGAAAAGGGTAAGGTTTCAAGCTGCCACCCACAATACTAAAGGAATTGTTGATTATGTACATTCAGATGTGTGGGGGCCCAGCTCGGGTAACTTCTTTGGGATGGGCTAGGTACTTTATAACCTTTATTGATGATTGGTCAAGAAAGGTATAGCTTTATCTGTTAAAACACAAAAACCAAGCTTTTAAATGCTTCAAGCAATGGAAAACTCTTGTAGAAAATCAAATTGGTAGAAAGGTAAAAGTGTTAAGAACTGATAATGGCCTAGAGTACCTAAGTGAAGAGTTCTCAGTTTTTTGCAAAGATAATGGTATTGCTAGACATAAAATTATGAGATTAACTCCTCAACAAAATGGTTTAGCTGAAAGAATGAATAAGACCATTTTGGAGAGGGTGAGATGCATGTTATCTAATGCAAAGTTGTCTAAGAGTTTCTGGGGGGGAAGCAACCAGTTTGCTTGCTTCTTGATCAATAGATGTCCCTCAGCTGCTACTGGTTTTAAAACACTTGAGGAGCTTTGGACAGGTAAAGCTCCAAATAATGAAATGTTGAGAATCTTTGGATGTACTCCATACATTCATTCAAATGAAGGCAAACTAGAACCTAGAGCTAAGAACGGAATCTTCTTAGGTTACCCTGAAGGAGTTAAGGGATACAAAATTTGACTGACTGATTCCAAAGGTTCTAAATCAGTAATAAGCAGAGATGTGGTGTTTAGAGAGGAGGATATGTTGAGAGACTGTCAGTCAGAAACTATAATGCACAAGGAGTCTAATTCTCCAGAATTAGGAGTTCATTTGAGCTGGAGAAATGTGTTAAAACTGATAATGAACCAATACCTGAAAAATCAAAAGAACAAACTGAAACTGATAATGCAGAAATCCTAAATCAATCACCGGCCTCTGACCCAACCTACAATCTTGTAAGGGATAGGGTAAAAAGGCAGATAAGAGCACCACAAAGATTCCGGTATCCAAACTTAATTGCATATGCCCTGAATGTAGAGCTAGATGATCAAGAAACTGACCCTATTAACTTCAAAGATGCTGTATCAGGAACTAATAGCAGCAATTGGAAAATAGCCATGACTGCTGAAATTGAATCTTTAAGGTAAAGCAATACCTGGGTGCTGGTTGAGACACCAAAAAACCAAAGAAGTGTAGGGTGCAAATGGATCTTTAAAAAGAAACCAGAAGTGCCGGGGGTTGAAAAGGGTAGATACAAGGCTAGGCTTGTATAGCTAAAGGTTTTACACAAAAGGAAGGAATTGATCTCAATGAAAATTTTTCACCAGTTGTTAAACATACAAGCATTAGAATCATTTTAGCCCTTGTAGCTGTTCATAACTTAGAACTTGAACAAATGGATGTAAAAACAGCCTTTTTACATGGTCATCTATATGAAAAGATATATATGAGTCAACCTGAAGGCTTTTTTGAAAAAGGAAAGGAACAAATGGCATGTCTATTGAAAAAGTCTCTTTATGGACTAAAATAGTCCCCAAGACAATGGTACTTAAGATTTGATTCCTTTGTAATCTCAAATGGCTATAAGAGAGGCTCTTATGATAGTTGTGTTTATTTTAATACAACAAATACTGGTTGCTTCATATATCTCCTTTTATATGTGGACGACATGTTAATAGCTAGTAAAGATAAAGAAGCTATTAGCAAACTGAAAAATTTATTAAGTTTTGAGTTTGAAATGAAAGATCTAGGAGCTGCCAGAGGATTCTAGGTATGGAAATAGATAGAAACAGAACTGAAAAGTTGTTATTTCTATCACAAAAGAGTTATATGGAAAAACTGCTTAAAAGATTTCATATGACTGATGCATAGCCTGTAACTACACCTATTGCTGCACATTATAAATTGTCATCCTTTCATTCACCAAAAACAAATGAAGAACTTAACTATGTGAAAAACATTCCATATTCGAATGCCACTGGAAGCTTGATGTATGCCATGGTTTGTTCTAGACCTGACTTAGCATACTCGGCTAATGTTGTTAGCAGGTTTTTGTCCAATCCTGGAAAAGAGCATTGGGCAGCTGCTAAATGTATTTTTCGATACTTAAAAGGTTCTAAATCTATTGGCTTGGTTTATGTTAAAACTAAAGATATTTCTCATGTGTTATCTGGCTATGTAGATGCTGATTTTGCAGGTGATTTAGATAAGCGCAGGTCATTAACCGATTATCTTTTTACTCCATATGGAAATGTGATAAGTTGGAAGGATAATTTACAATCTGTTGTGGCACTTTCAACCACTGAGTTTGAGTATATAGCACTCACTGAAGTTGTTAAAGAAGCCCTTTGGCTAAAAGGCCTTGTAACTGAGCTTGAGGGAAACTCAGTCCTTGCAATGATATGGTGTGATAGCCAAAGTGCTATTTGTCTTTCTAAGAATTCAGTATTCCATGAAAGAACAAAACACATAGATATAAGGATGCATTATATTCGAGACATTATTGCACAAAAGCTAGTAGAAGTGAGAAAAGTGGCAAGTGAAGATAGTCCGGCTGATATGCTTACTAAAGTTGTTCCTAGTACCAAGTTCAATCACTATTTGGATTTGGTAAACATAGGGACCTGCAATAATTAAGTCTCATATGGGAGACTGAGAAGAGTTCAGTCTTAGATGAAGAATTGAAGATCCAAGGTGGAAAATGTTAGTCTTGTGGATCATCAATGAAGCTGGATCTAACTGATTGTTAGTTAGGTTGTTATACTTTCAGGTTATGTGATATCTTGTTAGTTACTAGTTGTTGTAACTGTTTAGTGATCACTTAGACATACAAGTCATAATTCTGTTAGTATAGGAGCAAGGGTTATAAAAGGCTGTAGATTAGAAGGCAGTGGCAGATTCTCATTATGTAAGGTGTGCTCGAGTAAGCTTGCTTCAATAAGATTGACTCTCAGTGTGGATGTAGGAGTGATTTCTCTGAACCACGATAAATCTTGTGTTCTTTCTTTGATGTTCTTGATCAATACTTTTCATATTATTCTGATTGGTTTCCAAGTTTTAGCTTTGGTTCTTAACAGGTTGCAATCTTGTAACTATAACTATAACTAATAACTAATTAACATTAAAAAATAAACACCTATAGTAACACCCAAAACGCAAGTCAGTTTAGTATTATTTCAAATAAAAACAGGTGATAGTGGAGGAAAGCCAGTTGCATTCTCAAGTAAATTACATTTATTTGATTCTTGGATGAGTTTACTTGATAATTATATAAAGACCATAGGATCTGGATTCTCTCAATTTTTTTCTCTTATTGTTTATCTAATGTTAGAGAGAAAAAGAAACATAAGCAAAATTATATTGAAAATGGATTCCAGTTTGAGATCATGTTCACCCATAATATGGATTTATATTGCCTTGATCTCTTGAGAGGAAGAAATGAGAGAAAAAATGTGTTGAGGTTTGGGTTCCAGTTTGAGGTCTTGCTTACCCATAACATTAATTTAGAGGTTGTTTGGGTAAGAATATTTCTTAGCCAAACAATTGTTTTTCATGGTAAAAGCTATTTTTCAGTAAAAGCTGGTATGTTTGGATAAACTGATTAAATTTTAAAACAATTGTTTTTATGAGAAAAAAGTTGTTTTTAGATAAGGTAGATGTTTGAAGCTTATTTAAAAAGCTGTTAGATTATTTTGAAATCAATAACATTCTTCCTATTTTACCCTTACAAAACTAACTATCAAACAAATATTATTAAATTATACAAATAACTCCATACCCTATTATATGCAAGTGATTTTTTTACACAATTCAAACAAAATAGATTATCTTATAATCGCTTTTCAGCAAATACATCCAAACATAAAACTGATTCTATTATAATCGATTATCATAATAATCGATTATCCTTATAATCAATTATTAAAATAATCAAATTTTCGCAACTAATCCAAACATACAGTTATACTACCTTGATCTGTAGCGAGGAAGAAATGAGAGAAAATGTGTTAATATGAATTTTTTTAACATATATAGTTGATTATTCAAAAATCGTGCAGATTTCGACTGTTAAGATATTTATACACTCACCAATTCACACACATTATATTTGTGACGGGGAACTCCAAGCTCTACTTATATATAAAAGGTAAAGAAAAAAGCTAATTCCAAGACCTCATAAATACCTATAGAAGTCTTTACAAGAGCTAACAAACATTTCACTTGAATTACAATCAGTTTTTATCAGAGTCAGAGTAGTCATCAACTCATTGAGGGCATTGATTTAATATGTCGCTAGTTGAACCCATGAGTCATTTATTGAACCGCATGAATTGTTATGTTTCAAATTTGTAAATTTTGTAATAAAAATATATATATAATACATTTGTCATATATGTATCAAGTAAGTGGTTTAGTATAATGACACAATTGCTCTTTGTTAGGACCTAGGATCAATCCACATAGAGGTTATTTGGTTGCATTTTTCGTGTGTATATATATATATATATATATATATATATATATATATATATATATATATATATATATATATATATATATATATATTAAGTGAGTGTTTTGGCATATATAGTAACACAATTGTTCTCTGTCAACTCCCAAAACTTGGGATTGATCCACACAGAGGCATTTTTGGCTGCATTTTATGCATGAGCACAGAAAAACCTGAGCCACCCGCGAACCGATTCTGCCATTTCAACACAGTTCACAGTCGATTCGATGACGTCAACTCCGATTCAGTTACATATTTGATCTTATATAGTGATCAGACTGGGCATAGGTTCCGTTTCCTAATCAAGAGAGCGGATTGGGGTTTGAAGAAAAACAAAAATGAAGCTTCATTTCTCTTTCAAGTATGATAAATTCCTCAACAACCACTTAATGATAGAACTTTGATTATTTCTTTTTTTGAGACTTGTGAATCAAATGATATTTTTGTTCCAATTTTTGCCTCGTGTTCTCCCTCAGATCCAAGTTTCATAACGATGATTACAATTTAAAGACCATGTATATTATTATTATTATTATTATTATTATTATTATTTATTTATTTATTTATTATCAGTTAGTTTAATAATCAAAACTTTATCAATTATCTTTTTATAATTTCTTTTATATTATTTTAAAGAAAAGTAAATATGAATTTATATATATATATATATATATATATATATTATACTACCAAAAAAAATATATAATTTTTTTTTATATTATTTAAGTTAACGACACCCAATAAATAATAAGGAATTAATATATATTTTATTTAAATTCAATTTAAATTTAAAAATATTCATAATACGCGACACTTTATTATTATTATTACTCCCTCCGATCCTTATTGTAAGTAAAAAAGTCTCAAAATTTTTGATTTAATATATAAGTAAATTTCAACTACTTCCATCCTATTTAATAACATTGTTCCTAAAATACCCTTCATTTAATACCAATTTTATTTTTTAATAACTCAATATGAGATGCATTTAATAGAAATTGAAGTTTTTTATAAAGATTATTTTAGATAATATCCTTAATTTTTTAATAATAATAAATAAGATTAATCAATTTTTTTAATATATATATTTTATTTAAGTTTTATTTATAATAGAGATAAAAATAATACCTTTGTAGGTAGCACCTAGCAATAAGGGAAAGGAGTGCAGTTAGGTTGGACACATGGCATTGACCCGTAAGTAAAGAGTACTATAGTTTAATTTGAAATCCAAAATCTCCATTAAGAAAAGTGATTTTGAACTTACGAATTATGATAGAGCGCTATCCAAGGTCCCACTTTCCCCTCATTGAGCTCTGAACTGAACCCTCACGCAATCCAGACGGTTGGAAACGAACCGGGACCCACTCAGTTAAACGGCCCAGATTCAGTTACTGCAGAGGAGCCTTCTTTCTCTCTCTCTCTCCCACTCTTCTTCATTCAACGACTATTCTACTCTTTTCACTCTCTTCTTCTGCTATTAAATGCATACACACTACACACACACACACACACACACACACACACACACACACACCATTCCCATTACAATATTCTCTTCTTCTTCTTCTTCTTCAACAGTTAAACTTTCATTTCACTAATCAACAATGCTATTCCAGCTTCGCCAGACCAAGGTATGTTGTTTATCTTTCTAATCTACACTCTGTTTCTTCATCAATTATTTGCTTTCCATCTATTGCAATTCCATTGTTCAATCATCGAATATCATCGCTGCAAAGTAAGCGATTCTGTTGTTTGTTTCATCTGCAAAAGCACAAAAGAAAAATTGTTCCTTTTTTTATTTTGTTCAAATCAAAACTTTTGGTTTGCCTGGATCTTCCTCATTTCCGTTTGAAACGTTTCGAGAAAAGAAAAAAGTCTTTATGCAAAATGAGGGATACAAAAAGGGTGGAATCTGAGTGAGTATGCCTTAACACCTTTCTTAGACTCCCTTCAAAAAGTTACCATGAGTAACACCTTTTGCTTCAACACTTTTTTCTTCTTTTTATTCTTTTATGGTTATTTAATTTAATAATTAATTAATACTTATCTTATTATCTTATGATGTATCATATCATAATCCGTACATTATATGGTATGATTAGGGGTATGGATGGGATGATTTTTGTAATTAGTATCTTTGGTGTCTTTCTCTTTTTCTCTCTCATTTGTCATACGCTTTCTCATCTTATTTTATTTTTCTCTTTTATATTTCTCTCTCCAAAAAAATATCTAAAGTCATTAAAGTCATTATAAATGAAAGTCAATCAATCCATTTCCGTATATTTACAGTATAATGTATATATTTTATGGATTTAATTTTATGTCTATTATTTATACATATGTATGAGATTTTGGTGTTAATGGGTTGAGTTTAATTTTAATGCACTGCAGTGAAATTTTTTAATTACCAATTAGGATTTAATTGTTATGTATAATTGATAAAAAATTTTTTTACATTATAAATTAATCATAAATCAATTATTTAATTGACACTATAATAAATCTTAATCTGTGTATCACTAATGCATACTACATCTGGACCTATATATAATCAAAAAAATATCTAAATTTTACTTTTCAAGGATATTATACACTCCAAGAAATGATAGTTTAATAATTATAATTTATTTTTTTTACGCAAATCAAAACAATTAAAATAATATCATTAATTTTTTTAATATATGTGAAGTTATATATATATATATATATAGAGAGAGAGAGAGAGAGAGAGAGAGAGAGAGAGAGAGAGAGAGAGAGAGAGAGAGAGAGAGAGAGAGTGGCAATTAAATCCTAATTGATAATAGTGATCCATGCAGTGGATTTTTTCAAATAAAAAAATTGTAGTGGTATTTATTTTTTATTTTAAATCCGGATGTTGTGAAAATTATTTCAAGCGTGACTTGGTATGTGAAATTTAATGCTGAGGAATGCCGTGACATGGGGGTCCATTGTGTCATACTGTCGTTCCTCAGTATTCATTAATCTCAAAATTTAATTTAAATGAGGGTATATTATTATTTGTTGAAAATGGTTTTGAATTATATTTTTGGGACATGGTGGGTGAATGATTCAGAGTAAGAATTATTGAAGCTACAGTGAGTCAGTAAACTTTAAGCCTGTGCATGCTTTAAACACGGACAGTGGATGGGCAAGAAAGACAAAGGGATGTTTACGATGAGGAAAAGACTAGTTTGCTGCAACAGCGAAAGGAAAATTAGCATTGATTTTGATGAGCAGGAGAGTAAGTTCATACTTTTCAACCTTTAAACTGTGTTTTTTGTTTGGTAAGATTTATAATTATTATTCTTGGTATCATTAATCTAATCTCATTTTAAAAAAGGTATTAACTTGTTTTGGGTTATAAAATAAAATAGCATTTACATAGAGGAGTTTTGAACTTAAATACCTGCAAGAAAAAAGAAATTGTTATGTGTTATGTGAGTAAGAAAAAGTTCTTGCTTTCAATGCCTTGTATTATTCAATGTGTTATATTAGTTAGCTGGACATATTATTAACATTGTAACTTAAGAAACACGATAAATTGTTTTCTTCCTCTGAGGGCATCTAATTTTTCAAAATTTGCTTGTTTGAAAAATATTTATTCTAAATTCTCAACGATAGTAAGATAGCTAAATTTGAACTTGAAATCTATAGCTATTTCTCCCTGCTAATAATCAGAGTATCATTTATTAATGATAATTCTAGTTTGCCATTTGATCTAGATAAATGCTAGGGTTATAAAAATTTGACATAAAAAATTGCACTACTCTAGTATTTTTTAAATCCCACTTTAGTATCTATGATGAAGAATTGTCAAATTAATATACTTTCAAATTTTTATTGTCAAATAAACATTCAATAAATGTTTTTTTTTTTATAAGTACATTCAATAAATACTTCGACAATTCTTTGGACATCACATCATATCATATTCATAAAGGCACCATACCAACTGTGCAAAAGTTACAATTAATCGCAGAGTTGTTAGATTTATACGCTGATATGTACACAAAAATATTAAAATTGAGTGAAGCTTTAAAATAAAAAAAAGTAAAGGATTATCTATCATTGATTTAATTAATTATATAAAAATCTTAATATATTAAATGATTTAATAATGGATAGTTTTTTATTTTTTCATTTTAGAGTTCCAATTTTTTTACCGGAGCCAAATTCAAAATATTAATACCATTTTAACGTAGAATGGGTTTTGTAATAGGAAATTTTGTATCATATTTCCTACTTTAGTTCAACCCTGAACAGAAATACTTCCACATTTTCCGAGTAGGTACTGATTGTCACTGTTGGTTGTTTTGGACCAAGGAAAAGTACTTCTTCATTTTCAAATTTTATATCTTTACCGATTATTACCGTGTTTTTTCTTACAAAAACCACGAATTAAACAATAAACTGAAAATTTTCATTTACTCAATTTAAATTTTAAGGAAATGCTTGTAAGTTGTAACACATTCTTTAACATTTTTTTTTTAATGCATTTTTAATTATTAAATGTATTTTATGTGAAATCCATTAAATAAATAGGAGTAGACCCATTTGATTACATATTTCACATGAAAAGCACTCAATAATATAAAATGAGTTGATGAGAGTGTGTTGATAACATTGTTATTGAGTATTTTCTTTTATCCTAAAATCTTAGTCAAGCCTAGCATCTTGACCTTTGAAAATTTTAATCTTTTCCTCCAATTTGTGAGATGAAAAGATTAATAACAGGTATAAAATAGAGTTTAATTGTTATGTATTATTAGTGTAAAATTTTTTACATTGTCAACCAATCAGAAATCATGATATGATTGACTTTTGAGGCAGTTAGGATACGAGTCAAACATTTTAGCTTATTTGACAAGTTCTGATTGATTAACAGTGTAAAAAATCTTTATACTAATAGTGTTTATCAATTAAAGCCTAAAATATATGAAAACGAAATGGACCAATTAATATTCCTACATCGTTGAGCTTTCTCCAAGGTCAAATGGTGGGCATCCCACAATTTGAACCGTTTGCTTGGTTCATTTATTTTAGATGTGACATGGGTCTTGTTTTTCAAGCTTAGAGGCAATTAGAAGAGTGGTAGTAGAATTTTACAAAAAAACGAGCAATGGTAGTGTGAGTTTCGCATGATTGACTTGGTAAGAGATTGAATCATAGAATCATAAAACTGGCTCTCTCTCTCTCTCTCTCTCTCTCAGTAACTTTGTCAAGTCTCATGTCTCAATCTGAAAGTGAAATAATAGACATGGTTGGTGGACCCTGGGCCCCCGGAGAGTGTTGTTGTTAGTCGTAACTACCCCCTATGCCACTCCTTCTCAGATATAACAAGCTGAAGTAAATGGGTGCGGAGTGGGAGTGGGAGTGGGAGTGGGGATGCACCTTTTTTTGCCCTATTTTGGCCCTCAAAATTATTTTAAATATTCTTCTTCCTATTTTGGATGGGATTCTTTTTGTGGTTGTGGCCTGTGGGGTTCTCTTCTCTGCTTTGGGACTTTTTTTCCTTTTTATTTTTTGGCTCGAATTCGATGCGGTTGTTGATCTATCCTGTAATAAGCCCATAGCCCATGAGGCTTCTATGATCCATTAGAATCTTTTTCCCATGTAAAAACATGGTAATATTAGTGAACACTTTATGTGTAAAGTCTTCACTCATTGTGCCCCGTCTTGTACACTCAACTCCCAAGTCGCCAAACGCTAATTTTGTTTGGTCTTCCTATGCCAGTGGTTAAGAAATCTATAAAAAGCAAGTTCGTATGAGAAAACAGTATATGATATATCACTTATCAAAATAATAAATATTCATTTCCTCGTAAAAACTTACTTTTCTCGATTCCTTAATCACTACTCTAGTTAACATTCTCCTTTTTTAGAAAGAAAAAAAGACTCTGCTGTTGAGTGATGACACTTGCATGTGACTACGTGTCGTGTGCTACATCTATAATAATGTGGAGTTCTGGACATATTTGAGATTTCTCTCAAGTGCCGAATCTCAGGTGTCAATGCTAATTGCCTTATTAGTGCGAAGCGAGATCTGTCATGGCTTTTTGGATGTATTTCTCAGGAAGGACAACAATACAGTAGATTTTTTGTCTAATATAATCGACAGTTTATCAACAATTAGTTTGTCAAATAATAAATGTACTTGAAATATCATTAGGACATAAACAGATACCATATGTTTTAGTAAATTTCGCAGTAGTTGACATTAGTTTGCTATGATGATATGCAGTTGCAGAGATACTCGAGCTTTTAGTGGGGAAGCCTTATAAAATTTATATCAACTTGGAAGTTAACGATATCCGTGACAGAGAAATGATGGAATCTCAATTATTCATTTTTCACGATTGAATTAACTCTCTAATCAATTGCCAAAGCCTTTTGTTCCAATCCTGAGTATTTATGAATTACATTTTCTGATGTATCGAGCTACTTGCCTATAACAATGAAAATAATAATGTAGATTTCTATTTCTAATGTAGCTTGTATATGTATGTGTACATTGGGGAAAACCTTTGTATTTTTAATTAAATACTATCCACTAATTGTAATCATGTAGCATAATTCATGCTTTTGGCTGTATGCCTGCATGGCTTATTTGTCCAACAGCAGTGAGAATATATTCTTGCATTGTTTCGACATTGACAGGTAGGTTCATTTTGTTCTACATTATTTAGTTATATGTTATATTGTTAATTGTTAATGTAAAATATAAGTATGACACCGGCTGGAAATCATAATTTTTAAATGAATTTCTAATGAAATCTTTCAGGGATTATGACTTATAATGGTCTTGAGAGTTGCATTCTAAATAATCAGTCTTACGAAGATGAAAGCAGAACTAGTAGAGGAGATGGATGTATAACTGATTCATTTGATGATGACGATTCCAGTTGTTCTTCTAGCAAAGATGCTTTTGGATCATTCTCTTCGAAATGTTTGACAATGAAAAGGGATGAACAAGGATTGGGAGAATGGGAACTCTCAGAAAGTCCTCAACATTTTTATGTCAAAGAGAAGCCTTCTTATGCTATCCAACATTCAGATGTGGAAGCCATGAAGGAAAAGTTTGCAAAGCTCTTGCTAGGTGAAGATGTTAAAGGAGGAACTAAGGGCCTCAATACAGCTTTAGCGCTATCTAATGCCATCACAAACCTAGCAGGTCTGCCCTGAGTCCATTTTAACTATCTCTTGTCTTGGTTCCTTTAGTAATTACATGCAATCGATAAAGTTTATCTCAGAAGAAATGGACTAGCTCCTCAATGATTTTTATGTTATAAATGCCAAAATTAAGAAATCTTTTAAAGCATATATGCAACCCTAGAATTTCACTTGCTTGAGTACATAAATTGTAGCTCATTCATTGCTATTCTTCTGGTTTTATTTTTTAAGCCAATCTAAATGCTTAATGAACATATGCAGTAACGGTTTTTGGTGAGCTGTGGAAATTAGAACCCCTATCTGAAGAAAGGAAGAGTAAATGGAGAAGAGAAATGGACTGGTTATTGTCTCCTACCAACTATATGGTTGAGCTTGTTCCTGCTAAGCAAAGTGGTGCCAATGGTGGGATCTTTGAGGTATCTTCTGTTTTAGCTTGACAAAAGGGTGGAGTATCATACATATCACATTGCAGTAAAATAAGAGAGTTGTCTTCTTTGAACAGATAATGACCCCAAAAGCCCGTGCAGACATCCATATGAATCTTCCAGCACTTCAGAAGTTGGACTCTATGCTTATTGTAGGTCATCTTTGTATTCTCATCAAAGATCTTGGACTCTGTCAATAACTTACTAGGCAAGTCACTATGTCACATTTTTGGTGTTTTGATTGACAGGAGGCGCTAGATTCAATGGTGAATACCGAGTTTTGGTATGCAGAGGGAGGAAGCCGAGCAGAAGGGAGGAACACAGGTGCACGGCATAGCAAACGATGGTGGCTTCCATCACCTCAAGTACCAAGAACTGGGCTTTCAGACACTGAAAGAAAGAGGCTGCTTCATCATGGCGGGATGGTATGTCAAGTATTCAAGGCTGCCAAATCTATCAATGAAAATGTGTTGCTTGAAATGCCTGTGCCAGCAATTATTAAGGTTGCACTTGCAAAGGTGATGATCTTGTAACGTTGAAAGAAATTGAAATTATATACATTTTATCCTAAAGCAATTCTGATGCAGTTAAGGCATTTAATTGTTGACACTTAATCTGAGCTTAGGTTCTTACAACAAGAAAATAGCATCTTCTGATTACCAGGCCATGAGGAACTTTTAACTCTTGGAAAATGAAATTTATTGCAATCATAATCCTCTAGACTTTTTGTGTATTATGTTGTAGTTTTCATTGCATCGTTACTAAATCTGTTTCTTTATTGCAGTCTGGAAAGGCAAACCTTGGACAGGAACTGCACAAGGTTTTGACAGCTGAATCAAGCTCTGGAGAAGATATGCTTAAATCTCTCAATTTGAGATCTGAACATAGTGCCCTTGAGACCATTAATAGATTGGAAGCTGCTATATTCTCATGGAAAGAGAGAATTATGGAACTAGTTAGTGGCAAATCCCCAGTTCGAGCCTCATGGTCTTTTGTGAAGGACCCTATGTCAGAGGTGGATAAAATGGAATTACTGTTGGACCGTGCAGAAACACTTTTACAGCTGCTTAAAACCAGATATCCTAACCTTCCTCAAACATTTATTGATGCTACTAAAGTTCAATATGGCAAGGTGAGTTTTATACTAATGCGTTTCACAAATTATTCTGAGAGCAGAAAACATACTACCTATTTTTGTTTTTGATTTTATCTGCTTCGAGCATGTTTGGGAAATATTGATTTTCCCTATTTCAATTGTTTTTTTGGCTAAAAAGTTGTTTCATACATAATTTATCATGTTTGACAATTAGCTTAAATTTAGAACAAGTTTTTTTTTTTTTTGGGAAAAAACTGTTTTATGTCATCTAATTTGTTTTAGCTTAAGATTGTTGTGATTTGATTATTTTTCATTCTTAAAACTCTCTTCTCTATTTACCCCTACAAAACTAACTTCAAAACAAATATAATTAAATTATACAAATAATCTCATACCCTTTTTCGTAATTTACTATGTAAAAAGTGATTTTTATTGCATTATCCAAACGAAATAGATTATCTTAAAATCGTTTTTCAGCAAACAAATCCAAACAAAAATAGATTCCGACTATAATCGATTATCACAATAATCGATAATTTATTTTTTTCAGCTTTCCCAAATATACTTTTCATGTACATTCCTGCCTGTGTATTTTCTCCAAAAATCTTGAAACTGTCATGTTATATTTAATGTCAAACGGGAAAGAAAAAAGAGATAATAAAGAAGGAAAGGAAAAGTATCCAATTTGTTGATGGCTGTAATTTTCTCCCTTTTCAAGATGTTGAACTTCTGGCAAACATTCAGTGGTAATTTTGGTCCATTTCTGTCTATTTCTGTAGGATATTGGGCATTCTATCTTGGAAGCTTATTCCAGAGTTCTTGGAAATTTAGCGTTCAGCATACTGTCTAGGATAGGAGATATACTGCAGGAGGATTCTTTAAGCAATCCTAATTCACCTTTGGTGACAAGTTGCTCTCCTGGGATAAATCTCCCTGAAACTTGGGTGGTTGGTTCACATATCAGGCACTCTTTACTTGATAAGATGAACATGGCAGATGGAAAATATTGTGATTCTAGTTCTGGTAGTAATTCTGATTTAGAACTTTCATCTATTGAGGCCAAAACTAGTTCTGTAATAGCTACACCAAGCAGGAGTCGAGTGTGGTGCATTGGTAGAGAGGCTTGAACAAGTGTGTCTCCTCAAAATTCCCCCTAGTAGTGGCATTTGTAGCCGCTTTTGTAAATGTTATTGTTACTGGGACTAAATATGTTTTTTATTCTTAAAAAAATATAGTTCCTTTTAATTTAGGTGCCTATTAATTTCCTTTTTTGATTTTGGTTCAAGTTTTTCAAATATTTTGGTTTTAGTCCTTAGTGGCGAGCGAGCTTATGCTAAATGCTTATATGACAAATGAAGCCACTGACAGTGGGATTGGGATTTTCGTTTGTTACATAAGATGCGTTTGGGTACACAGCTTAATTAAACGTTTATTTAATAAGTTTTTTTTCAAATAAGCTAAAAATAGCTTATTTTCATAAACTTCTCTGACAAGTTTATGAAAATAAGTTAAAAACAGCTTATAGGAAGATCATAAACTACTTGTATAAGTTTATTTTTATAAGCTCACCTCCACATTTCAACATCTCTACTCACTGTTTATTCTAAGGCTGGAGACTTCAACTCTTCATTGGATTTGTTTGATGAGATTCAAAACAGAGATGTGATTGCTTGGAAAGCTATTGTTGTCGCTTCTATTGAAAATAACTGTTACGGGACAGCAATGGACTTCTTTGAGAAAATGATCAAATCCCAAACTGGGTTTGATTCCACCGCTCTATTGCTTATGGTATCAGCTTCACTACACATGAAAAACTTTGATCAAGGGCGGGCAATTCATTGTTTGAGTGTAAAATCTGGAATGCTTGTGGATATTAGTTTAGGCAATGCTCTTACTGACGTGTGTGCCTAGTGTGGGGATCTAAGCTCTTTCTAAGTGTGTATTTGAAGAGATGGAATATAAAGATGTTGTTTCATGGAATTCAATAATAAGACGAAGTCGTTACAACGGTAATCCAGAGAAATCGTTGTATTACTTCAAAAGGACGAGTTTTTCTGAAGCAGCAGCAGACATAGTCGGTCTATCTTGTGCTATGTCAGCATCTTTAAGTTAGGGAGAGCTGGCTTTTGGTCAGTCCATTCAGGGGCTGGGAATCAAACTAGGTTACGAGGACAAGTCACATGTTTCAGTTGCCAACTCTCTCATTCCATTTTATTCACAATGCAGAGACATTCAGGCTGCTGTGACTGTATTCAGAGAAATAGCATGCAAAGATATTGTTTCCTGGAATTCAATGATGGAAGGATTTGCTTCAAATGAGAAGATTAATGAAGTATTTGATCTTTTCCTTCAAATGCAATTGACAGGGTTTGTGCAGAGCTGATGTTCTTCAGAGAAGGAAGAACTATCCATGGATTTGCAATTCGAAGACAGATGGTATCTGATCATCTTCCTTTGATGAACAGCCTAATAGACATGTACTCAAAGTGAAACCATGTGGAGAAAGCCCAGCTCTTGTTCAATTCTGCTACAGAGAGAGACTTGGTCTCATGGAATGCAATGATATCTGGCTATTCCCAAAATAAGTATTCTGAAGAAGCTCAAAACTTGTTCAGGGAACTGTTATGCAACCGTCCATATTGCAGCTCGTCAACTGTTTTTGCTATTCTTTCTTCCAGCAACTCCCTTAATAGTCTCCACCATGGAAAATCTATCCACTGCTGGCAGTTAAAATCTGGATTTTTGAACCGCATTCTTTTAGTAAATTCTCTCATGCACATGTATATTAATTGTGGAAAGCTAAGAGCAGCTTTTTCAATTTTGCGTGAGAATTCTACTTTAGCAGATATCGCTTCATGGAACACTGTAATTGTTGGCTGTGTACGAGGTGGCCATTTTCAAGAGGCTCTAGAAACTTTCAGTTTAATGAGACTGCGACCTTCTTTCAACTTTGACTCCATAACCCTTGTAAGTGTGTTGTCAGCCTGTGCAAATCTGGAACTACTAAACCTTGAAAAATCTCTCCATGGCCTCGTCCTAAAATCTCCTTTGGGATCAAATACTAGTGTTTAGAATTACAATATATCACAGCTGCAGGGATATCAACAGTGCCAGATTTGTGTTTAAATTCTGCTCTATTCTCAATCTATGCTCATGGAATTGCATGATCCTTTGTTGAATCAAGTGTGTTGATCCTTGGGCAAAAATTAGTTGGGTCTCTTCTAAATGTTATCAAGGTGCTGCAACAATGATGAAAAACATCATATCTATCGTGCAAGCTATTAGAATAACTGTAAAGTAGCTTATAATATTTTTTTTGTATCCTAGAAGATCTTTATCAGTATAAAATATGTCTCTTAGGTTTGTCTTTGATATTAGATCGCATCGTATCACATCACGTCTTTCAATAATATATTCAGTTTATAGCCATCTCTCTCTTTTTCCTTTTTCTCTTAACACTAAATCTAATTTTTTCAACACAAGCATCAGCACAAAGAAAAACAAATTTTTAACATGCAGTACAATCAATTGATGGTTTGCCCTAGTAAACAATAACCCTGCCAGCAAGATAAGTTGCCATGATGAAATCATGCTCAGCCACAAAAGCCGTTTTCTTTGCATGAAAAATAAACCTCTTGATGACTTAAGTAGCATGATTTCACAGTTCAGAATCAAGATATGCACTTGGCTCATCTATCAGATAGATGTTTGCAGGCTGTTATGGTAGAACAACAACGGCTCAGAAATTTTTGAATGCTATTTAGTTTAAAATAGAGGCATAAATCTTAGACACAGGAAATCACACAACAAAACCAAGTGATATATTTCCAAAAATCTTGCACAACATTTACCACATATAGATGCCTGCAAAGGCTATGGTAGAACATTTTAATTGTGGCTTACACTTAACGAACAGAGAAAGCACTGACAAACCCAAGTAAAGTAGTTCAAAAAAAACCTGACACGGGATTAGCACTAAACTGATTTTCATGATATGGAAGGAAAAACATCACAACCGACGTGTATAGGAAACTAGTAAGATATTCAAGAATGTAAAGGGGGGGGGGGGGGGGGGGGGGGGGATGAGACAGGGACACTACAATTAGGTCCATAAACATAATGCAACTCTTTGTAACTCTCTATCTGTTGGGAAATGCCATCATAATTTCCCTCCTCTGTGAACTCAAAATAGGCACTATGCGGAAACGTAAAAAAATAAGTGTAGCAGCACTAGGAAATTTTTAGCGTGGAAAACCTCCTCAATGTGAGCAAGGAAAAACCACGGGACCCGTAGGCCACTTAAACCTCCACTATAAAATAATGGGAATACAAAAATACAATAATGTTGTATCTTCAATTTGTAGATAACACTCACAAATTGGCTCACTATTTTTCTCTCTTAGAAACTCTCTCTAAGGTTCTCTCTATTTTTCTCTCACACTCTTTCTCTAGTTGTGAGGCTTTGTGTTGTTGTGTCTTCCTTCATCCCAAATGCATCTATTTATAGATGCAAATGAGGGCATGGTATAGTTGGTGGTTGATGGTTGAAACAAATTTTCAACCATTGCATTTATTGCTTTGGCTGGATTTTCAACAATTCTCCCCCTCCAGCCAAAGGGAAAATATCCTTGCACTAGTTTGGGGTTGATGCTAAGCCTGCAACTTCTTTACAGACTTCTAACTTCTCTTTTGGTAGAGCTTTTGTCATCATATCTGCCCCGTTGTCTTTAGTGTGTATTTTCTCAATCTGCAGCAGTTTACTTTCCAACACATCACGGATCCAGTGATACTTTATGTCGATGTGTTTCGACCTTGAATGAAAGGTCGAGTTCTTGCTAAGATGAATTGCGCTCTGACTGTCGCAATAGAGAACATAGCTCTCTTGATTCTGGCCTAACTCTTGTAGGAACTTCTTCATCCATAAGATTTCCTTGCAACCTTCAGTGATTGCGATATATTCAGCTTCTGTGGTACTCAAAGCAATGCACTTTTGTAGTCGTGATTGCCATGAGATAGCTCCCCCTGCAAAAGTAATCAAATATCCAGACGTAGACTTTCTTGAATCTACATCTCCTGCCATATCTGCATCTGCATATCCAAGAAGCTTTAGATTTCCATTGCCAAAGCACAAGCACCATTTGGCAGTTCCCCGTAGATATCGTAGTATCCATTTCACAGCGTTCCAATGCTCCTTTGCTGGATTTGATAGGAATCTGCTCACAACTCCTACCGCATAAGCAATGTCTGGCCTTGTACAGACCATTGCATACATAAGACTACCCACTGCAGAAGAGTAGGGCACCTTGCTCATTTCTTCTTTTTCTTCTTCATTGCCTGGACATTGTGTCTTACTCAGTTTCAGATGACCAGGTAATGGAACATGCACCGGTTTGGCATTATGCATGTTGAACCTTTCAAGAACTTTCTTGATATAGTCTTCTTGTGACATCCACAGCATTCTTCTAGAACGATCTCTAATAATCTTCATTCCAAGAATCTTCTTCACTGCACCCAGATCTTTCATGGCAAAGGATTTGCTCAATGCCTTCTTGAGAGCAGCTATCTTCGTCTTATCTTTCCCAACAATCAGCATATCATCAACATACAATAGAAGTATGATGGATTCACCATTCTCATAATTTTTCACAAACACACAGTGGTCTGCGGACGTCTTTTTGAAGTTATGTTGGGCCATGAAGAGATCAAATTTCTTGTACCATTGTCTTGGAGCTTGCTTTAGACCATAGAGGCTTTTCTTTAAACGACACACTAGGTGTTCTTTGCCTGGTTCTGCAAAACCTTCTGGTTGCTCCATATAGATTTCTTCCTCTAGGTCTCCATGTAGGAATGCTGTTTTAACATCAAGTTGCTCTATCTCCAAGTCTAGTTTTGCAGCTAGACTAAGGATTGTTCTAATGGATGTCATCTTCACCACTGGTGAGAAGATTTCTTCGAAATCTATGCCTTTCTTCTGGTTGCACCCCTTCACAACAATTCTTGCTTTGTACCTGGGGTTTGGGTTGTTCTCTTCAGTCTTGAGCTTGAACACCCATTTATTTTTCAGTGCCTTTCGACCATCTGGTAATCTCACCAGGTCATACGTCTGATTTTCTTTCAGGGACTGTAATTCTTCTTCCATGGCTTGCATCCATTTCTCCTTCTCATTCGTCTCAATGGCTTCCATGAAGCTTTGAGGTTCCCCTTCATCAGTGAGATTGACATACTCATCGGAATAATACCTCCTTGAAGGTTGTCTGAGTCTCGTCGATCGTCTTACTTGAGATTCTTCTTCTATCTGATCAGTCTCCATTTGTTCTCCCTGTATTGTCTGACTTTGTTCCGTCTGGTCAGGCTGTTCCGTCTGATCAGGTTGCTCCGTCTGATTGGGTTGTATTGTCTGATCAGGTACATCATTTCTTTGAAGAATCTCTCCCCCTGAATTGTGTATCACAATGGTCTTTGGCTTCTTAGATTGCTGAATGTCCTGGATCGTCTGGTCTTCAAAGAACACCACATCTCTACTTCGAACAATCTTTTTGTTTGAAGGATCCCATAATCTGAAGCCAAGTTCATCTCTTGGTGAACCAAGGTATATGCATTCCTTCGTCTTTGCATCAAGCTTTGCTCTTTCATCTTTAGGAATGTGGACAAATGCCCTGCACCCAAAGACTCTCAAGTGACCATAAGAGGCTTTCTTTCCAAACCATACTTCATCTGGAATCTCTCCATTTAAAGGTCTTGAAGGAGACAGATTTATCAGATCCACTGCAGTTTTCACCGCTTCGCCCCAAAATGATTTGGGAAGTTTTGCTTGAGAAAGCATGCTTCTGACTTTCTCTGCAATCGTTCTATTCATTCTTTCTGCTAGTCCATTCATCTGAGGTGTCTTGGGAGGTACTTTCTCATGTCTTATCCCATGAGTTTTGCAGTATGTCTCAAACGGACCTATGTACTCTCCTCCATTATCAGTTCTCAAGCATTTCAGTTTTCTTCCAGATGCTCGTTCTACAAAAGCATGGAATTCCTTGAAAGCTTGAAGAACCTGATCTTTTGTCTTCAATGGATACACCCATACTTTCCTGGAGTGATCATCAATGAAGGTAACAAAGTATTGGGCACCACCAAGGGACCTTTCAGACGTTGAGCAAACATCTGAATGAACAAGATCTAGAATCTGCTTTCTTCTTCTTGCATCATCTGATCTTTTGAAAGATACTCTGTGTTGTTTGCCTGCTAGGCAGTCTTCACAGGATTCAAGTGGCTGTCCTTTTATGTTTGGGAGATGATCTTTTGCAAGAATCTCCAAACCCTTCTCGCTCATGTGGCCCAATCGTCTATGCCACAGTTCTTTGGTTGCGTCTTGAGCAACATTCATTTCTCCCTTGCATATCTTTCCTTGCATAATGTACAAGGAGCCTTCCTTCTTTCCACGAGCAACAATCATGCTTCCTCTGCTGAGTTTCCATCTGCCGGCACCAAATTGGTTCATCATCCCAGCTTCGTCTAGCTTGCCTGCTGAGATAAGATTTAGACGCATCTCTGGTACATGTCTTACCTCCTTCAGCACAAGCTTGTTTCCATTCTCAGTCATCAGAGTTACTTCTCCAATACCAACGATTTTACTCGTGACATGGTTGCCCATCTTCACCGTACCAAAATCTCCTTTTTGGTATGATGAGAAAAACTCTTCATGAGGTGTGACATGAAAGGATGCTCCTGAGTCAATTATCCAAATGCAATCATCAGATGCAATGTTTAGATAATTTTCTTCTCCGACAAGAAATATATTCTCATCATTCGAGGCTACTGCAGTAGTTGTTCCATCTTCCTTCTTCTTTGGGTTCATCTGGTCTGGGTGGACCGTTCCAGCCTGTTGGTCTCTCTTCAAGAATCTGCACTCAGACTTTCTGTGGCCCGGTTTGCCACAATAATAACAGTTTAGTCTAGTGCGAGATTTGGATCTACCTTGTGATTTTCCACGACCTCCTTTTTCACGATTCTTACTCCTTCCTCTATTTTCAACAACGTTGGCTTCAAACTGGTTATTCAAGCCCCTTTCTCTCCGTCTTGACTCTTCATTTAGCAAACAATCCGTAACAGAATCCATGCTAAGCTTTCCGTCTGGAGCAGAATTGCTGAGAGTGACAACTAGAGTGTCCCAACTCTCAGGCAGAGAACTGAGGAGTAGAAGAGTTTGCAACTCATCATCTATCTTCATCTCGGTCTTCGTCAACTGATTCACGATACCTTTGAAGGTATTCAAATGTTCGATCATGTTCTGACCGTCCGAGTACTCCAACTTCACCAGTCGTCTGACAAGGTGAGCTTTATTTCTGGGTGTCTTCTTTTGAATCAAGGATTCAAGTTTTGTCCACAACTCATACGCATTAGTATAAGTTGACACATGCTCAAACAAACTGCGATCAATGTATTTGCGGATCATAGCTACCGCCTTCCGATTCTGGAGCTCCCATTCTTTGTCGGTCTTCCCTTCCGGTTTATCTTTCTGGGTGATTGGCTCATGCAAATCTTTGCAGTATAAGTGATCTTCCATCATCGGCTTCCAATAGGAGTAATTATCTGCAGTTAGCTTGAACATATCTCCATCATGAGTGATAGCTCCGTCCATCTTGAGTTACACAGGCCAATATCGTATACGTGAATAGTGCCGTATACTGGAACAATAAATGCAGTATGCAAACAGTGCACCAAGTAAGTTCCCAGGAAAGAGTGGTGGGTCACTAATGGACACACTTAAATACCAAGTCTTTCCTAGCCAGAACTTTCCTAGAATGCACTTTCACACTACTACACTTTATTTCCAGCAACAAGAATAATTCTTTTCTGATGTGGAAGATCAGACAATGCTGCAACCACAGAGCATACTAAGAATTTTCTTATGAATCTCTGGCACCTAGTATCTGAGAGCTCTGGGAGCTTTGATACCACTGTTGGGAAATGCCATCATAATTTCCCTCCTCTGTGAACTCAAAATAGGCACTATGCGGAAACGTAAAAAAATAAGTGTAGCAGCACTAGGAAATTTTTAGCGTGGAAAACCTCCTCAATGTGAGCAAGGAAAAACCACGGGACCCGTAGGCCACTTAAACCTCCACTATAAAATAATGGGAATACAAAAATACAATAATGTTGTATCTTCAATTTGTAGATAACACTCACAAATTGGCTCACTATTTTTCTCTCTTAGAAACTCTCTCTAAGGTTCTCTCTATTTTTCTCTCACACTCTTTCTCTAGTTGTGAGGCTTTGTGTTGTTGTGTCTTCCTTCATCCCAAATGCATCTATTTATAGATGCAAATGAGGGCATGGTATAGTTGGTGGTTGATGGTTGAAACAAATTTTCAACTATTGCATTTATTGCTTTGGCTGGATTTTCAACACTATCATGGGAGAGATTCACAACTTCTTGGTCCATTAATTGTTCAATAAGAAGTGGCTTCATCACATCTGATACAAACTGGGGATGAGTATATGCAATACGTATTTTTTGATGTAGCAAGTATCTGACAGTTGACAGGAACTTCGGGATAATCTTCTGAGGCATGTATGAAACACAGCTATTTCAGTGCTGAATCTTGTCATTTTCATTACCCAAATTGGGTTTATATTCAGCATATTGGAGATAGGAGATGCATATAAGGATTATATTTACCTTGAAGGTAAGGTGAGTCATCCCGAAACCTCAGATTCTGTTGGAACAAAGCCAGCCAAGAAGATGTTAATTCCTTCTCTGACAGAGAAAGGAAGTGTTACAACTCCATATGCACCAGGTTTGCCATACAAACAGCAAACAAAGTCTGATAAGTAGTCCAGGACACTAATTAAGGTCATGCTCCACGACATTCTGCCTTAGCATCTCTCTCGTCTTTCTGGTCGAGCACCTGCCCCACATTCCCTTGCACGGCTTTTGGAATGTGGTCAACATACTGAGGCTTGATGATAGCCTATGTAATTTGCAAATATATTAAAAGAAGCACAATTACTAGCATGAACGAGCAGCAGTATACTATCTAATTGTTACAAAATTCAAGCTACAGCTTTTTTTTGTGAATGATTAGATACCAACTATTTTCCGAATGATTATTTAACACAAACTAACTTGGGAAGTAACTGAAGCATATCTATGATGAAACATCCTACAACAGCAACAAAAAATATCAACCAAAGTTGCTTGGTAATTAACTTGAACTTTCCCCGGTGCTTTAAGTTTAAACACTATCTATATCTATATTTTATAACTGCTAACTAGTGATCCAACCTAATGGGAAAAGGCTTTTGTTGGTTGTTGTTGGTGTAACTGCTCACCAGTAGCTTATTCTAAATAGCATTACCAAACTGGCTCAAAACACATTTCCAGCCACGTTAAGTTAGTGCCTATGTGATATGCATTAAATTAGTCATCTGAAGAGGAAAGTTTAAGAATAACCTTTCCTAACTCTCTTTGCACCATTATTGTAGCCCTTCTCTGTTGAAGCAATTTTAACAAACAAGGTTCATGGACTCTACGGAGAAGAAAGGGGCTAGGAGGAGAGGGATTCTAGGCTTGAAGAGGGGTTATCCAAGGAAATCGTTCATATAGCACTTTGGGGTTTTGTGGAGGTCTATAAGAGGTGAGTAAAATACCTTTTCAAGATCTCCATGGCATGAATTTTAGAAGGATGTTATTTCTAGTTTTGGTTAGGTTGTTGTTGTATGATTTTAAACGTTGGAAATTGGGGTTTTTCATATGGGGATTTAAATGTCATGCAAATTGGGGATTTTCTAAGTTATGATTTGAATTAATAATGAACGCTTATGGTTTAGGTTGTTATTGGTAATTCTTGATGTCCATGTTGTTAATTGCAAATAGTTGGAGCCAATCTTATGTGTTTTGTAGATTTTGATTATGTTCAGAGTTCATATGGGTATGAAAATTATTTTGAAAATTGGGGTTTTTGAATACTGGTGATAGATCTACACTCTTCTATATATAATTTGATAATTGATTTATTAAATGTATTTTTTATGATAATTATAAAGAAAGATAATTGATTTATATTGAGTTTTGAGTACCCTAGGAAAATGGTATGTGTGATATGGTGTCATATAAGCATAATAAAATTAATTGTGATACATACGGTGTCAATTTTGTCTTGGGACGTGAATACTTTATGAAGGAGCAATTTTGTCTCGAGACGTGACTACCCTATGAGATCATTATGTGGTTATTTCGTGTCAAGGGCGTGTTTGACATAAGGTTGTCAACATTGTGGCATGGGGATATAATAAATAAAATATGAAATTGGTTTTTAAGAAACACCAGTGATAAAAGGGTCAACTCGACGATCCGACTAGGGAAGAGATACAGATGACTCCCAGGATGATAAAGCAATGGGTCGTCGTTGCATTGAATATGAGCTCGTAAATCTTTTATTTGATGGCGATGAGATGTTGCCCCAAGTTATAACCAAGTGACTGCAAAGATTGTTTACTAAATTACGACTATGTTTATAAATGATTTATTATTGAGTTAATATGATGCTAATCATATTATTAAAGATTTATTGATATTATTATTTATTGATTATAGTATTTAATTTGGGTTATTTGACTTAAGAAATATAGTGGATTGTCATGATTGTTTTTACGATTACCGCGCTAGCTGAAAATATCATCATTTTCGAAAACTTTTTAAAATTGTATTTGCTCATTGAGATTTCCAATCTTATTGGGGTGTTGATTTCATAACTCGCTGGTGATGATATGACAATGTTGAGACCTGAGGCGTTCTTGGAAGAACCTAGTATTTAGTTTTATTTTGATTTTATTATTATGAGATTATTATATACTCTTTGATTTATGTTATATTTGGAGAGATTGTGGAGTTTATTTATGACACTATCATTAGGTTATAAAATTTTACTGTACGCCCTGTTTTGAGGCTAATACTTTTATTTTAGAGACATTTATGACTTTTTGAAGAGTTTTATTTGTGATGATTTTGGTGACTTTAGACATTTTTTGGAGAGAGAAATATGAGAGAGAAAAATTAAGTAAAATGAGAGAGTGTGTGTCAAATAAGAAAGAAAGAGAGAAAGACACCAAAGATATCAATTATTAACTTATCATATGAAATAGTTGTCACTGACACCAAAGAGTTGAAGGACATATGCATATTTGTGATGGAAATGGGGATTGGACATGAGATTTGAGTCAGGTTCCTTTTCGGTGATTGAAAAATTTCAGTAGGAAAGAGATAGATTCAATGAATAAAATAATAATGTTTCATAAATAATATTATTTTAATCATGGAGTCTTTCTCTCTTCTACTGAAATTTTTCAGTCATTGGAGATGAAATGAACTCCTAAGATTTACAATTACAGAGAATTAGAGAATGGGGAGGGGAGGGGAGGGTGTGGAACATGTTGGGCAGAACAGAGCCATTAAATTGATTATCTGTGGTTGAGATTACAATGAGAGATGAGATGTTATAAAGATGAGATGGAAGCGTATCATACATTTTGTTGACTTCCACTTCTATGATTGTCATGTTTCTCAAACAATCTATTTCTCGTGGAATATTTCACCCATCCAGAGATTAACAACGGATGAAAGATTCCTTATGGATGTTGGGATTTTTCCTTATTAATTCTTGGTTAAAGTAATAATTTGGTCTCTATACGTGACATGGATTCTTCATTTAGTCTCTATATGTAAAAAATTTGGAACTGAATCGCTACATGTGTAAACGTTAGCAAATTTGATCCCTATATGTACAAATGTTAGCAAATTTATCCCTGCCGTCAGCAAATTGGTCTTTATAAGTGACACAAATTTTTGATTTGGTCCCTAAACTTGAAAAAAAATTAAATCGGTCCTTCTATGTTCAATCGATGATAATTTTATCCCTGCCGTCTATCCAAGAGCTCAGATCCAACTAAATGATAATTTTATCCCTGCCGTCTATCCAAGAGCTCAGATCCAACTAAATGATAATTTTATCCCCTCCGTCTATCCAAGAGCTCAGATCCAACTAAAGATTCTTTTCGTATTGAATATTTTCTATATATTATATCAATCTATTTCTTGTATTGAAAGTAAAAGTTGTATAATTTGGTCCGTAAATAATTTTATATTATGAAATTATCCAAGTTGACTCTCAATAGAAGAAATCGATTGATATAATATATGAAAAATAATCAATACGAAAAGAATTTTTAGTTGGGTCTGAGCTTCTTGACGGACGATAGGAATAAAATTATTATCGATTGCACAAATAGGGACCAATTTAATTTTTTTTTTAGGTTTAGGGACCAAATCAAAAATTTGGGTCACGTATAAGGACTAATTTGCTGACGGCAGTGACGAATTTGCTAATGTTTGCACATGTAGGGACCAAATTTGCTAACGTTTATATATATAGGGACTTATTTCCAAATTTTTTATGTAGAGGAACTAAATGAAAAATCTATACCACATATAAAGATCAAATTATTATTTTAACCTTAATTCTTTATCGTCCGACATGAGTTTGATTGTTCTCACAGAATTTAGATTACATCACTTTGGTGACTTTCAGATTGTTTTCACGACAATCAGGCTACACGACTTTGGTGACACTTCAGTTGTCTTTATGGCAAATAGACTACACCATTCGGATGACTTTGACTATCTTTGTCATAATTCGATTATACCATCCTTTACTTAAAATCATTCAATCTCAAACATTTGTTACTAGAAACTCCGCTCCTAACCTTAGAATCACACGAGAACAGATTCCTTTTCCAAAATGGTAACTTAAAACAAAATACTTGTCTTCCACAAATTCGAAGAGATTTGTATTGAACAATTACAAATTCATTAATAAACAATATTCAAAATAACTTATAATCAACGATTCCTTGAATTTTTTTAAAACAATAAACTTTTTTTAGTGATGATGCTTTTTTATGTGTAGTTTTAAAATATTTTGAATAATGATAGTAAAATATACATAATTGTGCAAAAAAATTATGATACTAGTAAATACTAAATATCTTTTCTTTGGAGTCACTAGTAAGCAAAATATTGGTTAAACTAATTATTTGATTCTTATACGTGACATTAATTTTGAATTTGATCTTTATATGTGATTTTTTTTATGTAATCGATCCCTATATGTACAACAATTTTTAATTTGATCATTACCGTTTATTAGTATTATAACGTTGTTGGTAGAAATTATAGTTTGGTCCTTATACTTTAACTCTAACAAACAATGTTATAACATCATTGGTGTTACACCAATAAACAATGATGACCAAATTAAAATAGTTTACATATATGGGCCAATTTAAAATAATTTCATATATAGTGATCAAATTCAAAACTCGTATCACATATATAGAAATCAAATGATTAGTTTTTAACTTTGTTCAACAAGGTGATTCTATTTTTTTTTTTGTCCAAGTCGACAAGGTAATTCATCCTCTTCTCTCACCCCTTCATAGTTTTATTCATTTTTGTAATTTTTGTTATACGAGAAATATTAGCAATACACTCTTTAACACACTCTTTCCAATACACTTATATTAATTGAAATTCATGTGGGTCCTACAAATTTCAAGTGGGACCCACTTGAATTAGTGAGACCCACATGAATTTTAACCAATAAGAGAGAGTGTGTTGAAAAGAGAGTGTGTGTGGATCCTCTCATGTTGGAAAAAAACATGAGGGGATTATGTTTTTAATCATAATCATGCAATCCCTACATTCTCTCATTTTAAACACACTTTCTCTTTTCTTTAATATATTAAATGAGGAGTTGAGATTTAACATGAGAAAAAATGATACGAGGGGATCCATTTGCTAACACTTCTCTTGTTATATTTACTACGGTTAGGTATTGGGATCAACCACTGGGCCTGTCATGGGATTGGGCTGCACTTTTGTGGGCTGTTGTTCTTCCCACTGCGTTTCTCAGCAACCATCTCCTTTTCCCGGATTGTGAATTGTGATTGTGAATAGAATTCAATTTGGAATTTGGTTCGAACTCTCAACAGTTCAGGGGCGTGTTCTTGCGATTAGGTCCGTTCTTTCTATTCTGCTTCATCTACTATTACCAATCACTATTATTTGTTGTTTAACTCTGCAACTTACTCACATTACTTGCTTTGGTTACAGTTTAATAAAGCAGTAGATTGAAGGTTGTGCCTGCGTTTTAGGAGATTGGATATTTACTAAGATACTACAAGATTCCCGCTCATGATCTACGTTAGCTGGTATGATGTTTTTTAATTTTTATTTTATAATGACAGTTATATTCACTTTATATCGAATATTTGGATAATTGGGTCATAATGTTCAATTCAACTTTCTGTTTTCCTATTTTTCATGCATCCTAACTGGTGGGATGAATGGGAGAAGCAAGATAGGGGTTTAAAGTAATAGTCATATAGCTTACAACAATTTATTCCAGTATATTTGGTTAGTTTGGCAATAGAAAATGAGACTTATAAATAGATCGGTGGGATTAGAATAGAACCAAGCATTTTTAGATTATGCTTACGCTTTAGGATATCTAAGTTAGCTGGCATGGTTTTGATAATGACAGTTGGCTCCCAATGATTTCACCCTTTTCTTTTTTTCTTTTTTTTTTTTGTAAGGTAGTAAGTTCATTTTTTATTGAATAGTTTGAGATTTACGTTATAATGTGGTTCAATGTTATGCTGAATGATCTAATCTCATTTTTTTCATGCATCCTAACCGGTGGGATGAATGGGAAAAGCAGGATAGGGGTCTAAAGAAGTCACACCACTAACAACAATTAATCCCAACATATTTAGTTGCTCAGGGAATAGAAAATGGAATAAAGATGCATAGGTGATATGATACATAGAATGTATAATAAGTGTATTGTTTATGTTAAAATCATAATTTAAGCACACAAAGCAGACATGCATGAAGGCTAGACTTGGATAGCTAAAAAAACAATCAATTGGAAGTTCATCATAGATATTAGATAGTAGATACGCACAAGGTCGAATCTCCAAATTCATAGTAGGGTGTCGTGCACTTGTGCTCGATATCACATGGAATATTTGCCGAGTTTACACAATCTGAAATTTAAGAAGTCCATTGTCCCTATAAATTTAGAACAAAATACAGCTATATATCAGGTATTAAAAAATAACAACTCCTAAACGGTAGTAGCAGAATCTTATAGTTACACAGTTACACTCATAAACAATATGGAAATATCATACTTATTTTTTAAAAAAGGCAATTTTACTTGCTTCTACATGGAAAACATTAAGGAAAAGACAACAGGAAGAGAGAAATGATATGAAATAGTTAATGGTATTAATTGGCGGCAATAGATGGGTATAAATGGAACCTCTACATTATCTAGTTTGTGGTTGTGAGTAGTGACATATTACCGAAGGAAAGGAACTTTTGATCAGATTAAGCTCCTTGATGACATCAAATATAATCATTCTTTCTTTTGGTGATTCTACTGAACAAGCAAGTACAATCCTAAAAAGTGAAAGTAAACATTTCTTTACATTAGGATGCTTTAAGGTCAAATTCTCGTTGTCATCTGCTTGTTCTAATCTTGGGTCCACAATCTGCAAAAGGTTATTTGGAATTGAAATTGTTACATAGTTATGAAGACTTTGATCATCTTTAAACATTTCATTTGTGGGTCTCCTTCCTGTTAACATTTCTAAAACTAGAATTCAAAAACTATATATATCGCCTTCAATTGACGCCTCTGAACCCATTCCATATTCTGAAATGTAATATAAAATTGGTTATTGCCCTCAAAGTTATCATCAAAAGATTAACTAAAAACGAAATAAAAGGTCCAACAAAAAAATGCAGAACTTCAAAGGTTTTACAACCTAACTAAATAATATTATGCCATACCTGGAGGAGCATAACCAATGGTGCCCTTTATTCCAGTTGTGCTAGTTTGCTTTGGAAAGACTCCAATACTTGAAAGCAATCTTGCTAGGCCAAAATCACTCACATGAGCTACAAAGCAATCATCAAGAAGAATATTGCTCGGCTTTTAATCACAATGAATGACAGCTTGCTCACATTCATAGTGAAGATAATGTAATGCAGAAGCAACATCGTTAATGATATAGAATCTTGGCTCAAGGTCCAAGGATCTGGGACGATATGCAATTTCTATCGCTGAATGCAACCAACTCTCTAAGCTTCCATTTGTCATGAACTCAAAAACGAGAGCTTTAAATTCTTGACCTTTGTAATCAATATTGGAACAACATGTTAAAATCTTAACTAGATTTTGATGCCTGATATTTCTCAGCGCATTGCATTCAACAATGAAACTCTTGTGAGCTCCCTTCTTTTGAAGGTTTAGGACCTTTATGGCAACAACTTTGTCTTCTGACTCCAGAATTCCTATGTAGGCAGAGCCAAAGTTTCCAGATCCTACTAAGTTTGTTGTTGAGAATCCATTGGTTCCATTGTGTAGGTTTTGGTATGAAACCTTAGCCAATTGGCCAATTGGCCAATTGTTGCAGAGTCAGAAGATGATTTCTTGTTTCTTTTCCTCATCCAATAGATAGTTAGACTAGATGATAGTATGAGAAGAAAAACAACCATACAAACTATCATTGGTATCAACCTTCTTAAATTATGGTGTTTTGCAAGTTTTCTACCTTTGACAAGGCATGGCGGTATATGTAGTTCTGAAACACCTCCACAAAGCTTTCTATTACTAGACATGGCAAATGCGCTTGCATTTCGAAAGATACCTTTTGTTGGTACCTCACCATCCAACATGTTAAAAGAAACATTCAAATATTCTAAAACAAGAATATTCTGTAGACCTTCGGGAATTAGTCCAGACAAGTTGTTTCGTGATAGGTCTAAATGTCGAAGTCCTTTCAATGAAGCCGAAGAGGATGGTATGATACCATGGAAGGAATTCCCTTGCAAATAAAGGTACTCCAAGCTCATGCATTCTCCAATTGTTTCAGGAATGTCACCAGACAAATGATTCTCAGAGACATCCAGCCAATCAATATTTTTTAGCTTGCCCACTTCATAAGGTAGACTGCCACTCAATAAGTTTTGTGACAAGCCCAGTAAGTTTGTTAAAGAGGCAATACTGAAAATCTTTGAGGGTATGGCTCCTTTAAGGTTGTTTTGCCCAAGGTCTAGATATTGTAAGTTTTGGCAGTTCCCTATAGTTGGAGGGATATTTCCTTCTAACATATTTTGTGCTAAACTCAAGAAAAACAACTGACTGAGGTTGCCTATGGAGGTTGGTATATCTCCTGGCAGCTTATTTCCACCCAATTCTAGCTTTTGCATCTTCTGAAATTTCCCAAAAGCATCTGGAATAATCCCTTCAAAATGGTTATTTTGCATTCCCAAAAGAGTTAAGGTAATTAGATTTCCTAATTCCGTAGGCAGTTTTCCTGATATTTGGTTATCCTCAAGATATAGTTGACTTAATTGGGTGGAAAAATTTCCTATGAAATTTGGTAAACAACCTCCAAAGTTATTGACTGATATAGATAGCAAACGCAACATACTACAATTTGTCAATGGTTTTAAAAAATCCAGGTCCTCAGGTGAATTGCCACCTAGATAGTTAAAAGATACACTCAACACTGAAAAATCTTGGAGCTTCCCTAGATTTGGAAATTGTCCTACAAAATTGTTTCTAGAAATATCAAGTTCTTGGGGGACAGATGCATTTGTGATGGAGGTTGGGATTGGACCTGTGATTTGATTCACACCAATTTCAAATAACTGGAGATTAGGGAGGGTCAAGGGTGCTAAACATGTTAGGTGGAAGAGAGCCATTAAATTGATTGGCTGAAGCTGAGATTATGGTGAGAGATGACATATTGTAAAGACAAGAAGGAAATGTACCTGACATATTGTTGTTATGAACTGCTATATGTGCCAAGTTTTTCGTGCAGCCTATTTGTTGTGGAATATTTCCCTCCAATTTATTGTCACCCACCAAGAGAACGGTAAGAGATGAAAGGGTCCCTATGGATGGTGGAATTCCTCTTGTTAATTTGTTTCTAAATAAATACAATACTTGAAGCTTCTGAAGAGAGCCAATTTCAATTGGTATTTTGCCGATCAAATTGTTCATTGACAAGTCGAAGTTTTTGAGTTTAGAGCAATTTTTCAAGTTTGTAGGAATTTCCCCAACCAAAGAGTTTTTGTTGAGATCGAGTACCTGCAAGTGTAACACGACACAATTCTTGCGGAATTTTTCCATAGAAACTATTGTTTGCGAGGTTTAGGTTTCTCAGAAAAGTGAGATTGGCAATATGAAGAGGCATGAATCCATGCAAGTGGTATCCTTGTAGGTTCAACTCTGTAGCTCTTTGATGCATGGGGTTGCATGTGATTCCATGCCAATTGCAAAAATGAGTAGAACTATTCCAAGAGTCCATGATTCCATAAGGATCATTGGATATTGATTCCTTGAATTTGAGCAATGCCAAATGGTCGGTCTCGTTTCCTAATGCTGTAGAGGCAAATGTGTTTGGGTGAAACCATAGCGAGTTGAAAGTAAAGAGAAGAAGCAAGTGAAGGTATATAGACCAAAATGCAGATAACATGATAGAAAAAAGCCTCATTTGGTTGAGGAATAGAAAGGCTGCTATGCGGTGGAATTTCTTTTGTTACATAGCTATATATTGGTTTGATAGTTAGGTGGGAACACAGAAGAAGCACATTTGTTCCATTTATTAATTGATGGACTGGAATACAGGTGGGAAAATATAGTATGACTTTGATATCTTGGATTGAATTTTAACTCCCATCTTTGAAGGTCTAGTCAACAACCAATTGCAGATAATTTAAATGGAAGAAAAATAACATGGTGCATAGTCAACAAGCAATTGCAGATAATTTCTTTTGTTACATATCTATATATTGGTTTTATAGTTAGGTGGGAAGACAGAAGCACATTCGTTCCATCTATTACTTGTGGGACTTGAATACAGGTGGGAAAATATAGTATGAATTTGATATCTTGGATTGAATTTTAACTCGCATCTTTGAAGGTCTAGCCAACAACCAATTGCAGATAATTTAAATGGAAGAAAACTAACATGGGGCTATGTGGTGGAATTTCTTGTTGCATATCTATATATTGGTTTGATAGTTAGGTGGGAAGACAGAAGCACATTCGTTCCATCTATTACTTGATGGACTTTAATACATGTGGGAAAATATAGTATGAATTTGATATCTTCGATTGAATTTTTACTCCTATCTTTGAAAGTCAAGTCAACAATCAATTGCAGATAATTTAAATAGAAGAAAAATAACATGGTGCTTCATGAGATGGTCGACTTTATAATGATAACTTTTTTTTTACATTAAATTAATAAATTAAAAAACAAAATGATTAGAAAATAATTACTTTAGTTTAACTCAGCAAAATAATAGTAGTTACCAATATGATATTTTAAAGAAATAAAGTGATTGTTTGAAATAATAAAATAATAAGAAATGAAACAATAAAAAAGTCATTGTTTCAAATAATGAACAAAAAAGCCACTGTTTGAAATAATAATAGAATATTAATTAAAGATAAAACTGAACAAAAATGTTACTGTTTAAAATAATAATAAAATATTATAAGATAAAATACAGAAAAAAAGTTAATGTTTAAAATTATAATAAAATAATTAGATATAAAACAGAATGGGAAAACTCATTGTTTGAAATAATAATATTAAAATAACATATGAAACAAAGCAATAAAAATTACTGTTTAGAATAATAATAAAATAAGAAATATGAAACAAAGTAAGAAAAATTTTTGTTTGAAATAATCAAAATAATAAGAGATAAAACTGAAAAAAATAAATACAACCACAATAATCAAGTTTTTTGGAGCATCCCTATATAAAAATTGACTGTAACTCTCAAGACTTGAAGGCCATGTTCTTTTTTTTTAGTTTAATTTCATTCTACCTGCTTTATATTTTTGGTTTGAGAACCTGAGTATTTGAAAGCCACATATCAATGCGAGTTGAATTGAGAAGACTCGTTTAAGTGGGTAAAACATCTATATTTTCAACCTGGGGATCTAGCTGATTTATATTAAATCCTAGTTTTGATGAGAGTCAAGTGGGATAAATTAATTTTCCATCTTTCTGTTCCTTCTCAGCCAAAAAAAGCATGACCTTATTCAAGTAATTTTCTTTTTTCAGAGGAAAAGATTCAAAATTATGATGAATTATGACTACTGAAGTTTGTTTTATTTATGCAGCCTAATTTGTTGTTGGCATTGATGGGTTTGCCAAGGTTTGGACGTGCTAAGAGTGATGGTGAATTGAGTTCAAACCTTTATGTGGCGAATTGTGGGCCAATTGTGGGGATTAGTCATGGTGAGATTGCATCTGTTTTCTCCAAATTTGGGGAGGTAAAGGGTGTTTATGCAGCAGACGAGAGTGGCACACGTGTCATTGTATCTTACTCTGATGAGGGTTCTGCCAAAGCTGCCTTCATGGCCTTAGATGGACAAGTGTGTCCTGAACTTGGTGGTCGATCCTTGCATATTCGCTATTCAGTGCTGCAGCCAACTCCAAAGGTACTAGTTACTAGTCTACTCAGTTGCTTCCAAATGATCATATATCATATTTGTTCACGTATCATATTTGTAAAATCACGAGTATTGTATTTGTTCTTATTTCATTGTTATAAAGGTGTAGAGTGGTTAGTCAGCCAATGGTGACAGTTAGGAAGTTGAGGGATATTCAGAGATACAAGTGTAGGATAAAGTGTATATAAAGCAATGTACTGGAACAATAACCATGAGGAGATTTTGATTAATACTGTTTGAGGAGTTTACTCTCTACTTGAAAGAGAGATTTTCATTCAGTTTGTGTTTGCATTTTCTCATACCAGTGCTATCACTTGTATCAACATCTTTAAATTGAATCAACCTGTCCCCCATCTCCCAAACAGAACCCTTATACCGTGTCATCAATCAACTTAGTATTCAACCTTAACGAATAGCACTCTGATGCATATATAAAGCATCAAGTCATTTAATGTTGGCTTGTTCTTGTCTCATGCTTATTAACACTATTTTATGCATATGCATAAATTGGATGTTCATTTTGAAAATCTTCTGTATGTAGCATGAATTATTTGACAGTAGTTTGACTTTGAGATATGCAAATAATTCTTTCCCTTTTTGCTCTTTTTTCTGTTATTTCTTCCCACTTCATGTTTGTTCAAGACTTTACATGTCTGTTTAGGATCAAGTGAGTGACTTGGTACCTGTATCTATCACAGCGTCAGATCTTAGCATTCCAGGCTTTTACCTCGTTCATGACTTCATTAGTGCTAAAGAAGAAGAGGTTAGCACTTAGCAATATTTGCATTCCCCTATCAATACTGTAGTTTTGTTTAGCATATTTATATTTTCTTTCAATCTTCTGTTTCTAGTCATTTTTCATCTATATTTGAACTTCATTTACAAATATGGGCCTTTTCATCTTCTCAGGAATTGCTCCAAGCTGTTGACTGCAGACCCTGGAACAGTCTTTCAAAAAGAAGGGTTCAACACTATGGTTATGAGTTTTGTTATGATGTGAGTTTTAAGGATTATTTAGGTTTTTCTCATTATTCTTCAATTCCTTTCTGTTGTACCTAAACTAGTGAGGGATCCAACCTTAATTCAAGCCAACTATTTAATTCTACTTGTACAAATGGCAATGCCATTCCGACCTAATTGAAATGTGTGTTGCTCATAACAAATATGTTGCTGTGTAATGTGAACTATTTATTAATCCGTTCTTTCGACTTTATTTGGCTGTGCAGACTAGGAATGTTAATACTAGGCACTGCTTAGGTGAACTTCCGTCATTTGTTTCTCCAATACTTGAAAGAATCTCATCATGTCCAACTTTCAAGAATGCTAAAAATATAGTTTTGGACCAACTTACGGTATGCTAAATTACTACTGTACTCCATGAATTTTTAATCTTGTAATAAGATGCTATTGTTTTTATTTGTTTATTCATGAGAGAAAAATTTAGTTAATTTATACTAATACTTGAACATTGTGTGATGCTTTTAGATTTAAGCATTGTTTATGTCTGATGTTCCAGTTTGTATGTCGCTAACTATGTTTACAGGTAAATGAGTACCCCCCAGGAGTGGGCTTGTCCCCCCATATAGACACCCATTCTGCCTTTGAAGATTTAATTTTCAGCCTTTCATTATCAGGGCCTTGTATAATGGAGTTCAGAAGATATGAAAATAGAGTTGCCTCAAGGGCTGCTGCAAAAACAGGAAGTCCAGAAGATGATTCAAATTTTATAAGGAGGGCTATCTATCTTCCCCCTCGATCTTTGCTACTCTTGTCTGGAGAAGCACGTTATGCTTGGCACCATTACATTCCACACCACAAGGTATAATG
This sequence comes from Ammopiptanthus mongolicus, assembly GCA_039655645.1. Taxonomy (NCBI): domain Eukaryota; kingdom Viridiplantae; phylum Streptophyta; class Magnoliopsida; order Fabales; family Fabaceae; genus Ammopiptanthus; species Ammopiptanthus mongolicus. The sequence continues at coordinate 95,448,554 of CM077343.1, read as the reverse complement.
TTTTGGAAATGATTATACTTCCCCCCCTTTACATGTTGAAAGAAATTTCTGCATTTCAGAATCCTGTTTGCTAATTGCTATCATGGTACAAGAGTGGTTACTAGATGTCATCGACTCATTTCAAAATTTTATCCAAGCAAATGATACTAAACATTGTTTTGCTCATGACCATGCCAAAAAAATTCTCAAAATATTCGATATAAAACTTGCTAAACATACGAGTTTCCAAACGGACCTTGTTTGAGAATTTATATTTTTAAGATATTAAGATTCATTATGTGCTTTTTTTTAATATAAGACAATTTGGCTTTCCTTATGGTACTTCACACAACACTTCTTAGCTGAAAACATGAAGATTGGTCTGCCTTGCTTAAGGTGCATTTAGGTGCGTCTTAATATTATACTTTTGCACCTAAATATATTTTCTCCTCCCACAGATTGACAAAGTGAATGGCAGAGTCATCAGAAGGGCTTCAAGAAGGGTATCTTTTACATTTCGTAAGGTGTGTGGATGTCATGGTTATTGTGTTTTGCCCACCTAAAAATGCCATATCAATCCCCTTGGTATATTTTATCGTTAGTGGCTTAGTATCTAGTTGTACAACAAAAGAGTAAAAGATAGGATTTTTTTTATTGGTAAGGGACCATCTTCGGATTCCCCCCTTGGTTATTTCAGTATCTGCCTCATCTGCTCCGTCATGAACTCCTTGAGAACAATTTGTACGCACATGGTTTGCCAATAGTGTTGAAATCTTAAGAGATGTGTTCATTCTAGAGCAGGCTTTGAAACTTCTCCTGGCTAAGAATTGCGATGATAAAAACAACTTTTTGTGTGTACCAGGTTAGAGCAGATGTGTGCAAATGTGAATTCCCTCAGTACTGTGACTCTCAAAGATAAGGTTTCACTGAGGAGGCAGGGAGAAAGTTTAAAATATAATGCATTAAATATCTGTCATTAAGAGTCGCATTGAGTATAACCTGAGGTATGTTCTGCAATTCTTTGTTGTTTCTTCATATTATAGTGCTTACATATATATATATTTGAGATGTTGAGTCTTGGATTTGGAATCTTTAAACAGTTATGGGTGTTTTTTATCCTCTATAGTCAACCAAATATTATTACCGAGCAATGCTATACGGTATGAAAACCGTTATTCATGGAAAGTTTAATTGCTATACATGGACAGTATAAAACTCTTTTACACATACATCAAATCATAAATTACCATGTCACTAAAAAAGTTTGACTCATATCCTAACTACTTTAAAAGTCACCCTTGCCATGATTGGTGATTGGTTGACAGCGTAAAAAATATTACACTGTCAGTGCATAGGAATTAAATTCATTTAGGATGACTTGGCATTTGTTTAACCCACTTCTTTATCACATTTGAAACACCAAAATTTTTTTTTAACAGAATTCAAAACTGCATTTGTTTGCCATTACTCAAATATATTCATGTGCGTTTGTACCAAACTAATTCGGACTACATACTATTATTTTTGTTACCAATCGTTTCTCTGCATCTTCATTCAGTTCTGTATCTCCAGCACTGGCTCTGGCTTGTTAATAATGGGCATACATTTCTATCCTGTTCTCTTCTCTTGCCTCCATTTCTATTTGTACAAAATTGGGGTTGGAATATTTGCTCCGGATACCATGTCATCACCAGACATATCCCACAACCATCCATTTAAATACATTTTTTCTGCCTAAAAGAACTGATGTCAAAGGTTTCCCTTTGATCCGATACAATTGTAATGGTTTTATGCAGAACTTTTACTTGGGGTGCCAAAGGCATTCCTCACCAAGCCTCAGCGCCTTGCCTACAGAATCATATGCCTAGAAACAACTGCTGATAATTCAAGTTCCATTGTTCTGGTATTTACCAACACTATGTTGTAGCACTCACCCCATGCATAGAGAGAACTGGACGTATATTTTCATCACGTTCGACATTCTTCAGTTCAGGAGCTCATAGATTTTGAACCACCAAATACATTTTGAATAACAGTTTAGACAAAGCAAGACTAAGACTTGTTATTATCCTTTTTATTGTCCCTAATAATTTTCTTCATAGAAACTAACTATCCACTTGGGGAAGAAACATGTCAAGTCAGGTAAGATTTTGCCTTACATGGGCATGGTGTATTTCTCAAATATTGGGTTCGTGTGTAGCCTATTACTTGACATGCAGTTTTTTAAGGTTTAGCCTTTTTTAATGTATAACTTAAAGACTTACTTTGTAATAAAACATTTAAATAGGCCAACTACCTATTAGATAGGTTAATGCCTTGATGGGCTTAGGGTTTTAAATAAGATCAAAATCATAATTTTCTACATTCCAAGACTAATCAAATCAGTGAGAATGATGGTGCATATATAAAAACAATTAAGTCTGATTGTGTCCCAAAGATAGGCAGGCTAACCAATGTTTGTTGGTCTACGTAGAGGGGGTTTAAATTCCTTAAGCATATGGTCTTATGTTTGATCTCTGAATTTATGTATATAGAAAAGGATAATTGAAAGGGATTTTCGTTTAGATACTTTGAGAAATTATCTCACCTATCGAATACAAGAATATTTTTGAAAATTGAAAAAAAGAAATACAGGGACAGCTGCTGCTTTTTGACCAAAGTCGTGTAGTTTTAAAATTATTTACCAAAATGTGGTTTTTGTCACGTGGCAACTAGCCCAAAATAGTCGTACGCAGGGACTAAGCTAAAGCTGCTGGTTTGGAAGCACTGAATCACACAACTAAATACGTCCTCAGTTTATCCCTTCATCCAAACTTACCCATCTCTAATAAGTAATAATACCTTACGAAGTTTTTTTTTTTTTGGTTGATATACCTTACGAAGTTTTATATACATAAGTCTGTCCTCACATTAACTACACATTTATTTTATTTTTATCAAACTACTGACATTTATTTTACAAGTAAATCATTGAAGTTACGAACATAAAACTGTTGCTCCATAATACATATAGTAAAGATTACATTGAGCAAGGTTTTAAATTTCATTCAATGGGGCAATATATCAGAAACAATTAAGAAATTGACAGAGCATTCTTCCCAATCTGACTTATTATGATCGCTAACATTGAATCTCCCTACAGAGAAAGGTGGTCATTCTGGTTGGCCAAGTGTTGCTGATTCATTCTTCAATACTAAAAAAGGAAAGACATGGTTGGCCAATCGTATGCATCTTCTTGAACACACTGCAATCCAATACTCATGTACCTAAAAGGCATTTATAGCTGAATTCTTTTTACTTAACAAATTTCCCTACCCTACCAATGCCAATACATTGAAAACCATCTTGATAGCAAGAAACGGAACACATGAAGGAAGAGTCACATATCCAGGAGAAATCAACGAATGGTGCAAACAGGGAAATGTTTTCGTCATTTCCTTCACAAAAATAAAACAAGAAACTAAGTAAAATCAATAAAAATATAATTAACTGGAACAGAAAACAAAAAAACCAAACCATATACCCAAATTTTCCTATTATTATTAAATATAAGTCTAGTATCCGATTAAAATTGGATTTCAAGTTTTCAATAATGGAATATACCAAAGTTAAGTTGATAGTAAGAAATGTACTGGGATGAAATTCTGCCCATTATTTACACTCATCTAGCAACTAACATAATGTACCCATGAGTATGCTGAGATCCTAAAGACGGCATCAACAATCAGCTCATGAGGCAATCTCAGGATCATTGAGGACCGATCCAACCAAAATCATGTGCTTTGGGCCATGTGATCGGCTTCATCCAGTGCAATTTGCATGATCATCTTTCTATAGTCAGATTTTTGGTTTGACATTAAAAATATTAATAATCTGAGTCGTGATGGATTTTTTGTTATATTCTTATCATACTAAGTGAAGAAAAAATTAAATACAAAAAATAAATACATTTAATGTATTGAGAACATGAAGCGTTCAATAATTTTTTTATAATAATTATGAGAAATAGTAAAGGATTTGATAGGGAAATTTAAAATTATTCAATTAGTGATGGATCAGGGGTGGCTGTCATGATTGAAAGAACAGGAACCATACCATAAAAAGCATACAAGGAAAACAGACCAAGTGGTACAAAAAATTGCAGTCTAGCTGGTCGTCTTTTCTTTCAGGTGGGGTAGGAGAAGTCAGAAATTAAATTACTAGTATTTCTCTTCCTGAATAAACTTGTCAACTTTTAATCTATTCTTACACTGCTAATGATATGTTTCTTTCCCCCTTTTTCCTTTTTTCTCTGAAAAAAGCGAAAAGCATACCACACGCATGCACCAATGTTTATTGTTTTCATGCACTTGCTTGACTGGTCTACAGACAAAGAGAAAATGCTATTATGCTTCAGTCAAAGATATGGTGGTAATCTGATGAAAAGCGCTCATTTGACCGATACCCTTTTTCTTTTTTTTTTTTTATCTTTTTGCCGAACCGTGTAAGTATAACAACAACACCATGAGGACCTTTCCTGAAACATGTTCACAAAATTCCTCATTAAACAATAGCACTCTCTTTCACTTGGTGATGCAGGTAGAGAGAGCTAGTATTTCTACAATGGTTGTTTGTCGTTTATTTAGAAATTGGAGTAAATAATCATTGACAACAACGACAAATACTAGCAGAAAAGGACTGAACTTCTTCTCATAGTCACAAATTGCAACTTTAGCTCTCCGTTGGCAGTGAATCAGATACACAGATGTCCCCCCGACATAGTGGGCATACCCTGTGTATAATAATATAAAGAAAAGGTTAGATATATATATATATTTCCAAGCATCATTATCATTAGCACAAGCGGAGTTCCATCTAAAGCTAGTAACATAATTATCACATAAATAGAGGACAACAAACAACATGGAACAACAGTGCATATATAGCTCAATATGAAGATGAAAAAGAATTTCACAAACTATCACAGCAGGGATTTCTTAAAGTTGCTCATATGAAATGAATTTTCAAGATTTAAAACCATAACATCAAGTTTGTCAGAAGGGCATTTAAATCTTTCATATCCATCAGCAAATACCCTTAGGAGTTTGACCACAGGTTGATAATCTCCAGAAAATAAGGCAGATGCTCATATAAGATGGCAGAGCAGTCAGTCTGTTTTGCTAATGTCCAATCCTTACCTTACCAACATATAGTTTTGCAAATATATACTTTTTACCAACACCACATTTACTATTAGTGCCTCTAATACATAAAATGCAAAACACACTCATCTATGTTCTTTATTCTTCCATGCCACCTACTAGAAACGTTCCAAAGCCCCAGATATGCATTGATACATTACAGCAGTAAATTGACTGGATAAAATGTATAATAGGTAGGTAATATTGTTAACCAGAAGAAGACCCAAATCCCTATTTCTCATACCTGTGAATCTCCTTCAGCCACTTGTCTATACATGTTCTATGAAATTCATGATGGCAAGGCAGTATTCGCATGCTGTCTCCATCCTCATACTCCACAAGGCAGATATAACATCTATGAAATTAAGAGATTAAAAAGGCGAAGAAAACCCATTAGTATGATCCATTATTAATGAAATGCCTACACTAGTTTAAGTTTAATATTACTTTTTATTTTGAAAAAAAAGGCAAAATGCACATACGCATACTAACTACTTTGTAAAACAGAAAGTATAGTAAGAGATGCAGGTAAAAGGCACCACTCCATGCTGAAAACAAATGAGACTGAGAGTGATGATAATCTCAACAGGTACATATAAACCATACCAGAAATCATGAAAAGTCAAAGCTAAATATGCTACAAGTGACAACAGCAACAACTGGGTATGGAAGCGGCAGGTAAACTTTCACGGTATCTGGTATCAGTTGGAATTTTCATGTCATCATGTAACACATTACAACACACAAAAATGTGTATTGAGATCAAAGCCAGTGGCCTCCTAAGACATGAATAAATATTATTGTTTCATCGTTTGCATTCTCCTTTTTTAAGATTTTTGTTTGTGAAAAGTTGCACACAATACACTGTAAATTTTAGCTGACATGTTACTCAAAAACCAAAATAGATGAAAGAGACAAGATTCATATTAACAAAAGGAAATGAAAGCATGGAAAAGGAAAAAGACAAAACCCTATGAAGGCATTTGATAAATGAACACCTTGTGGAAGGTAAACCTGAATACTTACTGTGCAGCATCTTCTTGATGTTTGTGCAACTTTGCGTATAATTTAACAGGCAAGGATTCCACAACCTCATTAGGTGCAGGAACAGATCCAATAGAAGACACAGAAGGGCGGGCAGATAAAACCACAGATTGCTGGTGAATTTCATCCAGAACCTAATTAAAATATGTACAAATATTCAACTTGTATAAATGTATAATGAAAGGCGAAAAGTATAGCTAACAGCACATTAAAATTACCTCAAATAACGCTTCAGCTAACATAACAATTCTTGATATGCTAGCTCTAGCATTGGTATCATCATTTGAATTGGCATCACGTTCACGACTACTGATTCGGCATGTACAATGACCATTTCTATGTTGACCAGACAAGATACATGATCTTTCATGTCCAGAAAGATTTTCAAACCGGCTACCCAACCTCTGAAGAGCACGAACCTAAACCAGTTGAAATATATATTATTAACTTTGGGTAAGGTCCAGGGTATGGGGAAAAAGCTTGTGTACAGATGTTAACCCCAAGTCTTAGGGGTATTTCTTTTGTTTTCTTTGACGTCTTATCCTTTAATTATTTATGCAAATATCAAACTCATTACTTTGCTACATGTAGGTGTGCCACATTTATTGGATTACAAGCATAACATCTTGGCTATGCCTTTTTTTCCCCCATTATTAGGCTACGCTTTTTGTTTGGTAACATTATCAAACCATCAGTTGTTACTCAAAATTCAGAAAATCCACTAACCTGGGACCGTATTCTTCTTCGCCGTTCAAGAAAATTGGACCTATGTTCCAGTAGATCCTGATACCTAGTTTCTCTTGATCGTGAAGTATCAACCTCATAGTCTTGGATGCTAAACAAGGAGCTAGACATACTCGATGGAGGATATCCAGATGTAGAAGGAGAATTTACAGCATTAGGATCAGATAGTGACACCCTTGTATCTCCCTCCCCTACTTGTCTTCCATTATCCTGACTAGCATCTCTCTCTTGTTGCAGAGGGCACAAACTGAAATCAGATAATGTTGATCGGCGGAGAACTCTGTCACGAAGCCTTCCAACACTTAATGTTCTGCTAAAACGAACATTACGTTCAACATGTTCTCGAGCTCCATTTCGCCTATCAGTATGTCTAGTCTCAACATTTTCAGACTCGGTATATATTCTTGGAGTAAACAAGTTCATATCCACCACTTCTCTTGTACCTTCTCCATCTATAACTACATCCTGGATAGGAGAGATTGAGGGACTTCTCTGCAAGTTTCCAGGCGAACCGAATGCTGGGGCGATAGATCTGAAATTATTAGAAGCATTTTCATGATACTGCATAGGCACTTGATTAACAAAAGATGCATCAAGCAAGTCACTACACTGTTGAGTTTCATTTCTATTAACCAAGCTTGCAGGAGGCCCTGGATGCAGATTAAGCTCATCTTCATTGTTGAATATTGAGGGACTTGCAGAAGAAACAGGACGAGGCCTTGATGACCCCAAACTGGTGGTTCTGCTAAGTCTGAAGCTTATATTACCAGGAATGAGGCTAAAGCGAGAAAGGAATCGAGTTGAAGGAGCATGGGCAGAACTGCTGCCGGTTCTGGATGCAGTGTGACTCCACTCATCAAGGTCGAGGTTAGAAGGCATGCAAGGCATTTCATCAGATTTAACCTTTCTAAAAGATTCTATTTTCACTTCATCTGAATCAATTTCATTGCCACTGGTGTATGTAACATCACTTCCATTTACTTTATTCTGCTCACAAACCTAAAGCATGAGTTGCAAGCTACAGTTAGGCAGTTAGTACCACAAAAGTTTGACCAATCAACCAAAACTGTCATTAATACATGATAATTATAGCGGAAACAAATATCTAAGAAAAATGGAAAGAGAAAACATTCCAATATATTAGTTCCAAAGTAGCCGAAAGACATTTAATAAATTAAAAAAAAAAGAACAAAAAAAGGCCAATAGGATAATGAGGCTAACAATAGGACAGAGGCATAGTGCAAAAAGTTCTGAAACTTTATCCGGAAATTAAGGTACTAATTGTTGCCTTATTGTATAACGTCATTTCCTCCATTAAGAAACGATTTCTTACAAGTCTTTCTGAAGTAAATTACAAGGCAAGAAATAATGCAAACGTTGAACTCAATCAAAACCAATAACTTTCAATTTATACATAATGGATTTTATTATAAAAAATGTATAATGTATAATCACCAAGCAGTAGTGCAATAAACTCATAGTAAGCAACTCCGTTATAGTGGGAGACTGGGAGTAGTGAGATTAAAGATCTTCTTTTAAATCAAGCATACTTAAGAGTAACTGGAAATTTAACCATGTAATATAGACAAAACTACCTCATGCATATAATGGAAAAAAGGTCTTACATAACATACTTGATTAAAAGGGTAAAAAAGAAATAGATAAACTGCATTAGAATCTTGGAAATGATTATCCTTTAAAATATAATTTTATCTAACAGTGAACAAAGCCAGAAAGCGAGTAATTTCTGAAGTCCTTAACAATTTGATCCTTGTAGCGACCTCCATTTTAAATCCAAAATCCAAGTCACCCGGAAATATATTATAGTTCAAAAATATGAGCTAAAGAAAAGAGAAGGCGATGATAAATAAATGATGATAATTTATTATTAGTTGACAGAAAAAATATATGAAAATCAAATGTACCATTTAAATCCTAAATATAAGTTGAAGAAAAATAAACAAATGAAAAATGAAGAGAAAAAAAAAGTGACATTGGGAAAATTGCTGAATAACACGGTGTGTTACCTTACCTGGTCGTCATTATCACTGTCATGAGATCGAGATGTATTTCCTAGACAATAAGATGGGAAACCTCTATGCCCCTTGGATCGACCCTTCCTGAAACTGCCCGAAGACGATGATGAATTGCGAGAGGAAGTGGCTTTGCTGCCATTGGACCCCATATTGTGCCAAACAATGCCTCCACGAATTTCCAGAAATGAATGCTTTTTCGATTACCCAATAGACCAAAGAACAAAACCCAGAACTCAAAATCTATTCTTTTGGAGATCCCATGTGTTTCAGATCTACAAAGGTGGAAAACTAAGCTTGCATTTTTGTACGGTGTTATGTTGCATAGTTGTAGTATTATAATATGTGGAAAGGAAAGGGTCCAAATAAGAGGAGGTTGAGTGTGTGAGGGAAAATGGGAAGGAGAAGAGGTTGGATTTAGGTGGTGATGGGTTTGAATGAGACAAAGCAACTCGCAGGGAAACGGGAAAGGTGGTTTTTTTTGTAAGGAAAAGTGTGAAATAGTGAGAAGATAGAAAAAAGAAGAATGGAATTTTTATGTGCCACGATTTGAAATTTAGCTTTTTGGTGGTACGCTCTCTGCTGCGTGTCTTACAATCACATTCAATTTGTCATGACCACATGGGTCAGGTGATCGGGTCCCTCAGATGGAGCTCTCACGTCTTACCTTATTTGAATGATTAACCCCAAACTAGTTTTGGTGGGCAAGACTAAGGTCCTATTGTCAATACATTGAGAATTGATCTTCCATCCCTTTGGTAATGAAAAAGTATATACACTTCGCTGAATTTTAGTCCATTTATAAATTAGTATCTTCAACTATTTTTTCTTCCTAATTAGTTCCTAAACTTTTACTATTAGTGAAATTGATCCATTCAATTATTTTTTCGTCTCAGTTAGTCTTTGAACTCCTACTATTAATGAAATCAATCCTTTTGTTAACCTCTAGTATAGATACAAAGTAATTTAATAATTTTATATTACTTTATACATTTGAAATTTATGTGGATTTAGTATTTTTTCTAAAATAATTTAGCTGATTTAGGCAAGAAAATGTTTGATAAACCAACAAATTCATGTTAACATATTTAATTAAGTACGAGTTTAAGAACTAATTGGGAGGAAAGATAGTTGAAGGATCAATTTCACTAATAGTAAAAGTTTAGGGACTAACTAAGAAGAAAAAGTAGTTGAATGTACCTATTTGCAAATGGGCTAAAGTTTTAGGAGGGGTATATGCGCTTTTCCCATTAGAAAATTGATTAATTGATTAAAAAAACAAAAGTTTAAAATGAATAAGTCAATGATTGATAATAGTTTGGAGGTTAGGTCCTTCACAAAACTATAAAGGACCTTAGACTTTGTCTGTTTTAATCTAAGATCAGAGGTTTTAAAAGGTATGGCTACAATGAATGAATGAGTTGTGTTACTATACTAACGGTCATGGACGATAAATAAGTATGAATATTTACTCCATTTATAATCATTCAAAATTAAATAAATATTATTACCGCTTACAAATAAACATTAGTAATTAGTAATTAAACCAATTAGTTCTTGTATATGGGTTAGAGTACCATTTATATTCTCAATTAATATATTTTTTGCTTATAAAAAAAATTAAGCTAATTAGTCAACATAAATAGAGGACATGGTGGTGTTTATACAAAAGAAAAAAAAATTAACACTTCTATTGATGCTATTAAGAAGAATAGATGTTTCAAGAGATTGTTTAGAAGTTAATTAATATTTAAGCAAAATTTAAGGTGAACAAAGTTAAACTTCTCACGGAAGAAGCCTTAGAATACTGCAAGTTTTGGTTTTGGTGTTTGGGGCGACGTAAAGAGGAGCTGAGGAACAATGGGTACCAGGTCAAGTGGACGATGGCATGTGGTGCTCATTGATGGTGGAGGGTGGTGGCATTTGGTTTGGAGAGTGATAATGGCGGGCATGTTTCTAGTGGTTAGGTCATGGTTGAGGATGGTGGTTCCGAGGAGGACAATAACAATGACGTGGCATGAGGCAGATGGGATGGGCTTGTGGTGTTTGCTTGTGATTTAGGGGCAAAGATTGTGGCACAATTTAAGGCGCTTGTCAACGAAGGTGGACACAATTAGAGCTCGATGGTTGGGGGTAAAGGTTTAAAATAAGGTCTGCAACCGTAATTGAGATCACAACGTCGTGGTTTTGGTAGTTTCAGCAATTGTACTTACGATCGTAATTGTCCGTAATAACAATAAATGCAATGCAATTGCGATCATAATTTAAAACCTTAGTCATGGGTATTATAAGTACATTTTGTAGGCTCAACGACAAGGCATAGCTAATGAAGTGCTAATCTGGAGGTTGTGGTTATGGCCATCTACCGCCTTGCATAGCCATGCTAGCCTATAAAATAACACCACCCATTATCAATGCATGGTTAACTACCCTGCATATAATAACACGACCCATTATCAATTATGACCCTATATGACTATAACATATTATGGCGTGTTTGGACTTTAATTTTGGAGGGAATGGATTTATAATTGAACGAAAATAAAAGGTCAAATTTAATTTGTTTGGGTCGAGACATAAGGGGGAAATGCTTTTAGAAAAGAAAAAAAACCCGAAAATTGATGCACAATTTCTTTTAATACTAGAGTCAAAGTGAAGGGAAAACTAGCTAAAGGTGTCAAAGACAAATATGAGAGCGAGAGCATACTTTTTGTAAGACTAATTTATTTATGGGCGTTGTTATGATACTTTTGAAATTTAAAGGGTTTGGATATTCTATGTCCAATCAGAATGCGTCATCTCAATTAATTGAGTCATGTGAATATCACATGGGCTAAATTCTCACCATTTGATTGAGTCATATAAGCAAGGGTATGATATCCAAGGAGTACCATAGAATCTTCCATTATTTATAAATGATATATTTTGCTTCAATTTAAAGCTTTCGCCTTTCTGTAACTACAATGCCACCCGATCTGTAGGTCCCAAATAATCTCCCAAAGTTATATGAACATTACCAGCTCTCAAGATAGATTGCAACTTTCAAGGGTTGGTTTAGAGTTAGTCCTGAAAATATGTATATGAATCTATGATGTGGGGCTAAACATACTGTGGAAAGCTTTAAAATGGTTTAGAAAGATTATGAGTGCGTTTGTTTTAGATTATTTGATCATAAAAATCATTTTTTTAAGTTAAAAATCATTTTTAGTGGTTTTAATTGTGTTTGTTTAAGATTTTTTAGAAAATGATTTTTTTAAAAAAATCATTTTTATGGCTAAAATGAGAAGCTATTCCATTTAGCTTCTCACTAAAATCTGATTCTCTAGAGGAGAGAGAAAATATGTTTGTTACTGATTATGAAAAAATGATTTTTATTTAATCTCTAAATTATTTTATATGGAAATCATTTTTTCATAATCTGTAACAAACTGGCCCTATAGCATGGTTTTTAAATGGAAATTTCAATTGCGTATCGAAAAGTGTATATTTTAAATCATGAATCGAAAGATTCATGAATAATTATTACAAATAATATAAAATATATATTTAACATAAACTATTATAGAGCACCAAAAAAAACATAAACTATTATAAATATTTAAGTATTAGCATTTTCTAGTAAAATAACTCGTTATGTAGTTAAGAAATTGATATCTAAACTTCAAAATAAATATCTACCAAAAAAAAACTTCAGAGTAAGTAAAGATTAAAATAAAAGCAAAAGATAAATATGTTCAACAGAATATCTAAATATGTAAAACTATTAAAGAATATATAAATATACAACGTTGTTAAATAATATGAGTTAGCATAAGAAAAAAGGGACGCTAGTAATTTTAAATGAAGTAAATCCCCAATTTAATCCCTGAAATTGTAACACCGTATTAACCTCGTCTTTGATATTAACGAAATTCTAAAAACGTTCCCACAGTTGTCAAAAGTTAATCAATCTAGTCAATCTGTCAATAATGTCAGGGACTAGATTGATTGGGTGAGAATTAGATTGATTAACTATTGACAACTTGGGGAATCTTTTTTTAATTTCGTTAATGTCAGAGACGAGATTGATACGATGTTATTTTAGGGACCAAATTAGGGATTTACTCTTTTAAATGTTAATTTTTAGCTAATAACAATAATTTGCTATAAGTGAATAGTTGCTTAAAAATCTAAAATAATTTAAGGAAATGCTAGGCACTGGTTAAGGAATCAAAAGTGATAAATTTTTAATTTTCATTGAGAATGATATATTTAACATATCAAGAAATGATCTAATTTATTATTTCTTGATTCCTTAACCGGTAATAAGACCCAACAATTTATTATATTTTCTATTATCTAAATTATTACTATAACATCTCGGTCCTAGGACTTTTTAAACACAATGTAAATTTTTTTTTCTTTGGGGTTATGGTTAGGCCTCTTTGTTTTGTTTTCTTAAAAATCTGTTTTTTTTATAAAGGTGTCCATCTCCATCATCATTATGAAAACGAATAGTGGGCAGGAGTTGAACACAGTTGGCTCATCATAGAGCCAAATAGCTATCCATGTGTATTTGGATTGGGCTTGGAGTTGGATTGATAGTGGATTCAACGCAAAACAAATCCAACGATCAATATGATTTTTCCAATGACTATTTGGATTTGTGTTGACATTGAATCCAACATCAATCCAAATTTCCGTTTGAAACTACGTTCATCAAAAGTTATGACTTTAAGCTTTCAATAAAAATGCATTGGAAAGTCACACTTTACCGTTTACGTTGTAAAAAAATTAAACCAAACAGGATATAAATATTTTAGGATTATGCTAACGAGTGCCCTAAGGGCACCGGTTAAGTAAACAAAAAAAAATTAAGTTTTCATTGAAAAACTAAGTAAATCACTTATTCAAATATTAAATACAATTCCCAATAAAAATTTTCTTTTCTTAATTCCTTAACTAATGCCCTAAAGACACTCATTAACATTCTCCAATATTTTATTAAATATTTTTAAACATTTATTATAAAATAAGAATTTTTTTTTGTTACATAAAATAAGAATTTAATTGATATGCATTATCAATGCAAAGATTTTTTATATTGTCAATCAATTATAAATTATCACATCAACTAAAATGTTTGACTCATATCCTAACTTCTTTAAAAGTCAGTCTCTGATTTGTTATTAGTGTAAAAAAATTTATAGTGACAATACATAACAATTAAAATCATAAAATACATATCTAATTAAATATTTGATAACACTACGAATTCCCTAAAAACAAGTTCGTATCTTTCGCGTAGCCATAGGCCCATAGCACGCTGATGGACAACAGACTGAACTATCTTTGGATTCCTTCTCCGGCTTTGCATCAAATTCAATGATATGCTTTATTGAGTACTGTGAAACATGGGTTCTATACGAGTACTTTCAACAACTTTAAAATTGGTTCTATCATATAACTTTAAGATTATCGGGCAACTCAGTTTAAAAAAATAATAATAAAAATTTTAAAAGTTTATTTGATGAATTGATGTTTGCTCAGATTTGCTCCCTTAAAGAATTCTATCATTTGGACATCAACTTCTGAATATGGTATTCTATTTCGTATACATTTATCTCTATTTTTTATTTATTTTTTATCTTTTATATATATATATTTCAAGAAACATAAAAAACAAAAACAAAGGGAAGCCATCCCCTTTTTTTGATGTTCGACAAAAAAATATCCATTTTTAAATTCAGCATCCCATATAGCCATATCTTCGCAAACAACTTTTATTCAGTGTCACATGAATAATAATGATATGATGATAGTGGATCTGAATATAGATGTTAAGTGGACCTCTCAGTTTGAAGCCTCATACAACATTTGAACAGAGATGATACCACTTAACCAAGCCCAAAGAAGCACGGGGTGGTCATTTATTTTTTCTTCAGTTGGGCCTTCAAAATGACCTCGACCGTGACGGATAAAAATATCACATAATAATGTACCAAAACTTTTAATGTATCACATAAAGAGCAATCATGCACACAGTGTGGCGTGTATTACCAGCAGGCAGCAAGTCTAGAATAGCATGCATCTCCAACTCCCTACCTATTTGCAATCCAGAAACGTCATGAATTTCCAAACTTGATGCTAAACTCACCACAAAAAATGATCAAACAGCCATCAGAAGAAAGCACACTAAGATTACTGAAAGTTAAAAACAGCTCATATTTATTTGGTCCTTCAACCTATGAAGCTACTCCAGTAGGAAAGCATAGGATTTAGGATTCACCAGATGAAGACTAGACTTAAATTCATTGTAACTTCAATCTAAATGTCAATACCATGGTAGTAAGTATCGTACGATTCGTACGATACGGATCGCGAGTCGATACGTTTTCCTTACAATTCGATACAGATCGGATGATTGAATCGAAATGGGTCATGTATCGTTGCTGAATCGCGCGAATCGTTACAGAATTGCATGAATCGCGATTCTCCGCCGTATCGTGCGATTCATGCGCGGCGGCTGAATGCACAAAACCTGGTCGCGATTCTTTGAAGCTCGGAGTCGGAGGCGCTGAGGAAGAAGCGCAGAAACTGCGTTGAGGAAGATTGGAGTCGGGTGGTTGGTGCGAAATTTCCATGGTGGATGGAGAGCGAGGTTTGCGACTGGGGTTCATGAAGGGACAGGGAAGTCAATTGCGGCTGGTAGGGTTTTGGAGTGAGAAGAAAGAGGATTCTGATTTGGAGAGTGATGGGTTTTAGGTTTGGGCTGAGATGGGCCTAACTTCGGCCCAAATAAAATTAAAAACTAGGTATAAGAATATTGGACCTTTTTATTTTTAGATTTTATCCATTATAATTTCAAATCCCTTTTTATATCTTTCTAAATTCTAAAATGAAAAAATAATAAATAAAAAAATAATGAACTATTTGAGGATGATTCTATTATAGTTTATTGGTTATTTAATGAGTTATTTGACTTTAAAATACTAATATCTATTGTTTCTTTATGTGAAAATATATTTTATATTTTTTTATTATTGGTTATGTATCTTACGATTCATGATTCGATTCGATTCACGATTCGAAAAATAGGTCTTTCGATTCACGATACGAATCTCGATTTGATAGCCATGGTCAATACTCGATACCATCCACCAAACGTGTCCCATAATCACAAGAATTGGGATTAGCAAATGCATAACTACAGCACACACAAATGGTTGTGAGAGCTGTCTCCTAAATTAGTTAAAAAGTTTTAGTGAAACTTCCGGCATGTGTTCTTTTATTCATGGATTGCCAGATATATTTAAGCAATAAGTGTAAATCTTGTTTTCAACTCCCATCCGCTAACATCTTAAACCACTGTCAGATGGCAATATACAGTTAACATTTGCATATAGAACACATTTTTTTACCCCTCACTAGTGACAATCATCAAGATCATCAAATATGTTCCACTAGTAATGGAACCCTAGCCCACTACTTACCTAAATATGTCAGAGAATCCAGCAACATTAGAGTATGTTCTTCAAAATTCAGCAATTTCAACAATAACATTTTCCATGATTCACAAAATTAAATGTTCTTAAACTGTTATTAATAAAGGGCATAGAAAAAGAAGCCAAAAACAAAAATACCATAACCCCCCCCCCCCCTCCCACACACACACAGACAAAAAAAATAAAGCAGCAAAAAAATATTTAGGCCAAGTATTTGCAGCTAAGTTAAAGCTTACATTGATTGGCTCAATTATGACGCTCTCTGTCTGGAGTTTATTGCAGTCCGTATGAAATCAACAAAGGGATTCAATTCAATGGGACTGGTTTTTGTTCCTTCTTGTTCTGCACAGTCATCACCCAATTGATAAATCTCTAAAAATAACAAAAAAGAAAACTCCAAAAAACCCATATAAATGCTTCAACAAAGTCAACCTGAAGTTTACCAGACTATATGTGAAAATTTTCAACTACTGATAGTACTACAAAGAAATTTTCAAACAAATCACAGAAAACCTTTATAATCTCATAAAGTAGCTCAGACACTTTTTTACATCATTTTTTTTTTTTTTTGGATAAACGCATTGTTGCAACAAATTGGTTGTTCAAACAATAACCAAAAGGCCCAAAACAGCTTCTCCATAGCTTTTCTTAATAGACACTGTGATACTAAACAGGAGAATGCATGTGGTCCCATCCCATGGAATGAATTGTGAATATTAACTACTGAACAGGATACTATTTAGCTTTGGGAACTGTACCAAAAATGTCAGACAACAACTAAAACAAATTTCATATCAACCAGAACTCATAAATCATAATCCTTCTTACATGGTATATTACAAGCGAGATGGTGCAGTTGGGTCATAATTAAACAGCAAAGCAGCTTTTAAAGGATGACCTAGAAGATACAAGAACCATATAAATGTCACCCAATTGTAGTATATATAAATATAAATTAATAATAACATAAAAAACACAAGATTAACAGCTTCAAACAATTATGCCCACCAGAATAGCCAATGTTAATAGAAGCCCACTCATCCCATGTTTGATGCACAAAAGCTCAATCCATTGTGCCTGATAAGGAATAAAAAACATGAAACATTTAAGGTTAAACTTGCTTGCAGTTTATGTGGAAAAAAACAGAGTATAAAATCATAAATCATGATATTATTGGAGCATATATTGTAGTACAAAAGTAGGAAAAGCTAAAAAAAATTTCAAGAATTCCGATTAAACAGATATCTTAGGTGTTGTTTTATCGGAAACTTTTGTTCGCATAAATTGATCACAATCAACAATCTAAAATTGAAGGCCATTTCATTCGTACATCTGATATTTATGATTCAAACATTGTACCAAATCTATTAACAGGAACTGCGAAAAAAGAGATGAAATCTTCTGTGTGCTTTAACATGCAAAATACCAAAATTCAGATATCTAGATACGTCTTCCAACTTAGGTCCTCAGTGAAACGAAATTGAGACAGATATCTAGAAGCGAGGTGGATGGAAAAGGTAAACCCTAATCAAGAAGACAGGTTACAGCCTAACGCCGAAGAAGGTGAGTTCGCGATGAACGCCGACGACGGAGATCGGAGAATTGGGAATCGATAGAAGAGAGAGGACAAGTGCAATAGCTCAAGGAGCGTGTTTCCATACCCCTAATCACATGCTTAATATATGAGAAAAATATCTTAATCATACAATATTTAGCTATTAAAATTTGGATTTAATTTTATCAACAACAAAAAAGTTGTATAAATTATCAACCATTATGTATTGACAATTGACAATATATTAAAAATTAATGTATGAATGATTGATAATGTATAAAAAATGACACCAACAGTACAGCAAAATTAAAATTTTGCAAGTTTTTTTGTTTGCAAATTTGTACATTGGTAATATAAAGTTTTAAAGATAAATTATTATTAAAATTAAAAATTATAGCATTGATCGTTTTTTTATTTCTACACGTGGCATCACTTCTCTTTTCTTTCTCTTTTTTTTCCTCTTTTCTTCCCCTTGTCTAGTTGGTTCTGCTTCTGCTCTTAAAAATTCTGTAGAAAAGAAATTGGACGCACTGCAAGTTTATCAACTTTGGAATTGGGATCGAACTGTTTGCTGTCTTAAAGGAAAGCATGAAATTCTCAACTTGTTGCTTTATGAAATTAACTGGTACACTTGAAAGTAGTGTTCCATTGCAGAATATTGCAACCTAGCTCACCTTGTTTGATAATTTTGGAAAACTGGCCTTTCCAGCTGCTGATGCATCTGACGTTCCTTTGGGAGTCACATTTTTCTAACATTCACACAACATATAAGAAGCTCTTAACCAAATGGCAGATACATCAAGTAGCAGCAAGCAACATAGAATAAATTTTTATTGAGAATATAATATAACATAGCCGTGACATTAAACAATGATGGAGAGGGGCGCCCAACACACAAGTTCGGTGTAGTGGCACCATTTCCTTATTTTGATAGCTTGATAAAATAATCACAAATCGATTTTTTTTTCTTATTCAATAAGTAAGTGTGGTTTATAAGAATAATGAAATCTATATAAATTTTGATGAAATGAATCTATACTCCAGGGTGGTCTTGTTGTGGATCAAAAATGCGGTTGTGACAACTTGGATTGCAAGGGTAAGCGCAATCTATCTGATGGAAAGGCCTTCGATCATAAAACCAGTCTGCTACTGCCTTTGCAATTGTCTGCAGAATATAATGTAATGTTACGCAAACAAGTTAGTTATTCAGCTGAATATGGAGGGAAAGACAACAATAAACCTAAAGCACACAAAATGCTCATGTTATGTTATATTTCAACAAATATTGTTCTAATCTTTATTAATATTTTCTGGAGAAGGAGGAAAAATAAAATAATGCAGCCTCTTACTGTCTTAGTCAGCAGGGGAGAGTCACTTCTCAGCCATGTCTCCTGCATTTCAGTTTGGCAGTGGGCATAGCAAGAGTCTATAAACATTCCTTTAGATGAAGTGTTGCCTACCACTGTCAATGCCCTTAAGAATTCTGTCCTGAAACCTGAAAATATACTCATGGATCATAAAACTGTAGTAATTTCTAGCTGGCAATATTTTGAAGGGCTATAAACATTGATATGACAATATATGATGCCAGTAAGCTGTTTTTCTCATGCCAATACTGCGAGGGCTATGCACAATATTGACAAAGGCATGATAGGTTATAGGATATAGACATCTTTCTAAGGGTGATAAGAATCTTAGCAAAATTCTGAGTTTAGGACTCAGCAAGTTTCCATGAGAAACAAATTATTAAGATCAGAATAATCACCTTGCATTATACCGAGTTGATCATGTGAGCAGTTGTTTATATCAAGCTTGCAGCTATGCCAACGGCCATGGGGATCAGCAACACCCGGTGCCAAAATGTTCTTAATCTGAATCAAAGTAATAGTTGAGGGTCAGGGAGAAGACTGAAAGGATCTCTCAACGTATTAAGAGCTAGTAGATAAAACATCAAATG
The DNA here is from genome assembly GCA_039655645.1 of Ammopiptanthus mongolicus. NCBI lineage: Eukaryota > Viridiplantae > Streptophyta > Magnoliopsida > Fabales > Fabaceae > Ammopiptanthus > Ammopiptanthus mongolicus. Next base: position 95,428,578 of record CM077343.1, on the reverse strand, counting down.
GCAAGTTCAATATGGAGATGAGTTATCAAGAACCATTTACCATTTGACAGTTATTTTTTTGGGGAGAAAAAAAGTTCATAGTGACTATAAGTTTTACAATTCGCATTCCAGGTTAATATCTTAGGTTTATCTCCACCAATATAGTAACCAAGGAACACCACTCTGCAACTAAACTGATGTTTCTTGAGCAACAGAAAAATCTGACCTGCCATGAGTCATATGCCGCATTTACAAAGAAAATTGGTGTAGCGATTTGTGATACAAAATATTGTGGGAAGAAGCACTACAAGATTGTTCAGAAATCAGAAGTATTAGTAACACCAAAGAAGGAATTGCAAAGGTGGAGGATGAAACTATAGTCACAAACTCACCAGCCCTGGGCTGAGTCTTGAAGTGCAGGATCGAGGCAAATTCCTTGCAGAGCCCTAAAAATGGGAGAAAAATTAATCAGACTTGAATATTTTAATCTCCCTTGAACAAAATATTCAGAAAGCATCATTCAAATGAAAAGTGGGAAAACAATAGTGGTAGTCTTTTTGTGTAAAACACAACATATGCAAGTCCTTTGCTAAAGTGGAAAACGATCAAAGAGAAAGGAAGAGTACATGTGTTGCAACAATTTGACTGAAGAACTGTTCGATGTGTCGTGTTCCAGAGACATCCCTTCTGTTGTACAACAATAACATATTGATTCATAAAATGATCCAAGGAACTCTAAAAAATTCAGGAAAAAGGCTAAGTAGAAAGCAAACAAAAGGAACTTACGCATTGATAAAGTAACCAGCATCTGAGACGCATTTCACTTTAGCTCCTATAGGTAATAGAGCTCGAAAGCGATCACAATGCAATACTGAAGTCAATCCTCCAGCTGAACATCCAGAGATAATAGCCTGTAGTACAAGTTCCAATGAGTGAATGAAAAAAAAATCACTAAGGAGTAAGGAGAAAGAAGAAAAGGAGCAAATGATCAATGTCTCCTACATTTCGAGCATTTTTCATTCCCTTTGCTAGTAAATCTTCAATGACAGCAGCAAAAACCCTTGCTCCTCTGAAGTGCAACTTGGTTGCCTGATTTACATAGATTATTACAATTTCATCAGAAAAAAAATAGGACTTGAAACTTTAATAATGACTATTGACTAATATTTTCCTTGAAATTTAGCTTTCCAAGTTCCTTTTAGTTTTACAAAACTTACAGGATTGACTGCTTCCACATCACCAGTAAATGATGCCCCATCGCAGTACCTAACCTTGATTCGGTTCCAATTGTAGAAATCTGGAATTTACAGCATTCATCAGAAAGCTAGACAAAATGTTGAGTTCATGAGGAGAAACAAGATCAATTGACTAGCAGGAAATACCTGGATTGAACTGATGCATGTTACTTAATATTCCTGAAAAGGCAATTTGCTTGGCCATTTGCTTAGATGAACCTAAACGAGTGTTCTTGCGAGAAAGGCAAGTAGTAACATTGTTGCACCATCCCCCTCCCTAAAAGAAATAGAATTAAAGTTCATTGCCAATAAAAGAGAACCTTCCATGATTTGTCCCGAAAAGAGATAAACCAATGGACCAAATTTGACATTTTAAGAATCACTAGACAAATGAATCTAAACTTGAGAATTAAAAATTCATCTTGTCCAACTCCATAGACTCAGTAGGCCAGCTATCATGGTCAGAAAGTTACAAGTTCCAACAGAGAAAAAATCATTTGTGAAGTCCTACTTCTTATGGAATTGAATTATGTTAAAGTTGGCAACTGTTTTACTCATACACGTAAAAGGAACAAATAAATAAAAAAATGAAAGTGATGGTTTCTTGAGTTGGTACTTAGTAAAGACTTTTATCGATGCCAGTTTGCAGAAAGGGACACACCTCAAATTGAACTAACCAATTATTAATCCCCGCACCAAATCCCTTATCAAAATGGTAAGCTGGTGGACTCCCATCCAAACAAACTGCACAATATTTTAAATTTCATTTTCCCAATTATCATAAACATCATTAAAAATAGTAAGCACGAGGATGAAGAGCAAAATTAGTAAAGTTCACTGGGTTCAAACACAACAAAAATTCCTCACCGGCTCCTTTGGCTACCGCATTCTGGACATAAGTGATTGGTACATAAGAAGCATCTGCCTTCAGCAATAGCAGTACACATGCTACTAGAAGGTTTAACCATTGGCCTATTCTTTTGCTCTCCATTCTGCACAAATCCACCAAATAGGAAACGATAAACCTACTGATAGAGAACAGGGAAAACAGAATACCTTATGTAGAAGTATGATCAATAGGGCATATACTTAGTTGACATAAAGCCACATTTTATTTTGGCCAAAAACAAAAGGCACACAATAACATCCTACTGAGTAGGCAATAAGATTACATACCAAAGAAAATTCTTACACTAACAAATTGAGGAATTATTTATATCATCTTTCCACCCCACTATCACTTCGACCTACCACTTACCAACAAAAGATCTATGATTTTTTCTTGTTATTTCAGAAATCAATGAACCAACCAGTCTGGTTTTGTATATAGAAGAAACAACCCAAAGGAGATACTTGAAATTTGTATAAACTAGCAAAACGCCACCTTTGGTATTCCCTTCTGTAGTTGTGTTATCAGAGAAGGTCTATCTGGCTTTCAGAAATCCTTTGTAACTCATATGGAGAGTGGAGACCATTTTTTTGGTGTGCACAAGGGTATCCTCCTTCCGATGGTCGGAGACTAAGTAGTGGAGACCAATTAATTAGGAGGAACAAAAATTATCCATTTTGAAATCTTGCACTGACAGATAGGCAGATAAAAGGGAAATGAAAACATAGAATATGGAGAGAAAAATATGAACAACGATATCTCCTAATCAAGCCATAATAACAGAAAGATTTTTTAGCAAAATGAAAATACTTGAACTCCATATCATGATCTTCGAATCACTGAATTGCTTCATCCATTGGGTACCATAAAACTTAATCCATTCAATAAATACAGTAGTCCCTCTTAACCTCTGATATTACGGCAGCCTAATCAAGCTAACTAACCCCAATGCTCCATTGTTCCTAAAATGGAAAATCCATTTACTAACTTTTCAAATTTTCAAAACATGAATATCAGAATACAAAAACAACAAAAGCCAAAAATAACAACCTGCACAACACAGCATACATTTCTCATAAGTTAGAGAAAATGAATCATTGATCCCATTCAAATCCAATAACTTATCATCCTAGATTGTTTATAAAGCCAAAAAGCAGAAACTCCATCCAACCCAACAAACTAACAATTGATCAAAGCTGGAAAAACCAAAACAAATAACACTATGTGCAGAAAGAATGGATGACATGGCACTATGTTTATGAATCTCAGTAGCTGTACCTGAAATGTAGAATGGGGTGGAAGATGCTGAATGTAAATGAAAGACAATGGTTGAGAGTGATGGTTTTATAAAATGGTCCAACAGTGAAACACAATAACAGAATGTGACTAGTAGCAATGCTTAACAAACTGGTCCGCTTTCAGAGGTAAAATGGTCATAAGAGGGTTCATGGAGGGGGAAAGTGGCTCTTAATTTTCATTTTTATGTTTAAGGAATTTTCTTGTCATTTCATGTAGAAAGGGAAAGAGAACGAAGCTTTTCAGTTTGGGTAGAGAACTCAGGAGCCGACACTCATTCCTATAAAAACCACACCCAAAAAATGTGCAATTTACTTATTCTATATGCTTTTTTCTATTTTTTCAGTTTAAAAAATGATCTTGTTAAGGAAGTGTTCGGTATTCTTTTAGGAATCTATATAAAAAAAGTTATTAAAAAAAATTTGATTTTTGAATATTCAACTTAATGAATTTATCACTTTCAATACAAAATTGTTATTTTTAATTTCTTAACTAATGTTTTAGGACACTAATTAATATTTACTTCAAAAAATATATAAATTTTGAAATAGAGCTCATATAAGATGAGCTTAATTCTAAAGCAAATAAATAAAAATGTATTTATTGTTATTTTAATAAAATGCATAAAAATCGTAAACTACTCAACCGTTTAATATAGTTTTACTTGCTTATTTTAAATTAATAACTTTTTGGGAGGTGATGATTGCTTGATTACTTAGTACTCTAGGAATGTTTTAAAAACTAAACTAAGCCAACCAATTGGACCATTGATTAGTTGGCCTTGTTCCTCCAATTGGATTTTGAAAACATTACTTTAGAGGCGAATAGAACTTTTTTTTTTAAATTTATTTTTTTTGTTGCATTAAATGTTAGATAAAGAGCCTATTTTGGAGTCCTATGAGCAATTTTAATGAGAGTAGCTTAACTAAATCTTAAAATTAAGGATAAATTCATGGTGGTTTACACTATTAGAGCAAGCTAATGTGGATATCATATGCAATATGTAAGGAAGTAACTAGATCTTATATAAGAATCACCAATAAACAAAAAAGAATTTTTTTTCCTTTAATGTGCTAAACATGATTATTTGTCAAGGTATTTAAGAAAATGAGAGTTTTTTAGATACTTTTTTTGTGTGTGGTTAATGGTACTGTAATGAGATGGTAAAGTTTATTTAACTGATTTTTTAATTTATTATAATTAATTTAAATTTTTTTTTTCCACAAGGGTATCCGGTCGAGATTCTGAGATTAATCTCTTTCGACGCGTAGAGATGATCGAAATGAGTTTTGTCTCTCCTAATAAATTCTTTTACATACACACAACAAGAATTAAAGCCTTAACAATACTTTTAAAAAACTTAAGTATCTACTAACTATACCAAATTGTGATGGTTAAAGTTTATATTGTTTAATTATTGATTTTTGTATTTATAAAAAAAAAACCCTGGTTATGATGTAAATACTCTTTTAATATATATCAACATATAATTGAGAATAGAAAAACTTCCAAATCAAATTAATTAAAACGAAGTTATTATTGAAGTCTTAAATATATCGTAAAAATGAATTTCCAATAAATAAACATGTAATAACTGATATTAAATATTTATGCTTGAGAAAATAATAAAAAAAAATTGTATTATTTAAACATCAAAATTTGGAAATCGTATGTGATACCGTATATGTTTATATCTCTATCTCTCACTTACTTTTTATCTTCTTAAGTATATACGCATCTCAAAAAATACACCAAAAAACAAAAGGACACCGTATGATGTCCCTATTTTATTTTGGTTTCTCAGGATATCCGCCCCACACAACTGCAGAGACGAATTCCTCGAGGTACTGGACGACATTTAAGGACTGACCTCTCCCAACCAGATTTTCTCCTTACCCAAGAACCAAGAATCGAACCTCTGACCACTTGCTTAAGGGGTCTGAACTCATTATCACTCGGACCAACAACATGTTAGTATATGGTGTCCCTATTTAAATGTTCAAAAAACATTTCTCTTTTAAAAAAGTTTTGTAAATAACAAGATTGATGACGTCTTTCGACTCGTTTTTTTATAAATGATTCTTAAACATTAAATTTGGGATAACATATGATGTTTCCTTTGCTTTTTTATATATTTTTGAAATGCTTGTATACAAACGAAATAAAAAATAAAGATAAATATATACTATATCAAATATAATATCCCATATTTGATATTCAAATAAAACTACTCTTGTTTTTTCTTTGTATTGACCCGAATGTCGTGGGCAAAACGTGAAAAGGGGAGAGCGAGTCAGCGAGCGTTGGCTGCATCGAATCTTATCGTGGTTACGCATTCTCACATCACTGAGTGGTTTTTGTTTTGGTCTGACAACAATGAGTGGTTTAAATGTGCAATCTTGGCGCCGAGTAAGTAAAAGTTGGATGCCCACTTTGGAACCATGCTCTCATGAGGGCGGCTTCTTCCTACATTCCTGAGCTCGCCTCTTCTTCCCCTTAACTTTTTTTTTTTTTGTCAAAGGGAAATGCATAGCCTTACATAGGAAACAAGGGATCAGGATTCTCTACGGTCAAAATATGATTGCAGGAATCAGAATTCATCATCTAATGGTCATCAAATGGATACATTATTTTTATATCAATATTTTTTATACATACAATTTTTTTTAAATGGTTAGGATTTCTTACAGTCATATAGAAAATCCTCATCCAAAAACAAGATAGCGAGATGAGAATACGAATGAAAAATGGTGGAATTTATTATGGGTGGAATAAGAATGGTGGAATTTATTATGTGTGCAGCTTAATCAATTTAATCAATTGAACTAACTTAACAGGGCTTTTTACTTTTAAGAGTAACTTAATCAGTTTAATCAGTCATGTTTCACTTTTAAGAGTTGCTTTAGGTCGTTGTGTATGATGGAGGCTTCTGACTAGGCACTTTGTGATTTATAGGGGCTGTAGTTTTTTGGCAGGGACTTTTACACTTTGTTTGGTATGATGAAAAAAGAAGAGAAAAAAAAGGGAAGGAAAGAATGAGAAAGGAAAAATGATTTTTCCCTTGTTTGGATTGGAAGGAAAGTGGAGGGAAGGGAAAAAACATGTGGGACCCACTCCAATTTTTTTTCCATATTTGGGAGGAAAACACACAAACCGAGATCAATCATTATTTTGGATGAAAATATCAAAAAACTCATTCTTTTATTTATTTAAATATTATTATGTGGAGATATTTATGTCATTTCACAAATATGTTTTTCTTTCTTCTCACTTTCTACTCAACCAAACAAGAGGAGAGAAAAATTTTAGTTTTCTTTCCTTTCATTTTCTTTCATACCAAACAATTAAACAATCATCTCATTTTTTACTCATTTTCTTTTCTTTCCCTTTTTTTCCTCTCACTTTCTCTCCTACAACTAAACAAAGTGTTAGTATGAATAGATGGTATGTAAATAGTGAAGGGAGGCTGGTTTTTTTTTTGTGGTGCTCCAAGGGAGGTTGGTTTTACTGTGTTTGTTTTTCCTGATTATATACGGATTGGAGTATTCCCTTATACTTTTATTAATATACTTTCTTTGACTATAAAAAAACTTAAGAGGGCTTTTTTTAAATTTTTAATTAACAAACAAAAGATGAACAAGAATGATATTTGAACAACTAAATTTGACACCGTATAATAGATACCGTATAAAAACCTGAGTTTACTTGGGTTAAGTGGAAAAAAATATAAAAGAGAAAAATAATAAAAATAATAAAAAAATATAAAAGAGAAAAAAATATAAAAGGGAGGTTGGTTTACTGTGTTTGTTTTTCCTGATTATATACGGATTGGAGTATCCTCTTATACTTTTATCAATATACTTTCTTTGACTATAAAAAAAAATTTAAGACGGCTTTTTTTATATTTTTAATTAACAAACAAAAGATGAACAAGAATGATATTTGAACAACTAAATTTGGCACCGTCTAATAAATACGGTATAAAAACATGAGTTTACTTGGGTTGAGTGGAAAAAAATATAAAAGAGAAAAATAATAAAAAAGTATATAAAATATGTTTGTATATGTTATTATGTTTAGTTGTGATGTCCAAATAACAAATCTTTGCAGATGAAAGTCTTTGTCATAGCTGTTTGAATCTCACAGGTGTCACTATAAATTGAATTATATATGTTATGTTCAATGACATAAGAAAATAGCTGGATAAATTCCTTTTCAATTGGCTTCGTGATTTCAGTCAATATTTTATCTTTACATTGTGAATTGTGGCCTATTCTAATTTCTATCAACTATATATATCGTTCACGGCAAAAAATAAATAAAAAATATTATTTAGTATGATTATATATATATATACCAAGATGTAGTTAGTGGAAGTAGTAAGGGATTCGGACATCTTAAACAAATTGTCAGAGATTCGAATTTTGGCTCTTGTGTAAGGAGAAAAACTGGTTGGGAGGGAAAAACTCACCTTGCATATCCAACGGGTTCCCTAATGGAGATTAATCACTGCTAGTGGTGGTGGACCTATTACCTATAACAGTTATGTTATTTGAACATCAGATTTTAAACATCGTATGTGACATCATATCTCTTTGTCTCTATATCTCACTTACTTTTTTGTCTTCTTTGTATACATGCGATTCAAAAATACATCACAAAATAAAGAATACCATATATTGTCCATATTTTAATAATCAAGAAACATTTCTGGACCAATGGTTATCAACAAATGGTACAACTTTCTTTTTTTAAACTTTTCCTCTCACATTTATTGCTTATCTACTATGATTTCTGTTAAAATTATTATTTTACGATTCTATAGTAATTCCATACATATTTTGTCAAAAGTTATGTAATGAGTCTAAGGTTTGGTTAAAGAAAAAAAAAAGTTTTTATTGAAAAATTATATATATATATATATATATATATATATATATATATATATCACTTTTAAATATAATAAATTACATTTTCAACAAAAAAATATATATAATAAGTCCCATGAGGAGTATAAGTCCCATGATTGGGTTTCCAACACACACAAAAATGAATCCCATGATTGGATAGAAGTCCACGCGGTAGGTGTTGTTTGTTGAAGGTAGAGGGTATATTAAAGCAGACATCAGCAACCGTTTTTTTTTTTTTTTTTTGATGAATATACATCAGCAACTGGTGTTACTTGAATTAAAATAACAAACTATATCTTAACATATTCACTATTGTGTGATTTTGCACATTAAAGTGTATGGCACTAAAAATGAAGATGCATGCCATGTTAGTTCAGGTGACCCCAATTGCTGATTGTAAATAGAGGGTATTGCCCCTACAACTGTCACGCGATTGACGGTGATTTCTTAAATGTCACATTTATTTATCACTGTTTCACTGAACATTAGCTATAGCCTATATAGGTAGTTGTAATTGCACTCCCTTCAAGGAAAGTGTTCGTTACACGATTCTTTTTTCCTTGATGGAGATAGGATAAGCCATGTTATTAAGGAGTGTCTTAACGATCTTGTTTAAAAATGAAAAAAAGATAAATATATATTAAAAAATTAAATATAATGTTTATTAATATATTAAATGCATTATTTTTCGTACAAATTTATCACTTTTATTTTTTAGGACATTAATTAGCTTTCTCCGTAGCAGAATTATATTTTAAGTGCTTTAATATTCCTTCTATTATAGTTTATAAGCAAAGTCAATCATTTTCACACTTATTAAGATAATTAATCATTCATATTTAATTTTTGTGATTTCACTTAAAAGTTTAATCAAAATACCTAAATTACCTCATAGGAAAAAAAAAAAAACGTGGGAAGAACTGGTGGAGCTACTCTTAATAAATGAGGGTGTTCGTTGGAAATAGGCTACGTGAGTGGGAAGTGGTGGTGCTGCTCTTAATAAATGGAGTAAGGGTATTTTGGACATATAATTATTAAATACATGAATTTTGCTTATATTTTGTTTTATTATACATGAGTGAAATTTTGCTTATAAACTGTAATGGAGGGTGTACTAAAATAAAGTTGACCATAATTCAATAAATAAATATGGGTCTTACTAACCATCTCCCTAAAAAGGCACTGATTAAGGAATAAAAAAGAGTAACATTTTAGGAGAAAACTAAAATTTACACTTCTCTATGAATTAATTACACCATTTTTTTTCATAAAACTTTACCATTTTTATTTTTGAGACATTAGTTAGCATTTTTCAAAAAAGATCATCTCCATTTTTTATTTCTTCATTTCTGTCTATTTTCAAAATTTTGAGAAAATAAATATGTATTATACTCTCAAAGCATTATACACTCCTAAGAAAGAGTAGTTTAGTAACTATAACTAACTCCCTCCTGTCTCTATTATAAGCAAGACTTAAATGGAACACATATTGTGACACCCACTACCCCGCATATAATAAAATATAAATAAAATCATACATGTCTTTAAAAAAAAATAACAATTAAAATAAAAACATATTCTCAAGGGTAATGTGCATCACATCATCTATAACGTAAAACATAGGAATCTGAAATGATCAAAATCCTTTAAAAACGAACTGCGGAAAACATAAATAATAAACGTAACCCAAATCCTGATGTCACATATCAGAGCTGGTATACATATACCGATAATACATCGGAATAAAACCAAATAACATGAATCATAAATCCTAACTACTGAGAGAAATCTCCTCGGGATCACTCCTCGTCAGCATGCTCACCCTCCTCTGCATATACCACAACATATGCACAAGAATAACAAAGAGAGGGGTAAGAAACACAATCATGAATATATGTAAACGGAATGGAATAGTAATTAAGATGGCATACAACATACATCAATCAACACAGATAATCAATATATATCAAGGATGCATGTCAATACGAATGCAACATCACTACTCCGTATGCATATGGCCAACAACTCTAACTCTGGAAAGACGATTAGGAGTACATGTCCGGTTATCAACGTGGATGATATGCCAGACCATGGGCCATCCCCGAACACTCTCACTAATCCTGATAACGTATAGTGGCTAGTCAGGGTATTCAAGCTTATTCTTTAGGTCACTCCGACAATAGGTAGCTAGCCCATGTCACCTGGAACTTCCATACCCAACGTACCCGCAAGGCCGGGATAACACCCATCGTGGCCTCCACTATCGCGATTCATCGTTTGCTTTCCACCCAACATATCAATGTCAACGTATGATGCATGCTATGCTCAACAACATGCAAACACATGTCCACCATCCACCATCATAATCAATCACATTGATTATCAACAATGACCATCAACGATGATCATCAATCAACTAGGCGCTAACCCTCGTTATTGCCTTTATCAACATTGCCAATATTATCATCATAATCAATCACATTGATTATCAACAATGATCATCAATGATGATCATCAAACAACTAGGCGCTAACCATCATTATTGCCTTTATCAACATTGCCAATATTATCATATCGTCATTATTAATATTAACGTTCTTTTCTATATTATCAACCTTGAATTGTGATCTCACAGTCATTTTTCCATCACCCTATTTCTTCTTCACAACAGGATCTGGGTGAGAAACCCAGATTCGCTAGGCGAATCGTGGCTCGCGAGGCGAGCCCGAGAGCTCCTAAACAGGTTCCTAGATTCGCTAGGCGAATCCTGGCTCGCGAGGCGAGCCCGAGAGCCCTAATATTTGGTTCTCTCATTCGCCTCGCGGATTACAATCCGCTAGGCGAATCGCGTCAGACCACGAATGGTCTCTCTGTCTCGCCTCGCGAATGGATATTCGCCAGGCGAATCATGACAGATGTGGGAATCTTAAGAATTTCTCTAAGTTATCCCTATGCCTATCATCCCATCTCTCAAGAATCATCCCTATGGGTTTCCAAAACTAATCCAATATTATCAATCTCACCTCTCATAACAACTCATTCATTATGGGGTGCCAAACGTCCCTAAGCTATGTTCTTTCACTAATCCTATTTTCTTCATCATAACGCACATTATCATCAAGTCATCATTATCATTGTACATCATAAAGTCTCATCAATGCATATCATATCTATATTCGTACTATTCATTGCACATCATACTATTTGAATCATATCATCAAGACAAACACCCATAATCATAATCATATAACCATAAACATGTATATTTATACAATATTCACATAGGCATATAATGGCATATACATAACATACACATAATTACACTCATAGCATATACATAGGCATTTACAATGCATATAGACAAACATATAGGGGTCATGGGTTAACCTCTTCATCTTAACCTATCCCAAAACCCACATACTCATGATCTATTTCTTCCCCCCATACCTGGTATGACGATCACCACGAACAAAGGAAGGAAAAGGTCCGGAAAAGGTTGCGTCTACACGAATGCTCAATCTTACGACGCTTGACTTCACGATCACAGCCCCAAAAGGTTCGAGAGCAGCAACTAGGAAGAGGGCTTGTGATGGCAGTGATGCTCTTCAAGCGAAAGAGATGAAGAACGATGAACTATGGTGCAATCTCCTTCAGGGATCCTTGGAAAGGGTTTAGAAATCCTTGTTTGGAGAGGAAGAGGCAGCTTCTGAGAGTTTTTCGACTTAGAAAGTAGGTTTAGGTCGAGTCTTAGGGTATAAATATGAGTTAGGGTCATTATGGGCTGATTAGAAGCCCAAAAACACGATTCTGGTGCGCGCAGATTCGCGAGGCGAGTAGCCTTTCGCGAGGCGAACCAGAGAGCTGAAAAAAATCTGGCTGTCAGGTTCGCGAGGCGAATGTATCCTCGCGACGCGAAACTTTAGAAGCCGAATTTGGCCTTAACACCTGAAATAAGACTTGTAGATAATTCTCTAAGCTTTCCAACGCATCCTAGATCACCTCAATCGGATGTCTAGAACTCAAGATATGAACAAAACCGTAAAACATGTTTCTTGGACTTGAATGCATTGACCATTCCTTAAGGCTAAACTACTCCAACTATGAACTTGGACATCAAGAACAATCATAAACAACATATATACAACATATACAAGCAAATATTAACACATATAAGCATAGTGTAAAAAAAAACAGGGTGTTACACATATATTAAGAAAGTTGGTTAATCTCATTTAATGTTATTAAAAAATTAAATGTATTCCTAAACAGGGACGGATCTACAGCTAATAAAATGGGGGCAATTGCCCCGACTAGGCAATTTTTTTTTAAATTAGAGTATTTAATAATTTTGATTTTGCCCCCACAAAAAAAATGAGGTTGCCCCCACATGTTAACTTATTACCTAACTTTTGGTAACATCAAAAATCTTTTGTAATCTATCATATTTTATTTGATGAATTGCTTCTCATTTCTCACATATTGATGTATGTTTCATTTTGAAATCGGATCACATCATATCTTGTCTATTTAATATCAATTTTTTTATCTCTTATACATATTTATAGATTATTTTTTGACCCCACTAACCAAAATTTCTGGATCTGTCCCTATTCCTAAAGTAACATTCATAGAAAACTTCAATTTTTATTAAATAATCCCACATTGAGTTATTGAAAAACAAAATTGGTATTAAATGAAGGATATTTTGAAAATAATGTCATTAAATAAGATGAAATGAGTTAAAATTTACTTATATATTTGACCAAAAATTTTGGGACCTTTTGTTTATAATTGTGACCAGAGGAAATATTTTTTACACAAATCAAGATAATTAAACTAATATAATTAACTTTTTTAATATATATAAAATTATTATTTTTTTTCTTATATATAAATCCGAAAAAAATATATACTAATATGTGTGTAATGGTCAATACATTTATTATTCCCAAATTTTAGAAATGGGGACGATCCCAGACGCGCATTTTCCATTAAAAATGACTGGAAAAAATAAGGTGACCTGTATACGCGAGTGTGTGGAGTATTCATTCTCCTTTCAATTCCCTTTTATTGGTCAAAGCTGCCTTCCAATGAACATTGAGCCAGAGGCTAAGGGCGCCAGCCAACCTCCTTCTCCTTTGTCTTTTGTGCCATCTCTTGTGCCAAAAGTACTTTCTTAAACCTTTCCTCCATTGAAACTATGCCAATGAAAGTGGTATGATTTATGAGTAATGTTAGGTTGACACCCAAAATCGATAACATACAGTGGACACCGTAGGTCTAAATGGCAAACTAGTAATAAAACAACTCAACAATCATCACTCCCAAGACACATAATTGCTTTCCCACTTCTTTATTGTTTTCTTCTCTCTCATCATGTATTTCATCACTCCCAAGACACTCACCTGATATTTCTCTCATCTCAACACTCGTCTAAGCTGATCTTCACCCGTCTAATGAAGATATATGACCCGTCTGACCGAGAAAGCTCACCCGTCTACTCTCCCTTTCACCCGTCTGAAGCTGAAGATCTTCACCCGTCTGATGACTATCAGTGAAGAAATGCTCACCCGTCTGGTTCACCTGTCTGATGAAGATATATGACCCGTCTGACCGAGAAAGCTCACCCGTCTACTCTCACTTTCACCCTTCTGAAGCTGAAGATCTTCACCCGTCTGATGACTATCAGTGAAGAAATGCTCACCCGTCTGGTTCACCCGTCTGATGACTCTCAGACGGGTGAACATTTCTTCACTGATAGTCATCAGACGGGTGAAGATCTTCAGCTTCAGACGGGTGACACTGAGAGTCATCAGACGGGTGAACATTTAAAAGGTTATTCACTGAGAGTCATCAGATGGGTGAATCAGACGGGTGAACATTTCCTCACTGAGAGTCATCAGACGGGTGATTCAGACGGGTGAACATTTCTTCACTCAGAGACATCAGACGGGTGAAGATCTTCAGCTTCAGACGGGTGAAACTGAGAGTAGACGGGTGAGCTTTCTCGGTCAGACGGGTCATATATCTCCATCAGACGGGTGAAGATCAGCTTAGACGAGTGTTGAGATGAGAGAAATATCAGGTGAGTGTCTTGGGAGTGATGAAATACACGATGAGAGAGAAGAAAACAATAAATAAGTGGGAAAGCAATTATGTGTCTTGGGAGTGATGATTGTTGAGTTGTTTTATTACTATTTTGCCATTTACACCTACGGTGTCAACCGTAGGTGTCCAAAAGCAGTGTCAAAATAACATTTCTCATGATTTATGTTCGGATATATTCAAGGAGAAAGTGATTTTACTCAATTTATGATGCTTGGATAGTCTGGACCAAAATTGATTTTGGGTGTGCAATTACCAAAATTACTTTTGAGTATGCAATAACAGCTAGGTGAAAGCAGTTATTGAAAGATAATGGTGAGAATTTACCGGTGAAAGCTAAAAGCCAAAATTGAAAGCCAAATTTGAAAGCTAAGAATGGGTGCTTGTCTCATAATCCATTTTGGTGATAAATGACTTCTCCAAAAGAAAGCCAAACATCTTCACATGGGGTTTGATCCACTTTTGATAATCCCAAAAGCGCTTTTGAGGTCTCCCACCATGTTCCCAAACCTCCCACCATGTTCTCAAACATGTACTAAGGTGATTCTTTGTTTTTTTTTGGTACATTTTAAGGCGATTATGACATGATCATATCCTTTCATCACATCCAATCAAAATTTTAAAATAACTTTAAAATAACTATAGTATTAATGATTACTATTAAAGACTTTGTTATCTAGAATAAAAAAATGGTTATGCTAACGATTTTCCTAAAGATATTCTTTAAGAAAATCAAAAAAAGAAAATTTTCATTTAAAAACTAAATATAGGAGAATGCTAACGAGTGCCCTAAGGGCATTGGTTAAGAAACCAAGTAAAGCAAGCTTTTATTAGGAATTGATGTATTTAATATTTGAAGAAGTAATATACTTAACTTTCTAATAAAAATTTGCTTTTTTGGAACTTCCTTAAACAATGCCCTTAGTGCACTCGTTAGTATGACCCCTAAGTATATCACTTCTTCAAATATTAAATACATCAGTTTTCAATAAAAAATTTCTTTTCTTGCTTCTTTAACGAGTGCCCCAACATTCTCCAAAAAAAAAAGACTTTATTGTCTTTTTAAATTATTACTTTAATGATTAATCATTAATGAGTATTTGATTGTTTCTGTCTAATAGATAGTATTTTTTGGTAACCATGACATAGGTACGAAGTATCTATTATCGTTAGCAGTGAATAATCTCTGTCAGGGAACCTAATAGGCACACAAGGTGGGTTCTCCCCTCTCAATCAGGCTTTCTCCATACATAAGAGTCAGGATTCGAACCCTTGATCACTTGCTTAAGGTGTCTTGATCCCTTATCACTCAAACCAACCACACGTTGGTATGTGTAATAGATAGTATGCACACACAAGATTTAATGCATTATTTAATGAGTATTGTTATTTGCGAACGCTAACAAGTGCCTTATATAAGGTTGTGATTACCATCTACAAATATTATGTCATATAACATGGTACCATACAATATCTTTTGTAACAAAGCATGGGTTAATGAATCCAAAAATAAAAATTCTTTATTGAAAAATGACGCTTTTGATTTTTTAATATATTATAGGTAAAATAGGTTGATTGGTGCTATACCTTTTTTTTTTTTTTTTTTTTTTTTACTTTTTACATTGATCCTATAAGTTTTATTTTTTTTCAAATTAATCCTACACGTTATGTTCCGTTTCCATGTTAGTCCTTTCCTTCAATTTCAACCTAACGCAGTCAATTTTGACTTGACGTGACTATTATGTTAGTCTGATACGTGGCTTTTGATCTGATGCCATAATTTCGAAATTGACAGAATGGACTAACGTGGAAACAGAACATAACGTATAAGATCAATTTGAAAAAATAAAACTTACAGGACCGATGTAAAAAGTAAAAAAAACGTGTAGAATTAATCAATTTATTTTGCCTATATTGGATATACCACCTTTCAATAAAAAAAAATATTTTTTGATTCTTTAATTAATGTCACAAGACCATTTGTCATATCCTCCTACAATTTTTTATTCCTAACTGAATTCTCCTAAAAGGTTTTGCCAATTGGTTTGGTTAAGAAATAAAAAAAAAAGTAAATCTATGCGGGAAACTAAATACAACATTACGTACAAAACCACTTTTTATTTTGCTATTCTTATGATACCGATTAACATTTACCTTCTTCTAATACCAAATAAAAAATATTAAATAAAAAGTTAAATGTATCTAATATCTTAGAAATATAAAACAACTCAATACTTTGTTTATCTAACAATACGGGAACTTATCAGGAGAGTTTAAAATTATTCTTACTTAAATACAGCACAATTTTAATTCCTCTTGAGAATCATATTCCTCGGCCGACCCCATCATAGAACAATTAACACATGAAGGAAAAAACTCAACTAAAACGAGTTTGAATATAAAATGGACAACTAATTAGAATGTATTTATCATAGAATAAAGAAAAAAGATGTATTTATTTTTGATTAATTAATATATCAAGATATCAACCCACTTTAGTTTTTTTTTTTTTTATCGAAACTCACTTTAGTTAATCAAGGATACATACACTTATACTTGTTAGTTCATACTCAATCTTATTTTGAAGGATTATTGTCTAAACATGAAGCTATACTTCAGCTCTTTATTGATTAATTTTTATTTTATTATTATTTTTAAATACCTTTTATTTATTAATAAATGAATTAGATTTAACTATTTTGTTTAATAAAACACATTTAAAAAAGTAAAACAAATAGTTGAAAAAGATACTTCACCCATCGTATTTGTAAGCACCTGTAGACAAAATTACGTATATTAAGAAAAATAGTTAGCTTTATTAAATTTGTCCGTAATTTACTTGTTTTATCAAATTTATCCTTTATTTATAGTGTGACTTATACTCTTTTAAAATAAGTCTATTAAAGAGATAATTTATTACACTAAAAATTGTAGTATTACTTAAGAATATTTGTGAAAAAAAATAATTAATATATCTTGTAATTTGAAAAGGAACGTATAAATTGTTACAATTTTTTCTTTCTAAAAAGTGTATATAAATAATAATAGAGGGAGTAATAGATAAAGCTTACGTGGTATGGATAAACAAAGACAAGCCATATATGAAAGAACATAGTGGCAGCTGAAAAATTGAAGTTCATTGCATGGAACATGTGATGGCGAAATCTAATTAATATATAGTTAAACAACTGAAACTTCAGAATGTGAAAAGGACAATCTGAAAAGGACTTTACTTTGGATAAAGTCTGAAGCATTTCATGGAAAGTGATCAGTTGGAGGGCAGTAACCAAACCACAATCCGTCATTGGCAAGATAATGAGGATGATAAGCCTAACTGTACTGTAAGAGTAAATGTGACGACTTAGTTTGTTGATATTATCTGTTGGTTTAACTAACAGTCCTGGTGAGAAAAGCCAACAGCGGCACCTGTCATGTTTTTGCCCCCTAGCTTAGCTTGCACATCTAATCATCTAAACCGAAGGCAACTGTTTGTTAACATCAAAGAGTAGAAGAGCATATATAATTAATATGTGTCCATTTAGGTGGAAGAAATTTGAATTTCTTAATGGCTAAATGTTAGTTTTTATCTTTTATCTTTATTTTAGTTTCTGTTTTGCTCCCTTTTTTACTAATTTTTTTAATTTGATCCCTTATTTTATAAAGTTATATTAATATAGTTCCTCTTTTATTTTTTGATCTGAAATAATCCCTCATTTTATGAAAATTAAACCCATGTAGTTCCCTTTTTTAGGGGTGTTCATCAACCAATCCAAACTAGTTCAAATCGTAAAAACCGAACCGAAAAATTGAAAATCGAATAAACCGAAAAACAAAAAAATCAAAAACCGTAAAAATCGCTTTTTTTCATTGGATTGGATCGGATTTTGGATTCCCTAGTGAAAATCGATCCAATCCAATCCAAACCGACCTATTATATACATACACTATTATTTTTTAAATTATAGTACTACTCATACTTATGCATTATTTTTCATAATTTTATGAACAAACATTCTCATTCTTTTTAACATTTTTGTTGGAATTGTCAAATACTGGATGTATTGGAATATGTATAGTTATTTATGTACCTAAGAATCAATAGTTATTCATGTACTATAAGATTTTATGCATGTACTTAGGAACTAGAACTACATTAATTCTAGTATATATAGGTTTAATGTTGGTTTTCGATTTAATATAACTATGTAACGATGTATCGGTAAAAACCGAATTATCCAATCCAATTCAAACCCCATTTGATTGGATTGGATTGGATCGGATTTTTTTAAGGAAGCAAACTGATCCAATCCAAATCGCAAGTTGTTTTCATCTTTGTATCAGATGGTTTTTTTGACTCAAAACCGATCCAATTCAATCCGCAAACACCCCTACTTTTTTTTGCTCCAACATGATCCCTCTTTTACTTCTTTTGTTCCGAAATGGTCCCTTATTTTACACAAGTGTGAACACCCAATTTTGTCCGGGTTAATTAATCTTTTGATTAGGTGATCAGAAAAGGAAAGAAATTTGAGTAGGCTTTGGCCCGTGATCCCTTTTGTTTAATCTGATTAAAAGCCCATTTCTTGTTCAAAAAAAAAAAAAACGAAATAAATAAATGAAAAATAAAAAATAATAGCAAATTCAATTCAAAGATGGGACACGTAGGTTTTTTGTTGCTCCCACATTTTGGAGGTCTTCTCCTCTTTCTTTCTCCCCTTTCTTTTGTTTTCTCTTGCTTTATTTCCCTTTTTTGTTAAGCAATACCAGCAGCACCAAGGGCACACAGCTCCCTGGCACCTCTGCCTCCCCAAGGACAGGGAGCAAGGCTGATCTGCCCCCTCCTAAGGCACTGCATTGTACAGCAAGCTAACAGAATTTTTGGAATTATTCTCCTATCATTTTGTCTATAAATTCAGCAATTCACAGAGGGAATGGGGGGGGGGAAACGAATCAGAATAAAAAAAACACATAGAGCTCAAAAAAAATAATCAGAATCCTCCACCCACCTCCATCCTCAACTAAGGTCCCATCCCCATCACCATAGCAACAGAGAAAACAAAAAGGGAGAGAAAGGAGAAATACAGAGCACCTTGGGCCCCTCCCCTGCATAGTGCCGGCCGCCGCAAGCCCACCACCGACCACCGCAGCCCGAGTTCGCAGCCGCCGCTCCAACCGCCGTCGAACTCCAGCTGGGGACCCATCGCGACAGCTGGCGACTCCACTGGGGACTTTGGAGAGTCAGGCCCATCATAGTGGACTGTGCAAATCTTTAATAACTTTTATTTATTTATTTTACCCCTTTTTGTTGTTACCTGGTACATTGTTTTGTTTTTTATTTTATCTATTTATTTATTTATTTATTATTATTATTATTTTTTTTTTCTTTTCTCTAATACTTTTTTGTATATATTCTTGCAACCTTAGGATAGCAAACCATTGTGCTGTGGGTTGATTCTTCTTGCAGGTTTGGGGAATTTTTTATTTGTATAGGATTTTGTACAGGTTCGTATGCTCTCAGCACACACCGCACTATCACTTGCTTCACACACTGTTGGGCTCTATACCCGAGTCCTGGAATGCCATAGGTTTAGAAGGGGTTTCAGTGGTGTTATTGTGATGCTTTTGCATCCCTGGCAGTCACTGATTCTCCCGCTCAGATTGCTACCGGTACATGGACTGCCACATTGTGACTTATTTGTCCCTGTGGTGAGGTTCATAGATCCGGGTCCTTATCTTTTTAGATGAGGGTAATCTGGGGGCCTTTTAGGAGTCTAGATCTATGCCAAGAGTTCTGCACATAAGTTGCCAATAGAAGCCGTCCGAATTAGGGTTTTAACTTCAGAAATCCCAACCATAGGATGCAACCTGTGTAGGACAAAGAAGAGCACATTCCGCCTTCCTTTCTGCTGCATACGTATTCACATCCATCATGATTTCAAGCATATTACTCATTTCCATTTTCATGCATCGTTGCGCCTAAGGTTAGGCTTGGATGACCGATGTCGTCCTTGACTTGAGCATTATGCTACGTTTCCATTGCACTTCGAAACGCAGTCAATTGCAAGGACAGTCATGCGCTAGTAATACATAGCGCA
Source organism: Ammopiptanthus mongolicus (assembly GCA_039655645.1). Classification (NCBI taxonomy): domain Eukaryota; kingdom Viridiplantae; phylum Streptophyta; class Magnoliopsida; order Fabales; family Fabaceae; genus Ammopiptanthus; species Ammopiptanthus mongolicus. The sequence goes on along the minus strand of CM077343.1, from coordinate 95,408,069 downwards.
CCCTAAGGGGTTCACGCCCCTTTTATGTGTGCCAGCACCCTCATTCATTCATAAAGTGCATTCATTTTTCAATTTTTGCTAATAAAAATTTCCCTTTCACAGATTAATTTGGTGAGAGTTAACCCTTTCTTTGATAAACAAGAGATGGAAAAAGCCAGGCACGCTAGCAAGAGCTCCAAGGTGATAATGAACTCGCTGGAGAACCTGAAGGAGCTAAGTCGGGCATTACCTCAAGAGAATCGAAGAAGCTTTGTCAAGAAGTATGGAGGGATTCTGGACCTTATCTTTATACCAGTTGAAACTGCCGTTTTGAGCACTCTGAGTCAGTATTGGAACCCGCAGCTCAGATGTTTTGAGTTGCCTCACATGGACATTACCCCAACCATCGAAGAATATGCTTGTCTGTTAAGGTTACCGATGCAGACCGAGCCTGTCATTTATTTCCATATGGGGCAATACCTGACCGTCACCAACATAGCAGGGTTGCTGGGGCTTCCCGAAAAAGACGTCCACTTGACCGGGCACTCAAACTCGTGGGGATTGACTCGAACATTCCTTGAAAATCTCTTGAAAAGGTTGAAAGATCAACGAGATTGGGGGACTTTTGAAAGGGTATTGGCACTTGTCATCTATGGGCTGGTTTTGTTTCCATCAGCACTGGATATGATCGACCAAGCTGCACTGGACGTATTCTTCACAGTAGAAAGGAAAAGGAATCCAGTGCCCGCGATATTAGCTGAGACGTTTCTGACTTTAGATTTTTGCCAGCGCCATCAAAAGGGGAAGCTTCGATGTTGTGCACAACTGTTGTATGTATGGGTCATCACTCACATGTATGCGAAAGGCCATGTCAGCCGACATTCAGATCCACTGAGAGGCTTCCACAATATCCCAGTGAAACAGCAAAGTGAACAAGAGTGGAAGAACGAGTTTGACAAAGTGGATGGCAGCTCTTTCAAGTGGGTATGCCCATGGTACGAAGGTCAACAAGGACAAGATATCATTTACAGTTGTGGCGAGTTCCCAAATGTGCCTTTAATGGGCCCGAGAGGATGCATATCTTACACGCCAACCATAGCCCTGCGACAGCTTTGCTGGACACAAACTATACCGCGAGAAGAACAACTCGGTGGATGTTGTTTCCGATATGAAGACGGTGAAGATACCAAGTTGTCAGCAAAAAGGGTCAGAGATGCATGGAAAAATGTGAAGATGGCAGGGAGAGCCGAATTAGGCAGGCCGATCCTAATCAATGTCTCAGAGTATGAAACATGGAGAAGAGCAAGGAAGGTTCCCATCAGCACTCCGAAAAAGGATCAGAAGGACGATCATTCCATTTTGGTGACTCAGATGACAGAAAAATTAAAGATCATGGAGGCACAAATGAAAGCGGTGGAGCAAGAAAAACAAGATGCTGAGCTGAAGGCAGTCACCAATCAAAGGCGGTACGAGAAGTTGGCAAGAGAAAATGAGCACTTAAAAAACATGTGCGCCGACCTCACCACAACCTCGGGTGTCAAAAGAACAACAGATAAGGTTCCAGCGAGCCTCATGGCCAGAATCCAGAAACTTGAAGGGAAAATGTTGACTTTGACAAAGGATAAGCTTCAACTAAAGGAAGAGACACGCCAGTTGAAAGACGAAGTTAATCGGCGAGATGAGAAAGGAAAGGCATTAGAGGCGGAAATTAATCGGCAAAGGGAGGCCAATGACGATTTAAAAAACCAGATTTGTACACACAACAGGGTGGAGGCTGGATTGGCACAGAAGGTCGAGGACCTGAATGCCTTGCTATTCGAAATCAAACAAAGTTGCGACCTAGGGTGGACGTCAGCCAAACATTATCATGACCAGGTGACGCGAGCGATGAATGCCATGAAATGGTGGAGGGGAGAAGCCGAAGAGCGAGGATTGGATGTCGACATCTGGAGGAAGAGGTACATAAGTATGACTAATGAGCTAAGTCATTGCATCCCGACCTTTGTTCAACGCTTTGAGAAGGCTAACAAGCGGATTCGCGTGAACCCTATGCTACGTCTCCCTTCGGAGTTAGAAGATTTCATGCAGATGTGTGACGGGCTCACCCGGGGCCTAAAAAGGAAAAGATCAAAGTTGTTGACTTTAGGATAAAAGCATTGTTGCGAATTTATGTTTTGATGTTATTTCAATCTATGTACTACCCTTGGAGGTTTCAATGAAATGAAATGCATTCTCTCGCCTTTGCTTTCTCTCGCTCTCCATCTCTTATACTTGATTCGTGACAACGCCTATCGTGGAGCGTAATCTCCCTTTAGTATGTTGCTAACTACGTCCTTGCCTTATAGGAGTTATCCTTCTGTGTAAAGCGTAGTTGTTACTTCCTCGACTCGGAATCAGCAATGCTAGTGTGCCTAAAGACGACATCTATTGTGGAAAGGATCCTCTCCCCTAGATTCGTTGTCAACCCCACGCCGTCTTATGGGCAAAATGCCCTCTGAATGGAGTGGAGGGACCATCTCTTGTCAATCGTTGGGGCGTTAACTCTCTGAAGAATAAAATTTAATAATTTCAAGCATCTCGAAAGGGTTAATACGTTTTCTGTGTTTTCTTATCCCTTTTTGTTTTATTCATTTTCTTTTTCGTTGTTGTAATTAAACAGTGATCTTTTGAACCATTGCTCCGCGACACCTTTACCGCACTCGTTCGCAAGCTAAAGTTATGGCTAACCTAGAACAAACCCAAGAGATGAGAGAAGAGGTAGACCAACTCAAGGAACAGATGGCAAAGATGTTGGAGTTGTTGCAAGCGATGCAAAAGGAGAAAAGCACAGATGAGAACCCTTCGGCCTCGAATGAAGAGCATCCGGCTACGCCTCTTCTCCCACCTGGTTTCACTCAGGTTCCTGTGCAAATGCAAGGATTCAACCAACAAGGAGTCATGGTGCCTTTCGCTATTTATCCAAACCACCAGACTCATTCCTCAGCTGCCAATCATCATGAGTCTACTGTAATGAACCATCCTCCATACGGTCTTCCTCCAAGTTATGTGCCGCCAACTGCTGCTGGCCCACAGGACAATAACCCTAACCACCAAGACACTGCCCAGGTCCCACAAAATTCTGTCCTCACATTCCCAACACAGGGGGTCCCTTCGCCACAAAACCCTCCGGAAGGTAGTGCCCCGGCAGTGATACCTTCTCCTAATCCAAAGCTCCCACCGTACACCCTGCACTTTGGACCCAATGGGGCTCAAGCGGCACCAAACTTCACATCCGCCTACATGCCACAGTACCTTCCACAGAACATGTACGGTGAAACTCATGTGGATCGGTCTGGCGAGAACCCCCGATCTAGGGAAAAGTTGGAGACACTAGAGGAAAGATTAAGGGTTATTGAAGGAGCAAGTAGTTATGGCCTCAGAGATGCCTCGGAGCTTTGCCTTGTGCCCAATGTCGTAATCCCACCGAAGTTCAAGGTCCCAGATTTCGACAAATACAGGGGAACCACTTGTCCCAAGAACCACTTAACCATGTATGTCCGAAAGATGGCATCATACGCGCACGATGATAAGTTGCTGATTCATTTCTTTCAGGACAGTTTGTCTGGGGCAGCTTCGAGTTGGTACACGCACCTGGAGAGGGCACATATCCGATCTTTCAGGGATTTGGCCGACGCCTTCTTGAAGCAATACAAGTACAATGTTGACATGGCGCCTGATCGGATGCAGCTGCAAAATATGTCTAAAAGAGACACAGAAACTTTCAAGGAATATGCGCAGCGTTGGAGGGAAGTGGCAGCCCAGGTAGAGCCCCCGCTGGCAGAAAAAGAGATTGTTGCGATGTTTATTGACACACTTCAGTCGCCCTTTTATGATAGGATGATTGGTAGTGTATCGTCAAATTTCTCAGATATGGTCGTTATCGGTGAGAGGATTGAAGGTGGAATGAGGAATGGCAAGATTGTCGAGACTTCAGTTGGGGCACCTGGCCCGAAGAAGCCCCCGTTTGTAAAGAAGAAGGAAGGAGAAGCCCATGCTGTGACTTTTGACCAGAATAAGTCTGGCCAGTGGAGACCAAACTTGATGCCTGTCCACCCTCAGCAATATTTCCAAACCCAGTATTACCCACCAACTCCGTACCACCAAACTAACCATCCATATATTGCCGCCACCTCACAATTTCCACACCCCCAACCTCAGCATCCAATGACACCTTACCGGCCATCATACCCTACCCATCACCAAACACTTCCCGCCATACCATCCCAAACGGTTCAACCACCACATCACAACCCAAACACAAACCAGCGAAGGCCACCTCATGACCTGGAAAGAAAACCTGTACATTTTGATCCGATACCCATGACCTACACCGAGCTGCTACGCCAACTCGTGAAAAGCTCTATGCTAGCTCCTATCCCAACAAAACCAATGGAACCCCCGTATCCAAAGTGGTTTGACCCAAATACTAAATGTGACTATCACTCAGGGGCATCAGGTCATTCCACCGAAAATTGTAGAGCTTTGAAGCTTAAGGTGCAAGAGTTGATTAACGCCAAGTGGTTGAGCTTCGAGCAGCCTAACGTGGGGCAAGATCCTCTACCAAATCATGGGGGTCCTGGCGTCAACGCCATAGAGGATTTCATGGAGTATACTCTCATCAGTCAGGTCTCCAAGGTCAAGACCCCCATGAGAGTTATTTTCAGGGAGATGTGTAGGCATGGGATGATGCAAGCCTCGATTGAGGAGGAAAGTGACCTTGACAAAGGCGTAAGATGTGACTTTCATGGGGAGAAAGAACATACAATTGAAGATTGTGCAGAGTTCAAACAGGTTGTACAACGGTTATTAGATATGAAGATGATCCTGATTGGTTGCCAGTTGGATGAGGGAGGCATAAATGTGGTTTCTGAATCTACGGTCTCCCCGATGCGGGTCAATGTAACTCCTTTGACCATCCGGGTCGATCCTCGGCCAGCTGTTGAAACAATCGTCCCAAAACCACCGGTGATATACTATACCAAAGAGGTACCATCACCGACTTCAAGTGGGCCGAGACCACTCGTCATCCAAGTTCCACGTACTTTTCCTTACAAGGACACCAAAGCAGTACCATGGAAATATGACGTGCAGGTTCAACCACAATATTCTGAAGATACCACTGTAGTCACCAATGTCTCGGGAGTCGGTGGGATGACTCGGAGCGGTCGTGTGTATACCCCGGAGGCGTTGCGAAAAGAAGGTACAGAAAAGGAAGGAGGAAGTTGCAAGGGAAAAGGAAAAGAAACTCTTGTTGAGGAGGGTGCAAGAGAGGATGGATACAAAAAAGAAGTATCCGATGAAGAAGTCTCCGAATTTCTGAAGTTCATCAAACAAAGTGAGTATAGGGTGGTGGACCAGTTGAATCGAACTCCGGCCAAGATATCTCTTTTGTCTCTGCTCATGAACTCTGAACCACATAGAAAGGTGTTGATGAAGGTTTTGAATCAAGCTCATGTTTCTCATGACATCACCGTTGATAAGTTTGATAACATTGTGGGCAACATCATCGCCGATAATTATGTAACCTTCACCGATGATGAAATACCTGTTGAGGGAATGGGGCATAACAAGGCGTTGCATATCTCCGTGAAGTGTCAAGATCATATTATGGCTAGAGTGCTCATTGACAATGGATCTTCTTTGAATGTGATGCCAAGGTCGACCTTGTCTAAGCTGCCTTTCGATGGGACCCACATGAAGCCGAGCTCAATGATAGTAAGAGCATTTGACGGCACGCGAAGAGAGGTCATTGGTGAGATCGAATTGCCTATTCAGGTTGGTCCTTGTACCTTTGAGGTCCTTTTTCAAGTAATGGATATCACACCGACCTACAGCTGCCTCCTTGGGAGACCTTGGATCCATTCTTCCGGAGCTGTACCCTCCACGCTGCACCAAAAGGTGAAGTTCATCATTGATAATAAATTGGTAATTATTTCTGGAGAAGAAGACATGCTGGTGAGCAAACCAACAACGACCCCTTACATTGAGGCGGCAGAAGAAGCCCTTGAGACCGCTTTCCAATCACTGGAGATTGCCAATACTACTTACGTAAGAGAGGGGGCTTTGCTTTCAAAACCGCGACCGTCAAAAGCATCGGTCATGATAGTGAAGGTTATGCTTAAAGGAGGATATCGACCTGGGAACGGATTGGGAAAAAGCAACCAAGGGGTTCCCGACATCATAATGCTTACTGAAAACAAGGATAGGTTTGGGTTAGGATACAAACCCACCAAGGCGGATAAGAGGAGAGTTCTAGAACAGAGGAAAGAGAAGAGGCTTGCTCGTTTGGAAAATCGTGAGTACGAGGCTGAAAGGGTTCCTATCTGTGACATACGACAAAGCTTCCGCAGTGCCGGGTTCGTGTTCCTTGACCAAGTAGCAGCCCTCGGAGATGATGATTCCACCAATCGCAGTGTCAATCTTGTTTATCCATGCTCTCCTGATACAGAGCTCAGCAATTGGGAGACCATTGAGTTCCCGAGGACCATAGAATCTTTGTCAAAGTAATTCTGTAATGCTTATCCTTTAGCTCTGCCCAAGGCTTTAGGATGTCTTTTGTACTGGGCTTACTTGTTCCTATTTCAGTATTAACTTATCAATAAATGCATGCATTCGGTCTTTTTTGTTTTGTTTCCCTAATAATTATCAATAATACAGTTTTCGCCTTTTCCCCCTTTATTTATTCACCTTTCCCTGATAATCATCAAAATGCAGATCTAAAAGTGACTCTCTTGAAAATGACAGTGTTAGTGTTCCCGCATACAATTTCGATTATCCCATTAATCATGCTGACGAGGATATTGATGACAATGAGGAAATTCCCCCTGAGCTAATGAGATTAGTAGAACAGGAAACCAAAGAAATTCGACCCCATGAAGAGCCGACTGAAGTGATCAACTTGGGAACAGAAGACGATAAAAAAGAGGTCAAGATCGGTATTTCCCTGAAAGAAAGTGAGCGACACAGGCTGGTCAGGTTGCTACTTGATTTTAAAGACATTTTTGCATGGTCGTACCAAGACATGCCGGGGTTAGACCCTAGCATAGTAGAACACAAGTTACCTCTAAAGCCCGAGTGTCCTCCGGTAAAGCAAAAGTTACGAAGGATGAAAGCAGAGATGTCGTTGAAGATCAAGGAAGAGGTCAAAAAGCAATTAGATGCAGGCTTCCTAGCAGTTGCGAAATACCCTCAATGGGTTGCCAACGTTGTCCCTGTTCCAAAGAAGGATGGAAAAGTTCGGATGTGTGTCGATTACCGGGATCTGAACAGAGCGAGCCCGAAAGACGACTTCCCTCTCCCTCACATCGATGTTCTGGTGGATAATACCGCTCATCATGCTTTCTTCTCTTTCATGGATGGATTTTCGGGATACAATCAGATCAAAATGGCTCCGGAAGATATGGAAAAGACCACGTTTGTCACTCTGTGGGGTACCTTTTGCTACAAAGTTATGTCTTTTGGTTTGAAAAATGCAGGGGCGACATACCAGCGGGCCATGGTGACTCTATTCCATGACATGATGCATAAGGAGATAGAAGTTTATGTGGATGATATGATTGCGAAGTCCAAGTCTGAAGATGACCATGTTAACGATTTGAAAAAGCTTTTTGAACGGTTGAGAAAGTTCCAGCTTCGATTGAATCCGGCCAAATGCACTTTTGGAGTGAAATCGGGCAAGCTTTTGGGGTTCATAGTTAGTCAGAAAAGGATAGAGGTCGATCCCGATAAGGTGCGAGCGATCATCGATATGCCAGCACCTCGAACAGAGAAAGAAGTTCGTGGGTTTTTAGGGAGATTGAACTACATTACCAAGTTCATCTCTCAGTTAACCGCGACATGTGAGCCAATCTTTAAGTTGCTGCGTAAAAATCAGGTGGTAAAATGGAATGAGGATTGCCAAAAGGCGTTTGAAAAGATCAAGCAGTACTTGCAAGAACCTCCGATATTGGTACCTCCAGTCCCTGGAAGACCGCTCATCATGTATTTAACAGTGCTAGATGAATCTATGGGTTGTGTGTTGGGGCAGCATGATGAGTCAGGAAGAAAGGAGCATGCCATCTATTATCTGAGTAAGAAGTTCACGAGTTGTGAGGCCAACTATTCCTTGCTGGAACGCACATGTTGTGCTTTGGCATGGGCGGCTCGTCGTTTAAGGCATTGTATGCTGAGTTATACTACCTGGTTGGTGTCCAAAATGGACCCGATCAAGTACATCTTTAATAAGCCTGCTCTGACTGGAAGGATTGCCCGCTGGCAAGTCCTGCTATCCGAGTACGACATCGTCTACGTCACACAGAAAGCTGTAAAAGGAAGCGCTCTCGCAGATTATTTAGCCAACCAGCCTGTAGAGGATTATGGATCGATGCAATGTGACTTCCCAGATGAAGACGTAATGGCTTTGCTTGAGCAGGGGCAGTCGTCAGAAGAAGAAAAGTGGACCCTGTTGTTTGACGGAGCTTCTAATGCACTGGGGCATGGGATCGGAGCCATCTTGATTTCACCAGAAGGTAATTTTTTCCCAATCACCGCAAGACTTTGCTTCGGTTGTACGAACAACATCGCCGAGTACGAGGCTTGCGCGCTAGGGATCCATGCAGCAATAGAATCAAAAGCAAAGGTGCTAGAGGTATATGGGGACTCTGCTTTGGTCATTCACCAACTAAGAGGGGATTGGGAGACTCGGGATGCCAAGTTAATTCCGTATCATGATTACATCAAGGGTTTGATTGAGAAGTTTGATGAAGTTACATTTCACCATATTCCCCGGGAGGATAACCAGTTAGCCGATGCGCTGTCTACCTTGTCCTCAATGTTCAAAGTAAGCGACGAGAGAGACTTGCCACTCATCAAGATGGAAAGTCGTGATCATCCTGCGTATTGCCAAGTGGTAGAAGAAGAACCCGATGGGAAACCTTGGTACCACGATATCAAAAGTTTTATCCGAAAAAGAGAATACCCCTCAGGTGCTTCAGAGAATGACAAGAGGACTCTAAGGAGACTTGCAATGAGTTTCTATTTAGACGGGGATGTCCTCTACAAGAGAAATCATGATATGGTGCTTTTAAGATGTGTCGATGCAGAAGAAGCGAAATGGTCAATCAAGGATGTGCACGAAGGATCCTTTGGGACTCACGCGAGTGGACATGCCATGGCAAGAAAAATCTTGAGGGCCGGTTATTATTGGTTAACAATGGAGGGAGATTGTTTCTCTTATGCAAGGAAGTGCCACAAGTGTCAGACATACGCCGACCGGGCTCATGCGCCGCCAACCTCCTTAAACGTCATAACATCACCTTGGCCATTTTCGATGTGGGGAATGGATGTCATTGGGCCAATAGAACCAAAAGCCTCGAACGGGCATCGCTTCATTCTAGTCGCGATTGATTACTTCACAAAATGGGTTGAAGCTGCATCTTATGCTAGTGTGACTAGGAATGTTGTGATTAGATTTGTCAAAAGAGAGTTGATTTGTCGTTATGGGTTGCCAAGTGAAATCATCACTGATAACGCGACCAACTTCAACAACAAGATGATGACAGAGGTATGTGAAAGTTTCAAAATAAAGCATCATAATTCCTCCCCATATCGTCCGAAGATGAATGGGGCAGTCGAGGCAGCTAATAAGAATATCAAGAAGATTGTTCAAAAGATGGTGGTGACGTATAAGGATTGGCATGAGATGTTGCCTTTTGCTTTGCACGGCTACCGCACTTCTATTCGTACTTCAACTGGGGCAACTCCATATTCCCTGGTTTATGGGATGGAAGCAGTACTCCCAATCGAGGTAGAGATCCCTTCACTAAGGGTGCTGATGGAAGCCGAGTTAGAGGAAGCTGAATGGGTACAAGCTCGACTCGACCAGTTGAACCTCATTGAAGGAAAGAGATTAACCGCGTTGTGTCACGGCCAACTTTACCAAAAGAGGTTGATGAAAGCTTATGAGAAAAAGGTGCGTCCAAGGCAGTTTCGGGAAGGGGACTTAGTGCTTAAAAAGATTCTACCCATCCAAAAGGATCACAGGGGGAAGTGGACTCCAAACTATGAGGGACCTTACGTTGTGAAAAAGGCCTTCTCCGGAGGAGCTTTAATCCTAACAAGGATAGATGGTGAGGATCTGCCACTCCCTATAAACTCAGATGCGGTCAAAAGGTACTATGCCTGAGCGCACTTCCAAAATAGCAAAAGAAAAGAAGAAAGAGAAAAAGAAAACAAGATGGCTCGCTAGGTTGAAAACCTGAAAAGGCGGTCTAGGCAAAAGGTAGAGCAACCCGCTAGGCTGGAAACCTGAGAAGGCAGTCTAGGCAAAAGTTAGGGTTAAAATACACCAATGCAAACGAAGGAAGTGTCATCAAGCTAGTAAGCTGGGGCAATGTTCAGTCTTGACTGGGGCAAATCGTGTTCTTTGAAGTTGATTAATGGGTATTCGAGGTTAAATGCGGGATACTAGCTCTAGTCATTGTAGAAAGTGTCGTTAAAGAGATGTGATTCCACATTACAATCTTGCTTGTTAAACTCGAGTTTCTTTGTGATTTGTGATGTTTACCTTGTACACCTTCCATTTTCAATAAATGACATTTCCTTCCATTCCTGTTGTATACCTCTCACCTTTCATTATCAACTGTGTGCATTCATTATGATAAGCGTATACTGAACTAGAAACACGTAATCATAAAAGCATTTAGATTTTCTTTGAAGGCTTTAAAGTTCGGGAAGAGCGTGGTAGTCTCTCAACCAGGGATGCTGTGGAAACAACAATTCCCCCATCCATCAGGGCAATCATCACGGATGAAGCATGCCTTTAACAAACATGCGAGGAGTAATGGGCTTTGTTCTAGTTCCTCCTCAAGCCGCTGTGATCGAATCTTAAGGGTCGAGGATCAAGCAATGATTTGAAGAAATAAAATACAAAATATAAAAAAAAAAAAAATTAATTATCATGGTTTCATCAAAAGCATCTCTTGCATATCCTACCATCTTTTTTCATCAATCGCAAAAGCAGCTTTTACATCATGCATCATAACATCATTTCTTAGGCCAATCATTGCATTGCATTTGTTAGCTTCAGCGGATACCCGACTCCGCAAGTTTTGGTGCCTTTCTTGTCGAGCTTCTAACGGACAATCCAACCCGTAAGCTCTTTGGTTTCTGTTCAAGCTTCTAATGGGCACTCCACCCCATAAGCTCTTCATCTTTTGTTCGAACTTCTAACGGGCAATCCACCCCGTAGGCTTTTTGTTTCCGTTCAAGCTTCTAATGGGCTATCCACCCCGTAGGCTTTTTGTTTCCGTTCAAGCTTCTAATGGGCTATCCACCCCATATGCTCCTTATCTTGTGTTCAAGCTTCTAACGGGCAATCCACCCCGTAGGCTCTTTTTGTTTCTGTTCAAGCTTCTAACGGGAAATCCACCCCGTAGGCTTTTTTGTTTCCGTTCGAGCTTCTAATGGGCTATCCACCCCATATGCTCCTTATCTTTTGTTCAAGCTTCTAACGGGCAATCCACCCCGTAGGCTCTTTTTGTTTCTGTTCGAGCTTCTAACGGGCAGTCCACCCCGTAGGCTTCTTTGGTTTCCGTTCGAGCTTCTCATGGGCAATCCACCCCATAGGCTCCTTATCTTTTGTTCGAGCCTCTAACGGGCAATCCACCCCGTAGGCTCTTTTTGGTTCTGTTCGAGCTTCTAACGAGCGGTCCATCCCACAAGTTTTTAGTTTGAGTCTCGGTAGGCGATCTGACCTTTGGGAATCTTATTCTCCCGGGCAAAATCGAAGTTCAAGTCTTTACTCGTTTCTTATAACGATAAAAGGTAAACTACGGTTACACCTATTATCTAATAAGAACCTAGTAAAGAGGGGCAGCTGTGAACACCCAATTTTGTCCGGGTTAATTAATCTTTTGATTAGGTGATCAGAAAAGGAAAGAAATTTGAGTAGGCTTTGGCCCGTGATCCCTTTTGTTTAATCTGATTAAAAGCCCATTTCTTGTTCAAAAAAAAAAAAAAAACGAAATAAATAAATGAAAAATAAAAAATAATAGCAAATTCAATTCAAAGATGGGACACGTAGGTTTTTTGTTGCTCCCACATTTTGGAGGTCTTCTCCTCTTTCTTTCTCCCCTTTCTTTTGTTTTCTCTTGCTTTATTTCCCTTTTTTGTTAAGCAATACCAGCAGCACCAAGGGCACACAGCTCCCTGGCACCTCTGCCTCCCCAAGGACAGGGAGCAAGGCTGATCTGCCCCCTCCTAAGGCACTGCATTGTACAGCAAGCTAACAGAATTTTTGGAATTATTCTCCTATCATTTTGTCTATAAATTCAGCAATTCACAGAGGGAATGGGAGGAGAAACGAATCAGAATAAAAAAAAACACATAGAGCTCAAAAAAAATAATCAGAATCCTCCACCCACCTCCATCCTCAACTAAGGTCCCATCCCCATCACCATAGCAACAGAGAAAACAAAAAGGGAGAGAAAGGAGAAATACAGAGCACCTTGGGCCCCTCCCCTGCATAGTGCCGGCCGCCGCAAGCCCACCACCGACCACCGCAGCCCGAGTTCGCAGCCACCGCTCCAACCGCCGTCGAACTCCAGCTGGGGACCCATCGCGACAACAAGTTATACCAATGTGGTCCTCATCATACCACAATTTAAATGAAAAAGATCACTTTGAAACCTAAAATAAAGATAAGGGAACAAATCGAAAAAATTAATAAAAGAGGGACAAAAACGGAAAATAAAATAAAGATAAAGGACCAAAAGTAGAGTTTAGTCTTTCTTAAACATATGATTTATAGTTCGATCCTACATTTATATATATGTAGGAAAAAACATTCTTGTGAAGGATCTTGCTTAACCACCCGACCGTTCCCCAAAAATTTAATTTTTGTCTTAAAAGTGTGGATATTTTTCTTTTAGATTAATCTCTGCCTTAAAAATAAAAATAATTAAATGAAAATAATTTAATGATCAAGGAATTTGGTAGTAATAACTATTGATTAGTAGATTTGAAAATGCATCCAAAAAAATAAAAAGTTAAATAAAAATAAGTAAATGCTATGCAAAGCAATTTTGGAAGTAATAACTTTTATTAGTAGATTTGAAAATATATTAAAAAAATAAATATTAAAGAAAAATGCTCCATGCCTATGATGCAACATGGCTCATCCAGGAGGAAAGAGTTTGTGGAGAATGGCTCACACGCAAGAATGAAAGCTCTAATTTGTGATATAAGAGTTGATTAGAACTAAACAATTAGTAGATACTTAGTAGTACAAAATCGGGAAATTAGTATGAGGCAATTCATATACAATCTTGAAAATAATATTAGTAACTAGAAATATTTGTTCTCAAAGAAAAATAATTAAATGGAAAAAATAAGTAAGTTTACTTGGTAATTAAAGTAATTAATTGATAAAATTATAGCAATTAGTGAAATTTTAATAATTAGAAATATTTGTCTTGAAAATGAAAAAATTGAATGAAAAAATAAGTAAGCAGATTTAAAATGCATTTAAGAAACAACATGTGACACACTAAGGAGGAAAGAGGTTGTAAAGAATGACTTATGTTCAAGAGGGGGATCCTAATTTATTATATCAATGTAAGACGAGTATAAGAATGATGGGCAAAATAGAAAAAAGAAAAGAAGTCTACTTCTTAAATATAATTAGGGTTAAATATGTTTTTAGTTCCTAGAAAATGAACGAATTTTGGTTCTGGTCCCTGTAAATTTTTTGCTTTGGTTTTTATCCCTCTAAAATATGAAATTACTAATTTTGGTCCCTATAAAATCAGAATATTTTGGTTTTGATCCCTGTAAATTGTTTTTCTTTGATTTTTATCCCTCAAAAATTTAATATTATTGTTTTTAGTCCCTACTAACATTCATTTTAGGGTGGATAAATATAATTCATTTTAGGGTTTAAGGACAATTTTAGGGGAATCATATATTAACATGACACCACAAAGGTCATTGGATGTCATTTGGGATGACCATATGACCTTCTGTTAGACACATAAGTAGTTAATGGATATCACATAAAATTAGGGACCAAAAATAATGATTTTAGATTTTACAGAGACAAAAACCAAAGAGTTTTTTTTACAGGAATCAAAATCAAAATTCTCTGATTTTACATGAACCAAAGACATATCTAACCTTTTAAATTTTCATAAAACTTTATGGACTAGTTAATCTATATATTTTATGAAAACTTTTAATTCAACCATTGGGTTGCCGAAATTGATCAATATTCCAACACTTATACTTATTAATATAAATAGATCCCCTCTCTCTCACACAAATATATATGGTAAGAATCTGCTTAGTTCAAGATTTAGTTCTTTACCCGCTTACTCCATTAAAGCCCGGGAGCCTGTTTGGTAAAATTAGTTGTTAGTGGATAAGTTAGCTGATAGGGGATAGCGAATGAGATAGCTGATAACGGATAGCGGATAAGTTAACTTATTTTTATGGAAGTGTTTGATAAAACTAGCGGTTGAATTAGCTGAAAAATATAAAAAGACATAAAAGGACATTTTCATTAATGATTTTACATAAAAGAGAGAGAAGAAAATAAAGGTAGAATTAAATGTAGATAATAAGGATAAAAATGGAAAGAAAAATGATATGCTATAAGCTATAAGTTCAAACTCTACTTCAATTAGCGTCTCAAAAAATGTTATAAGCTCGTGACAGAAACACTTATCAAACAAGATTACTTTCTCATCCATTATAAGCTATCTGTTATAAACTCATAAAAATGTATTACCAAACAGGGCTTGTAGTAGGCAGCAGCATACAGTCCCACCGAAGGACGGATAGAGCAGGCCGTGTTAAAACTTGAAAATGACAAAAGAGGGGTAACAAGAAACAGCGACAGTTTTAGGCAAGCAACACTGTTTGCATTTATAACACACGAAATACTTGTACGGAGTTAATGAATTAGGCTATGTTTGTTTTTTGGATTATATTAACGAGTGTCTTAAGGACACTCATTAAAAAAAATCAAAAAAGTAACTTTGTATTAAAAAATTAAGTAAGTCACTTCTTCAAATATTAAATACATCAATTTTTAATAAAAAATTTCTTGTCTTGCTTCCGTAACTAGGTCTCTTAGGATATTTGTCAGTATTTTTCTTATTTTTTTTCAGTTAGAAACCACCCTTTGGTCAAAGCACAAAAAAATTGCTTTAATATTGGATAATAAATTTATTATAATTTTGTCATTCGAAACTAAATTTTACTTGTGTAAACGCAAATCCAAATACGCATTAAGACATTCACTTCTCCAAATGCAACCGAAATAAACCAACATGCCACCATGGTGTGGCACGAGTGATAGATATTCGGGTCTCTTAAGCATGTGATCATAGGTTCGATCTTTGACCTATGTGTATGAAAAAATATCTTTTGGGAGAGGACAACCCTGAACCTCAGTTTCCTCGCGAGATTACTCTTCGCTGTTGCGGACTGAGGATACATTGATTTCAACCAAAAAATGCAAAGGAAATGTCAAATGCAAATTTGAGACCATCTCTCTAAACTGGACAAAGATCCTCTTCATTTCTAATGAGAAATTGAGGGTTTCATTACTATGCTTTTGAGGGTGCATAGAGAATATTTAGACTGCACTCAATATCACATTATCATGATTATATCCCTAAAACTACTATAATAATAAAGAGGGGAAACTGAAAGTCGAAATGGAGACTCCTCTAAACTCCCAAGATCTAGCTAGTGCAATAATTTTAGATGTATATACAATTACGTGCATTACTATCTCTTCCCAACTTTTACTTCTATCAAAATCAGGTTAGCATTTTATTTAGTTTGGCATTCAAAGTTAAACGAAGAAATAAATTATAGCCATATGATGTTAGTAGAGGACCGCACGTATACTCTTTCTTCCACGAATTATCGCCTAAAAAAGCTGTGCTATATTTTGGGTCAATTCCAAACTGTGGTACCAAACGGAGCTCCCACTAACTACCAACATACCACGAGAAAGCAAGCATTGAAACATGAAAGTCCTGTAGTATGCCCCATGAACTTGACCTATATGTTGAGATATAATTGCATAGAAATATAATGTTTATGTTGTAGAATTTATGATAAAATTGATATTAGTTTACATTGATTATGAATATGTGTCTACAATAAAAAGTTAAAAACTGAGCTCGCAAATTTCATCACATATACAGAATTGGTACTTATTATTTTCTATGCTCCAAGTTCTAACCTAAGATTAAATGTCCGTTGCTACTTTTGTGGACATGGATTTTCTTACAATATATTATATGCCCGTAAGCTACAACCACAAAGATATATTTGGTAGCTATTTTTTTTAAAGAATTTTGTAGCTATTGAAAAACATCAATATACAAAAGAATTTTCTATTTGAATCTCGAATATGAAAGTTGACTTTGCCATTTGAAATTCTATTTTGACATTTGACTACGTTAAATTTTGCTATATGAAAAATTTAGTCTATGGGCTATGGTTGTAAATTGAAATTTCTCAATCTTAATTATCTATTTTATTAACAGCTTTTTTTGTTTCCAATACCTGCTTTTGCATCGGTGGAGTTTGTTTCATGGTTTTGAAAATTATTCCCACGAAGAACTTTTTTAGGAAAATAATGATGAAAATCTTATTCCCGGGTGTTTACTAAAAAAATGTTTGGTTAATACTTATAACATTTTCGGGAATCATTTATAAAAATGGGGTATATGGGTGGTTATACAAATTTCATTTCCACCTTCATGGGAACCTTTTATTCCCACCCCTTTCCTTGGGAATAAAATCATGGGAAAGTGAAAGTTATTTTATTCCTGGGAATGTTTTATACTCGGGAATAAATTTTCTAACTTTGTAACAAACATGGGAATTCATATTCCCAACCTCTACATTCCTAGGAATATGTGTGTTTGGTTGGAGAGCAATGAAGGAGAGAGAGGGATTTTTTTAAATATTTATTATTTGATTCATATTTAGGAAGGGAGGGGAGCAAAATCTCATCCTAGCTCACCAAAATTCGCTCCACTCCAATATTGGGGGGATTTGGAAGGGAGGGGAGGAGATTTAAAACATTTTGAATATATTAACTAAAATATCTCACTTATGTATTTTAAAATCCAAAATTATATGGATATAAAAATAAGTTAGGTTTTAATATCTCTCTCCTCTCCTTGTGAACCAAGCATCAAAAGTGTTATTTTTCACCTCCTCCATTAAAATCCCCCATCCCTTCCCTTCCCTTAAACCAAATATAGCCTTAATTTTTTGCTCTAAAAAAATATTCTATTTTCAAGTTTATTTTACTTTTAGTACTTTCAAAATTTAAATTTCTGATTATCCGAGTTACAGTTATATTTTCCAAAAAAGTAGATAAAATTTATTGTTTGCTATTAAAATATTACAGTTGTTTAAATATGTATAATATTATATTATTATTATTTTAATATCTCTGTTGCATCGCATAGTTAATATATTACTCTCTCCGTCTCATTTTACTTGTCTTATTTGATTATGGACACCTCTAAAAAAAATGATTAAAGTTACTAATTTTTATAACCAAATGATACTCTTCGACTAAAATACCCCTATTTAAATTGTACGATTGGATAGTTGCAATTACTCACTAACCACTACACTCTTTGATAAAAAAACTCATTAATATAGATTGGTTGAGATACAAGGAGTATTTTTGGGGAAAAATTAATTAATACTTCTTAATTTTCTAAAGTGACAAGTAATTTGAGACGGCCGAGTAGTTATAACAAAGTTAATAACACCGGCCAATTTGATAAAAAAAAAAATAACCACATGTCAACTACTCCCTTCGGACCTGTAGATAAACAAAAAAAATAACTTTACACGTATTAAGAAAGTTAGTTATATTAGTTTAATTGTCTTGATTTGTGTAAAAAATAAGTTATAGTTACTAAACTACCCTTTTTCGGGACTTGAGAGTGTATAATGTTCTTAAAAGTTGTGTCTTGGAAGTGTATAATGCTTTTGGAAAATAAAAAAAACAATTAACCAAATAATATTTTTGAAACACTGACATTAAATAGGGTTGATTTGGTTGACTTTTGCTTATATTTGAGTCGAAAAAATTTAGGTACTTTTTTTGCTTATATATAGGTCCGGAGGGAGTACCACTTTAATATGCTTCGTTTAATTATTTGGAGTCCGGGGTTCGTTGATACTCCCTCTGTCCCAATATATATGTCATATTTGACTAAACTACACAGTTTAAGAA
Source organism: Ammopiptanthus mongolicus (assembly GCA_039655645.1). NCBI lineage: Eukaryota > Viridiplantae > Streptophyta > Magnoliopsida > Fabales > Fabaceae > Ammopiptanthus > Ammopiptanthus mongolicus. The sequence continues at coordinate 95,389,792 of CM077343.1, read as the reverse complement.
AAATCAATAAATGAAAGAAAGAGAGTAATAATTTTACCAAATTAACCTTATTAACCATTGGTGTATTAACTATTGTCATAAATGCAAAGTGGAGTATTTAAGGGTATAATTGATAGAAAGTATTTAATATTATATTGAAAATAAAGAATGACATATATTTTGGGATATTTTTTTTTGTAAATGTGACATATATATTGGAAGGGTGAGAGTTTTTGACAAAGGCAATGATAAGGGGACATGTTAAAGAATCAAAAGATGGAATTATTTATTGTCAACTACAATTTTAAATTGTTGACTTACCTTTTCAATAACTTTTAATTGTTCAATATTTAAAAAATCCAAAGGAACTTGTAACAATATACTCATTTTATTCTGGACAACCCAATAACTCATAACAAAACAATAATCCAGTAAAAAAAACAAAACAATAATCTTAATCTTATTGCAATATGTATGGATATAGCAAAATTGATCATGTGGATAATATTAATGTGGCTGCTAATTAGATATTTCTCATGATGAGCAAAGCGATGTTGCCAATACTCTTTCTTTAACACACTTTTCATTATCAGATAGATTTTATACGAGACCTATATGATTTAGTGAGTCGAATATGAAATTCATCAAATATTAAAGAGTGTATTGAAGAGTGTGTCAAATAGTGTATAGCTAGAATTTCTTAAAATCGAATATGGATAGTGGGTTACAACTTACAAGTTGATGCAATTTGATTAGAAATACCAAAAGAATCTAGCTAGATCTAACCTCTTAATAGCCAAAATAAAATGATAAATCAACATCAAAATCAACATCTCATATAAAAATTTGACTCTTTGATTGCACGCACTGCATTATTTTCAGAAAAATGGTTGAAAGTGATCACCAAGATGACTAGGTCCACTAAGCTTATTTGCATTCTACATAAGAATATCAGTTCCTCTCTTTTTTGAACGAAAATTCAAGACTTGTGTGTTACGCAAGTGGAAGCTTATGGATTAGGAATTGACGAACACCCTTCGGCTTTATCCACACTCAGTTGAAATCGTTTGTTGAAAATGGTCCAGATTCATGGCCTTATTGCCCCACAATGCGCTATTGCTTACGAGGATGTGGTGTGGCATGGTCTCCACCCGTCGTCCATTCCATCCAAATTGCGTGACTCAAGATTTCCATTTACCAATTATCATCATCATCTCATCATCAATTCATGATTGAAACTTTAGGCTATGTTTGAGAGTTTCGAAGGAGATGGAGTGAAGTGATTAATAACAGAGTGATATAAAGTGTAATAGAGTGGAGAAATAAACTTATACGACTCCATTGTTTGAAAGTTTGGAGGGTGATCCCTGTTTGAAAAAATGAAGAAATGAGGAGTATGAAGTGATTTAGGTTTCCACCCTCAACCATCTCACTCCATTAATAAAGAAACTCCCAAACAATAAGTTAAACCTTTTCTATCATTTCACTCCATTACTAGCAATCTCACTCCATCCTCCCAAACATAGCCTTAGGTCTTGTTCCATTAGCCAAAGATCTGCATAATAGCAAAGACACAAATAGAAGATAAAGTATGATTCTAATAACGGACGGAAGAAAATATTGGTGTGATAATATGATTAATGACGTGTTTGGATAAATAACTTAATTAAACACTTATATAATAAACATTGTTTCAAATAAGTTAAAGAGTAAATGCCCAAATTGTTCATTGACACAAAAAAAAACACGATGACATTTTGGTCCCTGAGAAATGAAAATACCAATTTGGTTCTTAAGAATGTAAAATGCGAGTCAAATTGGTCCTTTTTAGAGTAATTTTTAGGGACATTTTAGTCTTTGTCAGGAACCAATTTGACCCTCATTTTACATTCTCGGTGACCAAATTGGTATTTTCTATTTCTCAGGGACCAAAATATCACCATGATTTTTTGTCGAAAACCAATTTGGGCATTTACTCAAAGTTAAAAATAACTTATTTTTATAAGCTTTTCTCAAAACTTATTGAAATATACTAAAAAGATCTTATGGAAATATCATAAACTATTTTTCATAAATAATTTGTATAAATTTATCTTCATAAACTCTTCTAAACGCATCCTAAATCCAAACGAAAGCGGTTCATGTTTTGATTGGGTCTAGTTTGGGGCAGGCCGCTGAACATGAATTCACGAAGGGTACTTTAAGAACTAGTTTCGGGCCCGGGCCTATCATGAATAAGTCGGGGCCCAGAGTGGGAACAATTAGCCCAATAACTAATAAGGGCTATTGTTTCTCCTCTCCGTATCCAAAAATAGAAAAATAAAATAAAGAAAGGCAGTTAGGCATTGTAATTGTTGAATTTGGGTGACTGCAAGTGCAAAGATAGAGATATGCTAAAAGCAGTTGGTACGGTTCACCGTTTCCCTCTTACACCCTCTTTGACTTTCACCAGGTATGCTACTAATGCTCATGCAATTCAATTCCAATAATCATTGAGGTGATTGTTTCACTTTCACACTGTGGTGAAAATGAAAATGTTGTAGAATCGTTTCCAGCAAGATGAGTTCCTCACCGCCCTCGCCAACATATCCAAAGTTCGTTTCCGTAGAAGGCGCAGATATACATTCCAGATGCAAACCAGATGGTAAGTAAGCTAATCTCCCATTCCTCTTTTACTTTTTGTTAATTGAATTGAAAAATGTTACATCAAATTCACAGGTTTCAGATTCAGTCTTGTCTCATATAACATTTTGGCTCAGGTATGCTAATTTAACTATATTCTTTTTGTGTGTTTAATTTCAAATCATGATTTATTTATTTATTTATAACTAATAAAACTATAACTGTTTGATATCTTATAGGCTTATGTGAAGAGCTCTCTGTTCCCACACTCTCCTTCTTCATGTCTTAAGTAAAGTGCTTTGCAATTTACATCCTCAGTTTCAAATAATGATTACCAAAATATGCATCATCACCAACTTGATTTTACCATAAATGCTTTTCTTGCTGTAGATGGAAAGCACGTTCCAACGCTATTTTAGCACTTCTAAGTAACTTAGGAGCTGATTTTTTCTGCTTACAGGTTGGTTATAGTTCAATTCCGGATATCGACTTCTTTCAAATGTTTGTCTTGCACTTTGCTTTCTTGATTACTTTCTTTGAAATAATGTTCTTCGTAATCGTATCGTAAATCGTTTCAGGAAGTTGATGAGTTTGATAGCTTTTACAAAGGGAACATGCAGGACCTAGGATATTCTTCTCTTTATATGAAGAGAAGTGGACCGAAACGTGACGGCTGTGGGTTATTTTACAAGCATGACCGGTATGTTGCTTCTGTGCAAAATTCAAGTAACTTGTAGTTTTGTGGAGAACATTTTTTATTGTATATTTGGTTGGAGTTACAGGACCTATAAATAGTGAGTGGCTAGGATTTTGGACCTGGAAACAAAATTTCTAATGGAGCAAGAGAGAACTAGAATGGCTTTACCTATCCGAGGATCTAAAGTCATTTATTTATTTTTAAAACTGTAACTTTATTTTCCCCATATCAGCATATTGTTTGACTATATAGGTTTTAAGCTTGGAACGATTTTAACTTGAGACTTGCAATCCCACGAACTCTTATTTAATATTGTTCTGATGTAAATGTTGGTTAATAGACATACTTATTTAATTATGTGGGATTTGAAACAAGCAATAATGGTACTCTTCTTGTTATTGGTTAATTAGTATTCAGACAAGTATGATTCTCTTTATCTCTCTTCTCTCTTTCCTATATCATCTTTTGGGATTAATTCTTGTTTGTTATGTTTTTACATTTTCTGAAAACAATAGAATAGATGTGATTTCAGACTTTATTAATTTCAATAATCTTAATTCACATTTATTCTTACCTTGTACTTTTTAGTGCAGAGTTGCTCTTAGAAGAGAAAATCGAATACAATGATCTTGTAAAGTCAATTCGAGATGGGAACTCTACAAATGATGATGAACACAGCAATGTCCAGACAGTCCAGCCAGATAAACAAAAGGATGTTGCATCCAAAAATGGTAATTGAAAATTGAAACCAAATAATTCTTTTGAAGTTGCCACATCTTGAGCACAATACTGTTTTGATATTGTTATTAACTTACAGATAAACTGGTGGAAGCAAAACTTTGTTTCTGCTACTTCATTTCTGTTGCTGCTGTTCCCCCTGCTTTCATTTCTGCTTTCATGTTTTTTTTTTTTGGTTTTTTGGTTTTTAGGTTTTCTGTTATCTTTTGCCTGCATTGGTTGTTTCAGCACAGAAAGTTATAAGTTCCAGTTACATGATTAATGCCTTTACAGACTTCAGAGTGTGCTCTTTGTTCATCAACTGATTTTCTGATCCAGGACCTAAGTCGAATACAGAAGATCGCGGAGATCCCAATGATCCTCGTGTGAGACTAAAGCGTGACTGTGTTGGAATTTTGGCTGCATTCAAGCTCAAAGATTCCTCTCGTCATGTTGTTATTGTGGCCAACACACATCTTTATTGGTAATGAAGTAACTTATGTGTATATATGTGTGCTATATTTCTTTTTTCCTGTCCATTTTTAATGAAATGTTGACTTAAAGGGGATTGAGTTATGTGGACATGAGTTTGCTTAACTTCAGTGGTAGAATTTATAAATGACACTTAACTTTCTGCCCTAGGGATCCTGAGTGGGCTGATGTCAAGCTTGCACAAGCTAAATATCTTTTGTCTCGCTTGGCACAATTTAAAACAGAGGTATCAGATAGATATGAATGCATACCTGAAGTCATTGTAGCTGGTGACTTCAATTCTACGCCAGGAGACATGGTACCTAAGCACTTCTAAAACCTTAGTTTGCCTATTTTTTACTTTTGTCTAGATTCTGTTGCTCCTGTGCCTTTATCATGTTCATATCTTGCGTGACTCTGGTCTTAGTGGTTCAAGTTAGGTGCTAGATTAAGGTTATTCCTATTGCATAAATTAGTTTTATTGCACCGAAGTCCTGCATGATGCATAAATCTGCTATCTATGCATGAGTTAATTCTCAACCTCAAAAGAAAAGGGAAGAATGGCATGAAGATAGTTGCTAGGAAAGGGAAATCACAAGATGTGGCTGTAGATCTCACAGTTGAATGATACACACTCCACCCTCTTTCCCGGGAAGAAATGGTGGAGAGTTTTTTTTTTTTTTTTGGACTTTTTCAATGGATATAACCAAATTGAGCTAATAATCTGTAAGTTTAAATTCTATGAATTTGACCAAAGATCTTGTACACAATTGAATGTTGATGGGAATAAGTAAAAAACTGTTTCTCCCAAAAAGAATATGTAAAATCTGTATATTGTATAATTAGCCAAACCAATTCAACCCATAAAAAGATATTTGTAGAATGTAAGCAATAGAAGTTTTCGGGAGTTTCTAATCTGAACGGGAATAAACAGTGGAATACCATGAGGAATTTGTATTACCGTAGCTCTTTTGTTGCATCCATTAGTTCATCCATATTGGTCTGAGTCATGCTTGAGCACTTGTTCATAGCTTTAGACGTGCTTTCAAAATATGAGCTGTATATTTCCTGCCATATTTTACTAATCTATTTAATCTCCCATTTTTTGCAGGTTTATCAGTACCTCATATCAGGCAACCCTTCATCAAAACTGATGTCTGAATGTTTTGAGGAGCCTCTTATTCCCTTATGTAGTGTCTATGCTTCTACGAGAGGAGAGCCAACATTTACTAACTATACACCTGGCTTCACTGGAACACTCGATTATATATTGTTTTGCCCTTCTGACCATATCAAACCAATTAGTTTTCTTGAGCTTCCAGACTCCAATGCTGCTGATATTGTTGGTGGACTGCCAAACTACAATCATCCGAGTGATCATCTACCAATTGGCGCTGAGTTTGAAATCACCAAGGAATAAATTTTCTTGTATGCTAAGTTATATTTGAGTTCTCAGGCGTTGATGTTCCATCTCCTCTTCCCTTTTGTGAATCTTGAAGTAAGATGAGAGCAAGGCTCTGGGAGCAAGCGTACAATGACTTAAGTCATGAAATCAACACAGCTACATGGCAAGAACGCGAAAAGGTTATCAAAAAGCAAACATTATACAGTAGATTTTGTTTTATGATGAAGATTTCGTAGATTTGACTTCTTATCCCCTAAGGAAATTGCAGCTGATTCTTTTAGAGGAACGTGATATATTCTCAGATTTGACAGTTTCAAGAATTTTGTTATTCTCTGATTTTGGTGATCACATATATATCATTTTAGACAATGTACTTTGTTATGCATTATTTTTGGAGAGAAAATTTTGAGAGTAAAAAAATGTTTATTTATTTCAAAGGAAAATAGGGAGAAAATTCTATGCCAAATTTCTGAAGTGATAAATTTTACTTAGCAGAAAAGATCTGCCCTTCTTGGCCATTATCACTTACTGCCACTGGGCCCTTCAGTATTATCACCATCGTCTTTCTTTTGTTTGTTATTGTTATTATTTTTTATGCTTGTGGTGCAAGTTCTAAAACTGATCAGTTGGGCCACAGATTTGATGATCATCATAATAGTGATCTTATTGGATGGACCTCAGATAACGACCATTGGTTTAATACTAACCAACTGATTCAAGGAATCAATGTTCATTGCCGGTGTTTTTTTGTCAAACTGCATTGCCCTTACGAGAGAATACACTTCCTATTTTCCTATATGCTAACAAATTCCGAGTATTAATTTTTACTAGAAGAAATTACACCGACCTCCACTCCACTGGGAGTTAGCTTAATTATATTTAGCTCTTCTTTTGTTTCAAATGCTACACTTACTTCCCCTTAAGGGAGGTCATTATAATTATAACCACCTCCCATTCGGGAGAGGTAAGTGAAATGATAAGCAAATTTCAAGAGATCTGAGTGTAGCTTTTGAAAGAGGGGGGTATCAAGTGTAATTAAGGCATTAAGCCAAATTTCAAGGGACCTTAATATAATTTACCGTTTTTATTATGTATGGAGTTGCTAAATTCCATAGGTAATCTTTATAGTGTTGGTGCAGCTATGAAATCAATTTTACATGTTTTGTTAGCCTAGGGAATCTTGTAATTACTGTAGTTCGTCAGCTTATTTTGCTCTGCATTATCTATCTCTAACTAGAACTTTGATATCATGTCAAAGTTGAAAGTTGAAACTGTTTTAAAAAAATTAGGCTGTCAGATTGAGGTTGATAACTTGTTATCAAATAGAAATCTCTAACACTCAGGATAACATGGCATTAGGGCAATTAATGATTGGTGCACAAACACATTGGTGCAGATCACCTTAAACTAAAATAAAGTGACAAAATCAGAGTATATGTTTGTAGAAAATAAAATGAGATTATTTGTACTTAGATGATAAAAAGTGTATTAAATGTAAGACACTATGTATATAAATAATGTATGTATAGCATTCTTCTGACATTATAAGCCATTAGATAAGGGATGGGATAACAGATCCTTGTCTCCGAATTTGAACCAGACCCAAAGAAAGGTACATGGTGGGGGCCGATAGCTTTTTAAGACCCTTGCATATTCCTCTTTCGAGGGAAGGTAAATATCATTTTTCGTTTCCCTCATGCCTTGGGAAAGATTACAGGTAATCTTATCCCCGGGGTCAGTATCAGAAACTTTAAGTGGGAGCCGTGTGAGGCACATCAAATATTTGACACTTCAACTAATTATTTTCACAGGAGAGGAGGCAGGAGATATGAGAAGAGAAATTGAGATAGAAAGTATTTAGGCGAATTGAATCCCACTATTTTCTCTATATGCCTCTACTTTTTACCAACTAAGCTGTAAACACTGGACATTCTGAACTTATTTTACATCCAAGCATTTTGACAAAGAAATGGAATAAGTAGGCTGCAATCTCACATTCAACGTGTCATTAATTTCGGTGTGAGGCTTTGAGCTATGTCATATTTGTGTGACTCTGAGATTATGAAGGCGTGTCTGAATATTGTTCTGGAAAACGTTTGCTGATCCCAATAGATATATTATAGTCTTTGGACATCAGAGGGGGAATTTTTAAAAGTCAGGTTTATGCATGTGAGTTGGAGTAATTGAGAAGGCGTTGGTATATCCTTTTCCAATTAATGCACGGTATAGCTCTTTCTTTTGCTGGCTTATCTATCTGGCATTACAGTGACCTTTTCATCGATCTCCTCCTCATTCTGCCTAACTTCTAGTCTTATGTACTGTGCAGTAGAGCCACATCTACAAAACATTGATTCCTCTTATACAAAAAAAATATGATCTAGGAAGAAGTTTCTCTAAAATAAATTTACATGTAAAATAAATAAATGAGGGTATATCTATCCTTTTATTTAATTTAAAGTATATCAATGATCTTAATCGGCTAATGATTAACTTACTCCCTTTACAAATATGCTTACTTTATGATGTGTCCTAATTTGGTGAACGCGTGTGCTAGTGAGATTTTGATTTAATGAAGCGGTGTGTTTCAACTAAATGATGTGTCTTAATTACAATCATTGATCCAGTTTTAGTTTTTATCTATGGCTTTAATTTGTCAAACAGTATCCTATGCTGTTATCATTCAAATGTAGAGGATCCAAATCCCTTTAGAATTACCTTCTATATATGATTTATAGCTAGTCTGCAGGAAGGTCATTTTCTTCTCGGATGAAAATCTTCTGTCACATTCTCTGTGTCTCATCAATGGCAATTTGTCACTTAATAAAATAAAATCATACTCCCTCGGTAACAAAATATAAGCAAATTTAACCACCTTCACACTTATTAAGATAATTAGTTATTCACATTTAATGTTATTAATCTCATTTAAAAGTTCAACTTCATTAGCTAAATTGCCCCCTTTGTTTATTCACATTAATATTATTGTATTGAAACTTGTTTCAATTAAATGCAATAAAATGAAGGGCATTTTTGGTATACTATCATTAAATAGGATACAAAAAGTCAATTTTTACTTATATTTTGTTACAACTTAGATGAGTCAGTTTTTGCTTATATTTTATTACGGATGGAGTAATTTATTAACACCTGTACACATCCACAGCCTTTGATTAGTGGGGGATACTGAGCCACCATTTTTTGGAAGAACAGATTTTTGTTCTTTCTTCTCATTAAAGATTGCGGGAAATGTACAACTTTAGATATCTCAAGTTTACCTGGGGAGAACTTGTAAAATGGAACATACTCTCGTACACAATGTTGAATGTGACATCGTATTTAATTAATACTAAGTACATAAATAAAATAAGAATTTTTTGGAAATTTTTTCTAAATGACCTCTTTAAAATTCGAAGTTTTGTATGACGTCAAGGAAATGAAACCTGATATACAATTGATAATATCAAATGGTTCTCAATTCAACTCACTCGTTGGTCTTACACCAACTTCTAGGAGAGGAAACATTAAACTCCAATCTTAATTAGATTCAAAAATAGTTAAGTACAGTAATCCCAAATAAATTTCCATACGTGCGAGAAGTTTTTATAATCAATATGAAATATTTACAAAGTTGCAAGTCAGACGGGGCATGCAGTGCTCCCACTAACAACCCGGAAAAGAACCATATGCATAAGTCATAAATACAGGGAACTACCATCATACCTGCTGATACAAAAAAAAACGTCGAAGTTCCCCAACATCTGTACACAAACAAAAGTACTCAAAATATCCCAAGAGGCGGAATCCTCCAAAAAAACAAAAATCTACACAAGATCGTCATCGAGCATTCCCTCATTCCTCCTCCTCGTCTTCGGGATCTTCCTCGGGATCTAACTCACCAAGAGCAGGAATTACCTGGTCATCCGTGACTGGTAGACGAAGTGGGTCCATAGGGATGTCCCTTGGAGAATACGTAGGATGTGGCGAGGAAATAGTATCTGATGGAGAGATATTCCAAAACGCGTCAAAGGGAAAGTGTATATTTAGACGGAAATAAGTGGAGAACTCAAAAGAGGAAAACAGAGAATCTTCATAGCGAAGATAACCCGTCCTTCATAATGTACTATCCGTCGAGCACGATCAAGGAAGAGACCTTCCAAGTTCGGAAGTTTCAGTTCCAGGTCCATGAAATATTTGTGGCGGAGTCCCCGCCCAACTGGAGGGGCGGCCATCAAAAGCAGCTACAAATATACATAAGGGGAAAGAAGAAACAACATATGGAGGTAAGATTCTACGCTAGGCTAATAATGTAGATATGGGTATGCAGATAAACAAACAATCATTCAAGTGACATATACATATCTAAGAATATTTTTACAAAAGTATATATATATTTTCAGAAAAAGGACTAAGACTCGAATGCATGATAGAACTAGACCTAACTTTGCTCCAAGGAGACTATTGTTGTCAAACGTTCCGTCGATATAGCATTCAGGAAATACATGTAGCTCTCGGTGCACAAGCCCTCAAATGGAGTTCGCTAATAGCCATCTCCTCGGCACTTTCACGACGAGAGTACTTAACATCTGAACATGATTTAGTTCGGTGGATTTTCAAGATAGCCCTGCTGTCCAGGTTTCCCCGGCGCGGTGCAACTTACACCTAACCATTGGTAGATTCCATGCCTAACTATCCCCAAGGTCTCCGTGGCCTCCACACCCCTAATCTCCTATCATTCAGGTGTCTATACTTTCAGAACGACAACGACTATGATTAGGTCCCAAGATAAACAACGCCGGAGCTATACGTCCTGAGGCATCGGTATCAATTTTAATAGAACAATTGTTAAGAGTTGGGCTTGGATAGGTCATACAAGCCCTAGACTTAGCAATTTTAAAAAAAAGATAAACCTTGAAATTGAATTCATCAAATTCAATAAAGAAGGAATTGATATCAACTTAAAATAATTCCAACACTTCCCGAATCTAAATTCGGAAACAAATGCACGTCACAAAAGTACCTAGACGACTTCACAATCATAACGTATGGACTATACTTAGAGCCTAATTATACCACAATCAAATTAACACTCAACATCCAGAAACTCAAGAATAAGGAGGCTGCCCAGATTGGAACCTTATTCAGAAAGTCACAGTTGAAAATATAGCATCAAATAAGAACCTGATCACACAATTAATTCAAATAATTCATACAATTATATCTAAGCAATTATACTAAAAATTCCTCCAAGCAATTCCTAAGCAATTACACTAAACCCGCATTTACCCCATACTACACCTAAGGTATTATCTTCCCCACCTTGAATTAATGCGTTGGGTTCCGTTGGAGCTTCACAGTACGCGTAGGCAACTTCGTGATAGCTCCAAAAATGCAATTCCTGCTCCTCCAAGCATGATAGTCACAACCACATAAGGAAAAAAAATTGACATCAACGCAACCAATAGAAACCATAACCACAATCAGTATCACAAACATTCAATAATTAATTTAAACACTTAATATTTTGGGTTCAAGGCAAATTGGAAAAAGAAAGGAAATTGAATTAGGAGTTTAAAAGAGTCAAAATAGATTAGGAACAATAGCAAAGCTGCCAAGAGAATCAGTATATAAAATAAAATCAAGACAAAATATCTATTTATGTACATAATCCACAATTGTAGTTATAAAATATATAGTTATATAATATAATGTATCCCTTGAATGTAATTCATTAGCCTGTAATGTAACAGGTCAAGGCTAAGGAACTAATATTGGGAGTGAGTCAAGTATGTATAAGCATACACATTGATCAGCAGAAAGGTAGATAAAACCGATTTTGCTAAACAAAAATGTTAAATAACCCTATCTTCCTATTAGAGGCAGCAGCAAGACAGAAACAAGAAACATGACAGCATGCAAAAGACCATGAATTGAAGATTCCTATTATTATTTTATTGTTAACATAGTAAGAGAAAGTTGACAGCGTCTACAAGCAAGCAATACATGTATTTTACTCATCAAGCTGCAGCCACAAATAGGACAAACAGAGCAGCTACAATACTTTGTATGAGAGCCTCCGAAATTGGTATGTAAAAAAAGAGTTGCCGTGTGTGTAGCGCACAAGTGAAGAGAGAAAGAAAAGAAGGTATACCAGCTAAAGAATTAGAGAAGGAAAGAATGCACTGAGGTAAAAGAGTTATACTACATGACGTTTTTTTTTTCCACACAAAATCACTCTCTCCCAAATACGCTGCACCATTTCTCACCACACAAAACCTATTACTTCTTATTTCATTATTTTTTTCTTCACCTAATCACTAGCTACAGGCTGCACACATGCACCAGCACTTACACATGCTATTATATAAATATTTTAAATAAACAATAATAATAATAATAATAATAATAATAATAATAATAATAATATATTATTACTATTATCACCATACCAGAAAGTCAAATAATCATAAAAACTAATAAAAATAACCATTCAACTACTTTATCCCTCTAAATATTAAGTAAACATATATGCAAATATTGGGAGGTTACATTGAATACTTCAATATATTTTTGATGAGTAGAGATCCTTTGCATTTCTTATAAGAAATGTTCATTATTAAAGTTTTAAGATAATAAACGTATGGAGAGATTATATATATATATATATATATATATATATATATATATATATATATAATATGCATTTATTTTGAAAATTTTTTGAAAATGGAGAGATGAAAAATGAAGAGTATCTTTTTTCATTTTTGATAGTGGAGTCAGCTTATCTTAGCACACACACAGATAAGAAGTAATTAATTAATTAATTAGCCATAGCAATTTAGCAGTGTAAAGCTACTAAACGGGAGACAATATATTTTTCCTACGTTGGGATTCACCAGCTTTTGGCAAAATTAAAAGTGACCAACATGTTGCACAAATTTATATTTTGTTCAACTTTTATTCGTTACTTTCTACATAGGGGACCTTTTAGCAAACCTGCACATGGAAGTACAACTATATAGTTAATAACTTACATATATATATATATATATATATATATATATATATATATATATAGTTCAACTCAAATATAACAATATAAACATGCAGATATTTGGCTTATATATACACTCAAACACACTTTTGAACTAGGCATAAAAATATATGGCCCCTACTATATGTATTGCAGCTTTAATCCAGAAAGGAGAAGGCTTTGTTAATTTGGAAGAACTGGAACTGAGAAATACGTGTCGGTCATTGGTGCTTCAATAATGCCCCTTCTTGATTCACTTGCAACATCTCCAAGAAACCCATTGTAGAAGGCCATAACCTTTGTTACGATGTAAATAAAAGATGATGCAATGTACGAGAAGCCTAAGTTGTGAAGCTTTTGTGCTTGTTGCCGACCTAGCTTTGTGTTAGGTTTATTTGCACCCTTCTGATCACGTCCCATGTTGTGTTCTTTGAAGTTACCTTCAGGTTGGATCATGCCACTGGGATTCCCTATTCGATGATATCCATAGCTTTGGCGACGAGACGACAGTGAACAGCGTCGGCTCCCTCTTTCTCCATAAGAAGCTGCGCAGTGCATTAGTCTCTGGCATCTTACATCACTAACAAGTTGTGAAGCCATGTTCTTAGTGCTTGGCCAGTGACTATATGGTTAATTTAACAAGATAAGTGATATGTGGAGCACAAGGAGTGTCCTCTCTCACTCACAGTCTCTTTTAAGTTCGAATTGAGATTTTGTAGTGATCAGCGCCTTTATATAGAGAAGGTCAACTTGGAGAAGATATATAATTAATATAGGAGGGGATTTTAATTAAGGCCAACTATATGGTTTTAGCTAGTAGCAAGAATTATTGTTGCTAGTTACTATACCGATATTGCAAAAATTCGTCACATAAAAATGGGCCCCCTTAAATTACGAATGGTTACAGGGCACGTGAAGTGTGGGACCCATTAGGACAAGCGGGGTAGTATTGTCATTTTCATTCAATTTCGGTGACATGCAAGTTGGGTTGGGTCACGTAATTGCATGGCTTTAGTGGAATTGCGTGGTTGAATTTTTATTTCAGTTTCTCTCTTGATTTAAATCGCCAATTTTATTTCTTGTTTCTTTTCAAGTTTTCGAAAAAACTGAAAGATGCGTTTATGGTAGATATCTATATCTATATATAACCTTAATTTCTAAACCAAAATAATTTATCCCTTACTAACATCTCTACCATGGACGCGGATCCTCTGTCCCATATTTCCTGTGCCATTCCTTGTCACCCCAATAAACGCATGCCACGTCAATTAATGAAAAAATATTACTTCTATTTTAGAAATTAACATTGTAACAGCCGTTAAGTCTTTTAACCCTACATGTGAGTCCCGTTTGCAGTATTTTTTTACTCTCCGCCTGCCGCATTATGTCAAATGTCCCGTTACCTCCATTGACCATAGTTTCTAAGGACCCAATTAAACCATCTGCACATTTTCTCTGGATGCAAAGAATGCACTTTTTCAAAAGGTAAAAATGATTAAATATTAAAAATACCCTGTGATAAAAGATTACTTATTTGCGAGGGGAAATGGTGAAGGATTGAAGGTACTGTACGCTCTTTTATCACTAAAATTTTTGCAGCAATTGGAAGAGAAGTTTTGGTTCCTATTATAATTTCTTTGTATAATACTTTCTTTGTAATTATATTTTATATTTATATAAATTAGATATATAATAACTTATATATATCCTATTCATTGTGAGAATCATCCTCATATATCCTCCCCTGAAGCACCACCAGGGACTCCACCCAACCTTGTCTGCGAGCTTGTCTCCATAGTCTTGCTTCAGGAGCGTTGCGAGCATCAATTCTCTCCTTAGCGTAATTTAAGTTGACTTCTAAAAGTCCAAAAGCATATACGTACTAGAATCAGCACCCTCTGTGAAAGTGATGAAAAGCAGAGGGCATTAACTCAAAAGACAGTAGCATTCAGTAGCCAACAATGAAAAGCAAAGAGCAAATGGTCATAACCCACCTCTTTGCAATTCTTAAGCAAGTACAAGAATTCATCTCTTCTGGTAACTTTTTTCAGAACTCATATCACAAGCCTCAAACATGGTGGGTACAATGTGTTACAAAGAAGGATATGTGGGTGGATAAGAAGGAGGAGACCTTCATAGCGAGTAGCGACGAGTAGGAAATTATAATAGGAACCAAAATGAACAGTGAATGCGTCCAAACAAAGAATAATGGGGCATGGTTAAAAGGCTCAACGGCTGTTACGGTGTTAACTTATAAAGTAGAAGTAATATTTTTCATTAATTGACGTGGCATGTGTTTATTGGGGTGACAGGGAATGGCACAGAAAATATGGGACAGAGGATCCGCGTCCCTCTACCATACAATATTTTTCTATTTTTCTTGAATCACCGTTTTTTTATGGGAGTTATTACATTATGACAGTTTCAGTGGACGGATTGATTTTGAATTGAGTCAAACGGTGAGCACCATCTACTGTGGCATATAGCCTCAATCAGAAATGTTAGCAATACATTGTCTAATACTTTCTTTTTAACACACTTTATCCTATTGGTTGAAATTTATGTGAGTCATACTAATTCATGTAGGTCTCACTTGAATTTTGTAGGACTCACATAAATTTCAATCAATAGGAGATAATGTGTTGAAAAGAGAATGTTAGAAAATGTGTTGAAAAGAGTGTTAAAGAGTGTATTGCTAGCACTCCTCTAGCCTCAATATGATTAGGTCGATTACTTATGTGTCAAAGCATATATTTAATCCAAAAACTAAATATAAAGATGTCAACATGGCCAATTCGGCTTACCTGTTCTAGTCCACCACGAGTTATTCATAATTTGTTGGACCAAGTCGATCTACTTAAGTAATTTAAATTTTGGCCAACTTAATCATGATAGGTTGGTGCGTTAAATAGTTTCAGCCACCTAATTTTTTAAAGTAAAAAAAAAAAAAATAGAGAAACAAAAATGGTGGGAGAGAGGTCGCGACCATCAATTGTCCCGATCGATTTGTTGTCGTTGTAGAGGTACTTGCGTCCCTATTCACCGTCGTTGCAAAAGGTGCTCATCGAGATTAATTCTTCATCATCGTAGTTTTGGTGGCCAACTACTAGATTGCGATTGGTGGTGGTCAGGAGTGGTCGACGGGATGATAGGACGACTACTAGGGTTTTTCTTGTGAGCTTTGTGGTTGTGGGTCATTTGACATGTTTTCCTTTTCTTCTTTGAACTTACAATATAATTCATGACTAACTTGAATAGAACGCGCTTAACTAGCAAATTAGGTAAGTCGAATCACATTATTCTGGGTTCTTGGAGGTTGTTTTTTAACAACCCAACTCGCTATGTGATGAGTTGAGTGGATTGGCTCATATATTGAAACTGATCACTTTGATGACTCTAACTAACTAGTTATTTGACGTCTCTAAGACTTATCATAAAAAAAATGTGTCTAAAGATTTAATTTAGTTCACGACGTACTAAAGTTATTTACATTATTTTGTATATACCATTTTAGAAATGAACCAATCATAGATATGAAATATGGATACAATTTTTTTTATGTATGATTGGTTCATTTCTTGTCAATGAAGATGTCAAATTTGCAACACAAAAATTATTTTTATTTTATCAGAACAACACAAAAAATTATTAGTTACACAGTTCGATACTATGGTGAAATAATATTAATTAATGCCTTTTTGTTTCGTTGATTGATAATATGTTTTAACGAACTGAAAACAACAGTACATATATGTGAAAATCAGATAGGAGAATTGATACAAAAGACAAAATGCACACAGAACCTAAATTCGGAACAAAAAATTGACGTGAAATGAAATTGAAGAGAACAGATAAATTATGGCGGTGTACGTCCTGCGCCTTTGGCGGTTTGCTTTGTCTTCATTCCATCTGCAATAATATATAGTTTTGTCATTTTCGTTTTGTCTGCGTCTCTCTGCATGCAATATTAATTAATGTGCACGTTGCGCTTAATTGACGTTTATTAATATTTGGATGATCAGTTCACGTGAGATTGAACTGCCTAATTTATCCTTTAATTTATTCTTCATCGTTCTTTTAATTTCATTATGCTAGACAAGAATTAACTGTTTGTGTTTCAGTCTCATTTCATTCCCCTTATTTTTACGATACACAAATGAAACAATATATATTTGGATAACACACTAGCATTTTAATATATATATATATATATATATATATATATATATATATATATATATATATAGCGACTCAAGTGAGAGGTGTGTGTTATTGTGAGAGATGAGATGAGTAAATTTGAACCTTTGGATCACACATGAATGATCAAGATTAGAAAAAAAAGTTATGTGACTTTGTAAAGTAATGACATGAACACAAAAGGTCATGTGTTCAGATTTGTTCCTCTCATTCTCATAATAACACATTCCTCTTACTCGAGTTTATATATATATAAATATATAATCTCAAAACGTATGTATCTGCACTGCACTTGCATAAATAATTTATTTCGTATATATTGTCAATAGTATAATTGTCCAAAAACAAAGTTTTCTATCGGGCTCCTCATCTTTTATGGAGCACAGTTTTAGCGTTAAGGGATTAAAGTCATAGTGTAAACGCCGTGATGTGGTTAATTTCGATCAAAACTACGTAAGCGGCCGTACTCAAAAGAGAGGGGGGCCCTATGATAGTGTCACATTTGAATGGGTGCAGAAAAATGTGACTTCTTTCCCTGGGAATAGTTCAGTAGAATTTCTTTTTCTCCTGAATCTTCTAAAGAGAATGACTGGTGAGTGGTGAATGTTGGAAGGTCCAGCTGGCCACAATTACTTACACTAGCAGCTGAACGGTTGTTAACAGGTCTGATTCAGTGTATTGTGTAGAGCAGCATACATATGGAATGGATCGCTCCATATTATTCGATAATTGTTGGTGTCAACTTCTCTCGATACCCATATCAATAATTATGAAAAAATTATTGAGAATTTGAGACATCTAATCAAATAATCGATCAAAATTTTTGATCCATACATATAAGTATGATTTCGAACACACCAATAATTTCTGATCGATTACTTGAATAAAAGTCTTAAATTCCCAATAATTATGCAAAAATTGTTGATATGGATATCCAGCTTGGAGGGACTAACAGATATTTCACTTAATTTCACGGTTCAGTAACAGATTTTCTATCCAAGGATTTAATTGAAAAATTTATATATGTTCAGGAATCCAATTAGAAATTTTTTTAGTTCAGAGACCTACTTGAAAATTCTCAAATAGTTTATGGACCAACTCAATAATTAAACCTTAAAAAAATGATAATGTCTACCAAAAAATAAATAAATAATATGGTAGTTGTATAATAAAATTAAATTATTTCGTTACAAAGTTTAAGGTGAAAAATTAATATAATTATAACTTTTCATTGCATGGTGGCTATATTTTTTTTAACCATTATTTGTTATTTTATAAAATGTAATTATTAAAAGAATAATTTTTAAAAAATAATAGAGTTCCGTCTCATTTTCTCTTGAATGGAATGAATGCAGTCTTGGGCTCTTAGCTGATCGCAATAAAACGACCGTTGATAATGCTGACGGTGGGCCGTGAAGGTAGTGCCATTAACTGGTCATTGCTAACTTCGGTGCCTTCGCTTTGAAGTTTGAAGTGACAAGCACTAGTGGGTGGTCCAATATATATGGAGATTATAATCAGAGTTCCCCAAACACATGGGAAATTAGTGGCCGGTGTGACATACTCCATATGAAGAAAGTGAGCTTTAAAGGCCTGGTTTTCTTTGTTGACACTAACTTTTAATTTTAGCCTCCAGAAGAGCCCGGACAACAAAGCATTCTTTGCCACATATGCTTCACATTACTGGTGGATATTGGAAAAAATTTGGATACGATTCTTTTTTTTAGTAAAACTCCATTAAGATCCGAGACATACGATATCCAGATTTTGATGTTAAAATAACACAACTCAAATGTTAATTTCAGTGCTTATTATAGCCAGGAAGATCCCACCCAAGAGTCAATCCGTGGATGTATTCCTTCCTTAAATGGACTGCAATATCCCTCCCTCCATCCCTCTGTCTAAATGTATGCCAATGCAATAGCTTGAACTCTTGCTCTCGTCATTACTCACTTGTTAGTTTGGTTTGATGCGTTTTCAACAATAATCACATCACCTAGTCCTGTTCTACCTCTGTGTCGACTAAGAAATTATTCAGTGGAATAAAATGCTTAATATTTTTATCAATATGATCTCCAAATCACATCATAATTTTCAGTGAGACTCGGTTGATCTTAAGCAAGGATGATTCTACATGAACCAAACATGCCTGAACCAGTGTACTGTACGACATTTATTAGTTGGATCCAGGGGCGGATCTACATTGTTAAAAGAAAATAAAATTATCCTATATATTCATTATTTTTGTCTCCCATAATTGACAAAATTATACCCATACCATTGGTCTGCCTCACTCAACACCCTCTCCTCAGTGACCTCACTCACTCTCATCACCCACGACATTCATCCAGCACAACAATCAACACCATCACCTTCTTTTTAATTACCGTAATCATTTTTTTTGTATTTTTATCATTTATGGTGTTTGTTAATACATTGATTTATTGTTGGGGTTGATACATTGATTTCAAAATTGGGGTAGACAGGTAGTAGTTAATCATTATGGTGTTTGTTAATCATTTTCTTGCCGCTATAATAGTTAGGGTTTTGAATCAAAATTGGGATTTGTGTTTGTGTATGTTGATAGGTTCAAAATAAGGGATTTGTGTTTGTGTATGTTGATAGTTATGGTATGTAATTTATGTAATTAGATATATTAAAATTTTATTCTTTTAACATGTATGCATTTATCTTCATATGTATGATAATAATTTTTATTAAATTTTTTGGAAAAAGATTGCTCCCACCGGTTCCGGGTCATACATCGGTTGGATCCACAATTTTGCTGCCTGCCAAACTTGACCATAGATTGAGTTTTCTTGTGTTTTATGATTGAACCATTATTCTAGGAAGTTGGAGGAAACAAGCACCAACTTACCAACAAAATAGTGGCCTCTTGAGACGAGCTTATAATCATGACATCATGACGTGCTGATCACTATGATATTTCATAATGACATCTGTGACATTATACCTGAAGCATTGGTGTCACTGTCCACCATGCACTGGAAACACACTATATAAGTATATCCCACGTTCAATTAATTCAGGAACATTTTAAACCAAACCCTCTCAAGACAAAGAAAATCCCATAGAGAAACACTATACTCCTTAGAAAAATGTTACACATTCAAAAGGAGTTTGCGGCCCCAGGGTATGGGAAATTTGAAATCAATTTCAGTAGGAAAAGTGTTGTAAAGGCTGCCAATCCTTTACCAGAGCCATTTTCAGTCACTCTCTCAAATCTTGACCTACTTTCAGGCCGTTTTCCTGTCACATACTTGTATTTCTACCGCAGACCAAAACTAGATAACTTAAGAATTTTTGTTGAGGCTCTTAAGAGCTCTCTAGCACAAGTACTTAATTACTACTATCCCTTTGCTGGCCAAATTGTTCAAAATCCCAAAACCAATGAGCCTGAAATCATTTTTGACAACAATGGTGCTCTACTCATTGAAGCTCACGTGGATATCCCATTAAAGAAATTAGATTTTTATAATCTCAATGAAACTTTTCAAGAAAAGATAGTCTCAAATCAACCAGATTTCCCCTTACAAATTCAGGTAACAGACTACACTTGTGGTGGTATTTCCATTGCATTTACTTTTGACCATGCTTTAGGTGATGCAACTTCCTTTGGTAAATTTATTACCTCATGGTGTGAAATAGCACAAAATAACCCAATGTCATGCTTACCGGACCATACTAGATACCTTCCTGCACGTTCCCCTCCAAAATATCAACCATCCTTAGACCAAACCTTTATCAAATGCACCAAGGAAGAGATACAGAACATGCCACTGAACCACATCTCACTTAAGCGACTTTATCATATCAGTGCATCAAGTATTAATATGCTGCAGAGACTTGCATCTGTTAGCAGCACCAAGAGAACAAAGATCGAGGCCTTCTCTGCCTATGTATGGAAGATAATGGGCAGCACCATTGATCAAAGCCATGAAAAGTGCAAGATGGGTTGGTTGGTGGATGGAAGAGAAAGGTTGGGTAGTGGTAAGAATTCCATGTCAAATTACATTGGTAATGTGCTGTCTTTGGCTTTTGGGGAGGCAAGCATTGAAGAATTGAAGGAAGCATCTATATCAGATATTGGTAGCATAGTGAATGAGGCAATTTCAAAGGTAAGCAATGAGGCTCATTTCTTGGATTTGATTGATTGGGTTGAGTGCCATAGGCCTGGTTTGATGCTGGCAAAGACAGTGTTGGGTCAGGAGGGACCAGCCTTGGTTGTGTCCTCAGGAAGAAGATTTCCTGTCACTGAAGTTGACTTTGGATTTGGGACTCCTTTGCTAGGGACAGTTTACACTTCAATTGAAAGAAGTGGTGTTGGTTACATGAACCAAAGGCCTGGTGCTAAGGGAGATGGTTCATGGACCGTGTCTGCTATCTTGTGGCCTAAACTGGCAGCTGCTCTGGAGGATGACCCCATTTTCCAGCCCATGTCTGCTTCTCATCTTCATCTTTAGTGCAGGCCATTACATTTGTATCTTTTACATGATGTATGGTTATGATGTTGAATCCGAATCCTTAATTAATATAGCAACTTCTGCTGACCGAAGCTGATAAAATAAATATGAACTTTGAATCCATCGAAATTAATGCATATTTTGTGGGATATATTGTGCTATGTATAATGAAAACCAACCAGAATTTTACTAACAAGTTATCACAATAAAGGGCATAGAGCTGTGCATGGAAAAAGTCTGGAACTGGTTGCATAGACTTGCAGCCACCCAAAAGCATAAAGTCATGCTTGACACATTAATCACATGCTTAACCATAATCTACTTCTTTCTAAGAAAAAATAACTGTATATTTCTCATATACTTTCTCCTAATTTTGAATACAGTGTGCAAGGTTTTAAATTGTGAATCGCATAACCTGGTGTGACCATAATATTATGGTTGTGGTCACCGTCACTGCATCACCCTACAATTGCGGCGTGGTCCTCAATCACTGAAAAAGATCTTAACCATATATACGGTGATCCAGTTAAATTCTTAAAGCCCTAATGCTGTCTCCAATATCCCTAGAAGTATGCTATCCAGTCAATGAACTGTGACCATATGAAGAGGCTCCAGTAAGCCAAAGGAAAAATATACACACACCAAAACATTAAAGGCACATAACTCACTGATTGGAAAATATATATGAAGCAAATTATCCAATTATGAGACTCTCACCAGACAAAAAATTAATAAAAATGGACAAGATATCCATCTGATACAATAATTTTTAACATAGTGCCTTCTGTTAACAACTATAACAGACATCTACAGAAAGAAACTCCTGTTAAGTTCATTAGCCTAATTCACCAAAGAGCGTAACAACAAATTGCAAGTCTTTAAAGACCAAAAAAATACCATTGTTCGTGAACAAGCAACAGATATATATCAAAAGCATAATCAAAACGTAAAATTCACGAAAGCATTGCATGGATTGGAGTGAGCGACGCGGTGCGTTTTAGTGTGAAGGAGGTGTTGAAGCCATGAATTCAACTGTATAAGCCCAGTGAGCTTGGTAGAGCTGTGGGCTAGAAACAAAGGCTTCAGGTGCTATTTGGGCTATGATTCTACACAAACTTGGGCAAACAATTGGGCTCCATTGAACTCTATTTTTTAATCCAATGGGCTCCGAGTAGATATGCAGTGTCTATCAGTGGATGTAAAGGGCCATGGAAATTTGTAAAATGGACACTAGTGTTTACCCATGTTAATGTTAATTTAAGATTTTAAGTGACTATAGTAGCCATTAGGGTGTTCTACGTTAAATACTTGAAGTTTGGAGTTGACTTGGGAAAGAAAAAATTATTTAAATTTGTCAAATTTATGCTTTAACTCAGCTTAGACAAAAACTAAAGTTTGAGTTGGACTTACTCAACTCATTTATAATTTAATTAAAAAACAACTTTATGATATAAGATGAAGCAAAAATTGAAATAAAAGTTTTTTGTAATTATAGATTGTAATATAAAAATTCGTAACAATAAATAAGGTATTATTTACACTTTTATTTATCTAGTTACTTATTCATAACAATATCTAAAATTACTATATATATATATATATATATATATATGTTGAATTCTCTTGTACCTTTTATCTGCCTAGGTGGCCCAATCATATGGTGATAACTTAATCCTATGTGAGATTTGTTGACTTATTTAGTTGAGATGGTGCATTTTGGTTGGGTGGGTAACTTTTACCCTATAATTATTGGAGGTACCAGATAATGCACCTATATATATATATATATATATATATGTCAAGATTGTACAATTAAAATTTGACTCATTTATATAATCAAGTGTAAATTCATTTGAGGCTATTTATTTAATTAACTAAACAAACTTAATTGAATTTTTAACGGGTTGAGTTTAAATTATTCACAAATATTTAATTAAGACAAATATTTAAATAAAAATCGAGTTACCAACATGTGGTTGGTATGAGTGATAACGAGTTCGGGCCCCTTAAGCAAGTGATCAGGAGTTCAATTCCCGACTCTTACGTATGAAGAAAATCTGGTTAGAAATGGGCAATCCTTAAATGTCGTCCAGGTCCCTAGAGGAAGATTAGTCACTGTTTACGACGGTGAAAACCTCTTACCAATAACATGATTACAAACAAAAAAACCGAGTTAAAACTAAACAAAAGTCTTCACATCCAACGACATCCAACAGCTCTCTTGAAGCTGTATTTATGCACCACTTTTTTTAAGATGCACAGTAGACGGACCCATACATGTAGTACTCAAGTCTTTAAAATGAGGTTTAATTATTCTGTTAGTTCCCGAACTATTTGAAAATTTTTAAATAGGTCTCTAAATTAAAAAAAATCTATAATTGGCCCTGAACTTATAAATACTTTGTAATTGGGTCTCTGCACTTTAAACATTTGTAATTGGGTCCCTGAACTTGTAAATAATTCGTAATTAGGTCCCCGGGATAGGAGAAGAATCTTGTAATTTGAGCACCGTATAACTCTCTTTCGAGTTTTCTTATCGGTGTTGGAGGTTAATAGAACCATTGGATCACCACAATAGCAAATGTTTTAAAAATGTCTAATATCCCAAGGACCTAATTACAAACTATTAACAAGTTCAAGGACCCGATTATAAAGTTTAAAGTGCAGGGACCCAATTACAAAATATATCAAAGTTCAGGAACCCGATTATAATTTTTTTTAATTCAGGGAGCTATTTAAAAATTCTTAAGTAGTTCGGATCCTGCCGAATAATTATCATAACGATGTAGTTCGTCAGGATTTTTCTTAGCAAGTTGCTCTACAATGCTTGTTTTTGATATAACATTTGCATGACCCTTCCCGGTGTTCACCAGTTAGATGAACGATATTTAGGAAAACATAATATCATTTTTCCCCTTGAAAAATATCGTTATTACATTCTTATGCTTAATGAGTTAGTATACAGACCATAAATTAGTTCGATTTATTGGGCTATCTAGTATCTACCATTTGCTTACTACCTTTAATTTCGAAGAGAGTACAATGCGTCTATCAATCTCGTTGCAATATGCATGGTTGAAATTCTAATAAACTAACTAGATCTGTCTGCCACGCACGTACCTTGATTTCAAAATAATTTGATTTTCAAAAATATTATCAAACTATTCTTATTTTGAATAAAAAATTATTTTTTGAGTGAGGCTAATCCAACTAGCGTCATTCCTTTACACGTGGCACCCTCTTATTGGATGCAATTTATTTTTCCAGATTTTTTAAAAAAAAATCATTTTACAAAAAAAAAAAGAAAAAGAAATGGCATTGCTAGACCTTTGAGGGCGTCACGTGACCATTTCGTGACCACTTATTTCACCAACCCCCTCCCCCCTCCCCCTATATATGCCCCAACCCCCAAAATCCCATATCTCACTCCCCCTTAACCGAACACGTATTTCTTTTTTCACATATCTCACTTCTACTTCTACTATATTCTTCAACATTATTTATTTTACTATTACTCTTTAATATTTAGTAAGCGGTTTATATTAATATTTACTTTACTATTACTATTTAGTGTTGTGTAATTTATATCAAAGTTATTATAACTCTTGTAAAGTTTATTAATATTATGTAATTTAGATTAATGTTATTATAATTTATTTTTGTCTTTATTTATTGTTGTAAACACTAATGTTTTTAATATTGTTTAATTATAATTATTTTCCAACATTATTTATTTTATTTATTTCATTTTATTTTTATATTTTATTACTATTGTGTAATTTATATTAATGTTATTATTATTTATTTTTTGTCTTTATTTATCTTGTCATGATTAATATTTTTAATATTGTTATTAAATTAATTTTATTATTATTGCCTTTTTTATTTGCTTAATTATAATTATTCTACAATTTTTTTTAATGTTGCATTTTTTAATAGTATTATTATATTAATATAATTTATTTTATGTTTGATTATTGCAGGCCCAACATTATGAGTCAAGTTATGATTTTTGTGTACTACAATGAGAGGGTATTCTCGGGAGAAAACGAAATCACTTTCGAAGGGAATACAAAAATCATGCCAATGATACAAAGAATCGGATATGAGAAGTTGAAGGCAAAGATTCATTCCAACTGAAACTTCAAACAAATCAGTCTATTTCAAAGATAATGGGCAGATATTTGACACATGCAAATCCGTTAAATTACACTGCCTATGAAATAACTGATGACGAGGATGTCTCGTGCATGATCGAGTCTTTTATGCAAAATTCGTCGATGACAACACTTGAGATATATGTTGAGATTGTTGTGGTCGGTAGTTCCACTGAACCTGTCCAATCAGTATCAGGAGATGAAGATTGGAACAATGAAATGGAGGCCACATCAATTGATGACGAAGAGGACGATGAGATTCCAGATTGTGATTCGATCGACACTGAAGATGAAGCTGACCGTACCTCTAATCCGTATTCATTGGCCTCACCGTCATTGTTGGTTTCTCCAATATCATCTTCAAGACCCGTAGTTGGTGTTCCACAACAAGCATGTTTATTTTTTTTAACAGTATTGTTATTGCATTTTTTTATTACTACCTTTAACATAATTGTACAACATGGTGCATTCAACAATTCATCATCACATTATAGTTATATTAATTGGGACCATCCAAATGAAGAGATGAAATTTGAAGCAATGGACGCTGTAGGATCTTGGCAACTCGGCCAGGAGTTGTGCACCGGTTTACAGTTTGACAGAAAACAATCAGTTCAGAATGCGGTGAAGCAATATTCAATGAACATTCACCAATCATTTGATGTCGTTGATTCAACGAAGTCATTGTTTCATGTGAAATGCTCAAACCGTTTAGACAGATGCCCATGGAGGTTGAGGGCCATTTTATCTAAGAAATCAGACAAGTGGGTTGTCACGAAGTACGGAGATCAACACAATTGTGTCAACGCAATGTTATCACAGGATCATGCAAAGTTGGACTCCAACTTTGTATGCTCATGCATTTTAGGTATTATCACTAACCCGGTTCCTGAAGTTGATATTTTAATTTATTGAATGGTGATTTGAAACAAAGTCTGTTATTGTGTCAGGCATGGTCCGTGAACAACCATCAGTTACCCTCGGGTTGATACGAGAAAGGATCTAAAGTACCTTCGGATACAAAATATCTTATAGGAAAGCATGGAAGGCTTTTTCATTTTCTTTTTCTGTCTTTCCAAGATTCTGCTTACGTGGCTTTCCATGCTTCCCTGCAACTCTGCTGTTGTCATGGTGTCTGTGTCGTGGAACTCAATTATTGTAGTCATCACATGCTCAAACTTCATCAGCATGGTGCGTAGAAATTTTTCAACCAACTTACTGTCTGGGATGACTTCTCCGTATATTCTCATATTGTTGTTGAGATTTGTGACGCATGAAAAATATTGTTTTACACTTTCTGAATTTGACATGTCATACATTTCATATTCTCTACGCAAAGAATCTAGAGATTGCAATTTCGCTTCTGGGCTTTTTCTACTCCTTTGTATGACAGCTTCAAAATGTCTCACGCTTCTTTGGCAGTTTTGGCATTTGCTATGCCAAAAACTAAATCATCTACACTTTGGTGAATTAGTGTCAACGACAATTGATCCCTCCTTTGAGCAGTAGCACCAACTCTTTCCTATAATTTTGGTTTAACAAGATCCCAAATATTGTGAGCCTTTAGGTGAGTCGACATCAAGATCTCCCAATATCTGAAATTGAGTTTCTCATCTAATTTGGGATCGAACTAAACAATATTGTAATTTTTTGTCATCTCTCACTTTTTTATACCACTGTGTCGTGGAACTCAATTATTGTAGTCATCACATGCTCAAACTTCATCAGCATGGTGCGTAGAAATTTTTCAACCAACTTACTATCTGGGATGACTTCTCCGTACATTCTCATATTGTTGTTGAGATTTGTGACACATGAAAAATATTGTTTTACACTTTCTGAATTTGACATGTCATACATTTCATATTCTCTACGCAAAGAATCTAGAGATTGCAATTTCGCTTCTGGGCTTTTTCTACTCCTTTGTATGACAGCTTCAAAATGTCTCACGCTTCTTTGGCAGTTTTGGCATTTGCTATGCCAAAAACTAAATCATCTACACTTTGGTGAATTAGTGTCAACGACAATTGATCCCTCCTTTGAGCAGTAGCACCAACTCTTTCCTATAATTTTGGTTTAACAAGATCCCAAATATTGTGAGCCTTTAGGTGAGTCGACATCAAGATCTCCCAATATCTGAAATTGAGTTTCTCATCTAATTTGGGATCGAACTAAACAATATTGTAATTTTTTGTCATCTCTCACTTTTTTATACCACTGTGTCGTGGAACTCAATTATTGTAGTCATCACATGCTCAAACTTCATCAGCATGGTGCGTAGAAATTTTTCAACCAACTTACTATCTGGGATGACTTCTCCGTACATTCTCATATTGTTGTTGAGATTTGTGACACATGAAAAATATTGTTTTACACTTTCTGAATTTGACATTTCATACATTTCATATTCTCTACGCAAAGAATCTAGAGATTGCAATTTGGCTTCTGGGCTTTTTCTACTCCTTTGTATGACAGCTTCAAAATGTCTCACGCTTCTTTGGCAATTTTGGCATTTGCTATGCCAAAAACTAAATCATCTACACTTTGGTGAATTAGTGTCAACGACAATTGATCCCTCCTTTGAGCAGTAGCACCAACTCTTTCCTATAATTTTGGTTTAACAAGATCCCAAATATTGTGAGCCTTTAGGTGAGTCGACATCAAGATCTTCCAATATCTGAAATTGAGTTTCTCATCTAATTTGGGATCGAACTAAACAATATTGTAATTTTTTGTCATCTCTCACTTTTTTATACCATTGATTATAGACAAAAAATTGTAAATATGAGAACCTTCTTGTTTGTCACAAATATTCAAAAATTTACATTGGACTTGACCAATTTTGATACGACGCACATAATTAACTCTTGTCGCCATTTCTTAATTATTATTGTTACAAAACCCCATAGCAGCCATAGGCCCACATATAGTTAGTTTATGCCAACGCAAATCTAACATGTTGTCGCCATCATTAGTTATCCCACGTAGACGTAGTAGGCTCACGCAGTGTACATCAAAGTGTATAAGGAGCATTTTTCATAAAGAAAACAAAAAGGACAGGAAGAAAATATAAGTGATTACAGAAGAGAAAAAGTAAACAACGGTACCTGATCAACTCGAAAAAGAAATATCAAATAGGAATGAATGTTTACCAAAGAAAATTTTTGGTTGTCAAAAAAAAAAAAAATCAAATGAATGAATGGTGGTGGCTGATGGGGCAACTTACAGAGAAAAAGACAGAGGACTGAGACGTAATTGAGTTAAGATTTCTATATTCTACATTATCAACCAAATATATTGTTACATTATTAAAATATTTGACTTTATGATAATAATTTCAAAAAAATATTTTTAGTGTACTTTGTATAATGATTAGAGTAGCTCTTATACATTCATAAAAAAGGAGTAGCTCTTATATTCTCACTTTTTTTATTTCATGGCATCGCATGTATAATTATGGAGATTAATTTCGTAAGATACTGGATAATATTGAACAACTGATATTTTTCAATCAGATTTTTTTCGTACACAAGAGTCAAGGATTGAACTCCTGATCACTTACTTAAGGGATCTAAACCTGTTACTACTTGAACCACCTACATGTTGGTAGATGTTATACTCTTTCTTAATAAATTTATCTTTGCTTTTGAAAAAACAAAGCCTTAAAAATGATTTGTGATTGATTGAGGATATAAAAAATTTTATATTAATAACGCATACAGAGTTTGATTATTATGCACGCTGTCAGTGTAAGCTTTTTACATTATCAATCATGATTGATTATTATATAAATCACGATGTAGATGAATTTTAAGATAATTAAGATCAAAATCAAACAATTTAATTAATGTAACAAATTATGATTAATCAACAATATAAAAAAAATTTATACCGAAATTACATACCAATTAAATCCCTCCTTAAATTACCACAAAGCATTCATATATATATGATATGATAATATGAGGCCACGTAGAGAGACTCATAATCATACATACAAAAATTCACCTCCAACGACCCTCCTCCTGGTAGTGAGCTTAGGTCGGTAGCGATGGCGGGGCAATCAAGGAAGTGGATGATATTGGTGGCAGTGATATGGATTCAGGCATTCACAGGCACCAATTTTGATTTCTCAGTGTACTCATCTGCCATGAAATCAGTCCTCAAAATATCTCAAGTGCAACTCAACTACCTCGCCACTGCTAACGACTTGGGCAAGGTCTTTGGGTGGTCCTCAGGCCTTGCTCTCATGTACCTTCCTCTCTCCCTTGTCATGTTCATCGCTGCCTTCATGGGCTTCATTGGCTATGGCTTCCAGTGGCTTCTCATCAACAATATCATCACTTTGCCTTATTTTCTGGTACCCCTCCCCCTCCCCTATGTTATTATTATTATTTTTATTTTTTTTGCATTCTTCATCTCATTCTTCATGTTTTTCTTTTTGTTTGTTTCTAATGAAATTTTCTAGTGAGGTTTTCAGTAACCACTGCATTTTCAGCAATTAAGTAGCTAATTGAATTCTTAATAGTTCGAATGATGAGGTAACTAACAATAGTAAGCTTTGCACTTTTTGTGGTCGTGTCTGACTTAGTAGCGTGCCCCATTAGGCTATTACTCACTCACACATAAAAAAGCAAGTTTCTATAATATCTAAAAAAAATCATAGTGCCTTTATGTAAAATTATGATGTTTTTAAGGAAAAAAAGTGACTTTTTAATTAGAAATTATTGGTCATTCCAAATTTCTAATATCTAAATGTGTTTTACGGACACTAATAAATACGCTGTTTTCTTATAAAAATTTATATTTTAAATTTTTATCTTACGACACGTCCAAAAGGGAAAAAGAAAATGTTTGTTGAAGAATATTTAAGTGTACTATAATTAAGCCTTTTTCCCCATGTATCTATAAAATATTTGTTTCTTGTAAAAATAATATATGTTTTTTTCGTATATTAAAATATCTTCATGTTTTCGAGTTTTGAATGGACGACATATTTTCCCCATAAAAAGAAAATTTGGGAGGTTATAACTTTCTTAATCTTATGTGTTTTGTGCTCTGCTTTTTTGTGCAAGTCCTTTTCATTTCAGCAACCATTTCAACTGCCAAATGATGTTTTAATAACCCAACTGACGTGGTTCTTTTTCTAGAATCTACTAGATCAGCAGATAACAATATGTTAGCTAAACTGCATCAATGCAAGAATAAAACAATGAACCTTACACAATAAATTATTCACATATAATGTTAACAACTTTGAAATTTTCTTTTAATTAACTTGTTAAGTATGAAGTATGAAGTTAGTTCTAAGTTTCATTATATAAACGTGCTGCAGCTGAAAGGAATTCAATGACACAATGAGATTGAGTAAAATTGTGATTACATCTACTAACCAAACCATGGCTAATTAACTCTTAACAGGATAGAGCTACGAATTTAATTTGAGGGGACAAGACCAAATTATAGAGAAAATTGGTTTGACTAGCTTTTACTTTGCATGTGGCAGGTCTTTCTTCTATGTCTGTTAGGTGGTTGTAGCATCTGTTGGTTCAACACAGTATGTTTTGTTGTCTGCATTAGGAATTTCCCAGTTAACAGACCCCTTGCATTATCCCTCACTGTGAGTTACAATGGTGTAAGTGCAGCACTCTACACCCTTGCTGCCAATTCAATAGACCCCTCATCAGATGCACTGTACCTGCTTTTGAATGCCCTTGTTCCTCTTCTCATTTCCTTTGCAGCACTAGTCCCAATACTTCGCCAACCACCTTTAGAGCCTCTTCGTCCTGATGCAGCTCGCAAGAACTCACTAATATTCCTGATACTGAACTTCTTAGCCATTTTCACTGGCCTTTATCTCCTTCTCTTTGGCTCATCAACTTCTAATGCAAAAACAGCAAGGCTTTACTTTGGTGGAGCTATTTTGCTTCTCATCTCACCACTATGTATTCCTGGCATTATATATGCTAGAGGCTGGTTTCACCATGCCCTCCATTCCAGCTTTGGGGTGGAAGGCTCTGGCTTAATTCTTGTGCATGTTGATGATCTTGAGCTTCATAAAGAACTCCTTACACGTCAAAACAGTACTCTCAGTCTTAGCAATGGAGAGGGTCACAGCCTGCTGAGTGACAATGGACCCAAACTTGAAAGTCAGAGGGCAAAAAGTAGTGATTTGTGTTGTGATAGGTTGCTTGGCAAGGATCAGTTAGCAATGCTAGGAGAAGAGCACCCAGCTTCAGTGCTTGTCACAAGGTTGGATTTTTGGCTTTATTATGTTGCATACTTCTGTGGAGGTACAATTGGTCTCGTCTACAGCAATAATCTAGGACAGATAGCCCAATCTTTGGGCCTGAGTTCAAGTATTTCTACCCTTGTCACGCTATACTCATCCTTCTCCTTTTTCGGCCGCTTGCTTTCAGCTGGACCAGACTATATTCGAAAGTAAGTATAATAACGCTATGGTACCTGAAGCGGTGACTGTGCCACCAAGTGCTGTGATGTAAAGTATGGTTAATGCAGTTATATAAAATGGTTAATTGTATAGATTACTATAATTGGTTTAACCATTTTTATATAATTGAATTAACCATACTTTATGCCACATTATTACTTTAGGATAAGGTCACCCCTTAGGAGTATTGTAGAATTCTTCCAATTAACTATTGTCACCATTCTCTAATGTATCATGTTTTTTGAACTTACCATGGAGGAAGGTAATTTCTTTTTTACTCTCTTGATTCAGAAGTGAATCTTGTAAAACAAAATTGTAGCCGTTATGATGATAATATTTTATGTATTTCAGTAAGTTCTACTTTGCAAGAACCGGATGGCTAACCATTGCACTCATACCAACCCCAATTGCGTTCATGGTGCTTGCTGCATCAGACAGTGCTGTGGCACTTTATACAGGCACTGCACTAATTGGTTTGAGCTCAGGTTTCATATTTGCGGCTGCTGTGTCAGTTACATCTGAACTGTTTGGACCTAACAGTGTGAGCGTCAATCACAACATTCTCATAACAAATATCCCAATTGGGTCGCTTCTCTATGGTTTTCTAGCTGCAGTAGTTTATGATGCCAATGCTCACTCAATACCAGGAAACATAATGTCTAACTCACTAGTGTGCATGGGAAGGCAGTGCTACTTGTGGACATTTGTGTGGTGGGGATGCATATCAGTCCTGGGACTAGCTTCTAGTGTGCTGTTATTCTTAAGAACCAAACATGCATATGACTGTTTTGAGAGACACCGTATTTCAACACAATCAACTCTGTCTTAACTTTTGGCATTGTAGAGTCATGAAGATCATAGCGTTGTTGATAGCAGAAGCTAGACATACATAGGCTATGATTTTGGAGGCTGGCCTAAAGCAGGGGTGAATCTTGATGAACATATATACTCTAGCCTTAATGGTAAATGAGAGCTGTTGATTTGTTGATTCAGAGTCAAAAAGGGTGAGGATTTTGTTTCGCTCTCTCGCAATGCACAAAACAATTTGAAAAAAAAAAAAAAACAAGAGAAAATAACAATGAAAAGTAAATAAGGATGGAAACTTTGGATGCATGAGGTTGGAGGAAATGTGCATCAATGAAACAGAATGACATCTGAACCTCCATGAAGTTTTGCCTCTTTGTAAACAGTTTTATCACTTTTATGTTTTCACAATAGCAGCAGTAGAAGCAGGAGCTAAGCTTTGGCATTGCTTGAGGCATCTTGGATCCAAAGACAACTATAAGTTGCTGCTACCTTATACTTTGGGTTGCTTATGAAAAGAGATTTACAATGCCAAGTACCAAGAAGGTAATAGTATTTTTCTTTTGGCAAGAAAAAACAAAAGAAAACTAGTCTTTGACGACTCAATTTTGTAATGTTGGACCCTTTATTTCTTTGGTGAGAACACATTAGACAAGCTTCATCGACTTTGACCTTAAACAAGACATTTTGCTATTTCCCAAATCCTATTTTGAGAATTCTGATAAGATACTGTTGAAGCAGAAACAGACTCATCATGGCATCATTTGAAGCCTGACAAAAAAGTACTTGTGAAATTTTCCTCTGACTTGATTATCTTTACTATGTTCTGAATTTTGGCATTTGTATTTTGGTACAACATTACAATCATCATATCTACTGATTTTTATGTATCAGTACAATTGTACATCCACATAATTCGAAATATCAGTTCCCCTTTTGACGGATGAAACTAGTGTTTGATTTAACTCTCAGTAAGTATAGCTCTTTTTGTTATTGTCTACTGTAACATAACATCATCATACACTGAAGATGGTCTTCCAAGATGGAAGCCATAATGTGTGTAAAGTGATACAAGAAATTATAATTATGAGAACAATATATCAAATTGATAAATTTTGTAAGATTATAATATGGTCATATCATACTGAACAAAGAAACAGAAAAAGCAACGAAAGAAAGAAAAAGAATAGTATCTAGCTAGCCTAAGCCTCAAGGATAGGTACAAAATGTATCCTCTTTTATGCACAAAAATAGCCTCTCATATGCTAATGCCATCTTTCTCGCTGTAAACATGGAAGTTGCGTATTCACGACATGCCTTTCCCCTCCTTGCTAGCCTCTCTTGCCCTTCCTTTACCACTGCCTCGAGTGCCTCCAACAAGGACTCCACATTGGGAGAGAACATATAACCAAATTCATCATCAACCACAATAGTACCCTTGATGCTTGGAAACCTTGATGCCAAAAGGGGCTTCCCACTCATCATTGCCTCCATTAGAGTAAGATCAAGCCCTTGTGGTCTGAGTGTGGGATTGACAAAGATGTCAATGGCATTATAAAATGCTCTTAACATGGAAGGATTCATAGAACCAAGAACAAGAACTTGGCTCCCCAAATCCTTGTACCGGTTATCCCATGGTCCTGAGC
Organism: Ammopiptanthus mongolicus; assembly: GCA_039655645.1. Classification (NCBI taxonomy): domain Eukaryota; kingdom Viridiplantae; phylum Streptophyta; class Magnoliopsida; order Fabales; family Fabaceae; genus Ammopiptanthus; species Ammopiptanthus mongolicus. Next base: position 95,355,132 of record CM077343.1, on the reverse strand, counting down.
CAGCTACAATCAAGTACACGTTGGGGTGCTTGGTTATTAGCCTGGAGTATGCTTCATGAAGCAAAGGATGGCCTTTATCCTTCACCAATCTTCCAGCTACTCCAAGTACTAAACTTGCATTGCTTGGAATGCCAATTCTGGTTCTAAATTCTTTTCCCAATTCTACATCTTCTCCGAAGTCATCATCATCAACACCATTGAGAATTACATGGACCCTTCTGCTTGGAATTTGGTAAACATCCCTTAGCATCTCACCACAACTATCACTGATAGCAACATGATGTGCATAGTTCCTGAAGAACCTTATCTCATTTAGCACCTTAGGGACAACCCCTTGTAAGCTTTTGTTGAAATCAGATGAGAGAGGCTCATCAGACCTTCGAGCCAAGTCCTGGAAAATACTTGATTGCAAGCTCTCAAGGGCTATGCCATGCCAAGAGACTGCAAGGTTCGGAAGGTTGCGAGCTAGCCAGTGAGGAAGTGCCACACTTTCTGAATGAACAACATCAAAGGGTTCTCTTTGGTTTTCTTCCAGAAACTGTTCCCACGCTTTGTTGTAGTGCCACCTACCTGGCTCCCCTTCATGGCAATGGATGTAAGGTGAAGAGGGTGCACCTGCTTGATGATTGCTTGTCTCTGAAGTTAAGATTGAACTGCTTTGATCTTGTGGTGGAGAGGTGAAGACATGAACTTGATGGCCACGTCGAGCTAAAGCAGTATGAAGGGTGTGTGCATGGCGTTCCATGCCACCAGGGGTGGTTCCAATAGGCCATTTTCTAGAGAAGACAGCAATTTTGAGAGCTATGGGTGAAGGGTTGTCTTCGAAAAATGGGAGGCGGTTCCATGCAAACTCGGCTAAACGAAGATCACCAGACCAGGCCTTGTTGGCAAGGGTGGTGCATATGGAAGTGGTGGTGGTGGTGTGAAGGAGGAAAAGAGCTGGTAGGGTGAAGAGGACTATGAAGAAGAGGGTGATGCAGAGGTTAAAATGAGAAGGTGAAGGGGACTTCTTAGATTTATTGTTGAAGGCCATTTCTTCAGGGGATTCTGAAATTTTTGGCATAGAACTATGATGTTGTGTTTTCAATTCTGTGATCACTGAGCTGAAAGTTGGTATTTGGGGAAGAATCTATGGGGACAACTGGACAAGGAAGGCAGGGAAGCACTGAAGCATATGTTATGGGCTGGTTTTTTTTTTTTTTTTTTTCTCTAAGTGCGTTTTTCACGCCCCCTTTGAGGGAAAAAAAGTGGACTCATGTGACAAAGGTTTCGTAAGTTTCTGAGTCATTAGGCGTTCCCTCAACACCCATGCCAGAATATACTTGAAAGAAAACGAGGATCATTATTATATCTCGATTCCTGAATTCCTGGTTAAGTTATCTTAATTTGGTTTTGTTAGAAAGAGAAACTACAAGTCCAATTTATTACAAGTTTGCAACTAAAGTCAAAGTGGCTAGCCTAAGATATCACTCATTATTTTATCTATATCGCTTCAATACTAGAACAAGGTTGGTAAAAGAAAATGGGGGTGGGACTTGTATTATGAATTGGACTCTAATATAAACCAGTCCTCTATAAAAAAAAAAGGGTGTAAAAATTTATGTCGCATCAAATGAACGTGCAATTAATATTTTCTTTATTTGGTCATCCCAACTCCATATCCAACTTTCTTTAGAATAGTAACTTTTTTGTTTGCTATAAAAGCATATTAGCATTGAATATTATGGGTTTATCATTATGATTAACCGATTTAAAAAAAAATTATATTCAGAAAGTAAATGTTGAAACCAACTTTGTCACTCTATCAAATCTGTTAAGAAACCTATTTTGTTTTAATAATAGAAAGTCAACGAGGATGGTTGGTTTGACGCAGACGCATGATGAACATTTTTGACTTGGAGGAGGACTGCTCAGCACGTTTGGGTGATTGCAATTTGCGTACATGATTTGAAAGCTTTACAATTTGGTATATTCTCACCACTTTGGAATAAATTAGTTGTAGTCAAATCATGTGACGTATTTGTAGGATTTGGTTAGTACCAAAGCAGCTGGAAACTTATTCGAGCATTGCAATAACTTTGAGTGCATAGCATTTACATGCTAATACAATTGCCCTTAATTTCCAAATCACACGGAAAGGCTTCAACTTGAAGAAATGAGTATGTTCCCATGCTTAATCAATTCCATAATTAGTTATGGTAATTTTTTCATTACAACTTTAATTAGCTAGTAGGCACAAGTGTGCTGTCATGTCACCTAGTTTAAAAATCTAGCTGATTTTCACTTTGATCATGGATTGAAAAGGAAATCTCAGTTGTCAAAGGAAGATTATATTCTAAACTCAATAGTTTATCTATATTGCATATATATATATTTTTATACATTTACATACATACAGGTAGGCCAAACAGTCACAGTGTAGCCATGCCACATGTCATACTTTTAAATTAAAAATCACTCTTGCATTTGGTAGGAATCAAGTTTTTTTGCTAGGAACTGGAGGAGAGGGCTTCTTGTGGTTTGCATCGGCTCTGATTTTCACCTTATTGGAAGCTACATTTCTAGTAGATTTTGGTGATGCTGGCCAGTGTCCACTGGTAACTGCCATGTCCTTGAACTGTTGCAGGCTTTCAAGAGTTTCAACAATGGTTGGCATTCTTGGTCTGTCTTTAGGATTCAAACTTATGCACTGCAATGCCAAAAGCGCTATTTCCTTTGCACCCTTGACAGAATATTGGCCTGCAAGCCTTGGATCCATAATGTACCGCAACCTCCTACTGCTACTCAAGTAAGGTTTTGACCAATCCACAAGGTTTTGCTCAGTCTTTGGTCTTGTCTTGTCCATAGCTCTCCTTCCTGTCATTAGTTCTAGCAGGACTACCCCAAAGCTATAGACATCGCTTTTTGTGGTCAAGTGCCCTGTTAACATTCATATGTTGTATCAGAGTTCTGCAATCTATACCCAATTGACACATACTATGCACATGGTTCTCCCTTATAAGAAGGGTACTGAGTATTACTCTAAAGAAATTGGTGCATATATTTAGTAATATTCCCTCTTACTCAGTTTTAACAATCACCTGTTGAGATGTATTCTGGGGCTGCATATCCATAGGTCCCCATAACTCTGGTTGTAACATGTGTGTTTGATCCCTCAGGGCCCATTTTTGCTAGTCCAAAATCTGACAATTTTGCCGTGAAGTCCTATTTTGAACAGAACCACATGATGCATAAAACTCAGTGGATTTATTTGCTTGTGCATTAATGCCTAATGTTATATTACCATTTTAATCAATAAAAAAGAGAAGAATATTTTGTAGTGAACCACTTACTGAATCAAGCAAGACATTGGAAGTCTTGAAGTCTCTGTAAATGACTGGTTTCTCAGCTCCATGCAGGAAGGAAAGGCCTTTAGCAGCACCTATTGCAATTCTTAATCTTGTTCCCCATGGCAGTGATGTTAACCCTGAAATCACATGCAGTGCCTAACTGAATAAGTAACTTTAAAGAGACATCAAATAGCTGCTAGATGAGGCTTTGGTGCATATGTCTTATAGATCAACATAAAGCAAGGATTATGATGCATACTTCTGAACAAGTGATTCTCCAAACTTCCTCGTGGCATGAATTCGTAGACAAGTAGCCTTTCTTCATCCTCACAACAATAACCAATCAACTTAACCAAATTGGGGTGTCTTAGCTGCCCAAGAAATATCACTTCTGCCTGCAACCCAACCCAAATGTTCATTTGGCTTAGCAAGATAGTTACTTCTAATGATGTACAATCTTTTCTGTATAAAATTTACTTAAGATACTGATGGTTAATTGGTCGCCGGTTATATCGAATAATGATGATTAGAAATTACAAATGCATTTGTGCCCAAAAAGACAAGTGCACAATATACTTTTGGGCAGGCTTACAATCAAGAATTGGGTTTTGCTACGGACACCCTCCAAATTACTAAGGGCACCCCCATGAACAGTATATTTATCAAAATACCCCCATCAAAGAGGCATTTTTTATTGCTCACTCGCAAATATGATATTTATGAATACTTGCTTTACTCGCAAATATCATATTTGCGAGTGAGCAATTTTCAAAAAATAACTCACTTGCAAATATCATATTTGCGAGTGAAGAAGATATTTGCGAAAATGCTATACTTATTTGCGAGATTCCAAAAAAAAAATTACCCACTTGCAAATATCTTATTTGCGAGTGAAGAAAATTTTTTCACTTACGTGTGAAGAAAATTTTTCTTTACTGGCAAATATGATATTTGCGAGTACTTGCTTTACTCGCAAATATCATATTTGCGAGTGAGCAATTCTCAAAAAATAACTCACTCTCAAATATCATATTTGCGAGAGTGCAAACATTTTTCCTACTCGCAAATAACATATTTGTGAGTGAGCCAAATGACAAAAAAAATATATATATATATCTAAGGGGGTATTTTGGTAAATGCACTGTTCATGGGGGTGCCCCTAGAAATTTTGGGGGTGCCCTTAGCAAAGCCCTCAAGAATTTCATGAGTTTTCTGATTAGAGTCCATGCAGGTGTAAAAATGGGCTTGGGTCTTGTGAAGGAAGACTAAAAAAAATGAGGGAGTTACTTTTTACGGCCCCTATTTTTTCTAATACAACCCCTCCATTTTTCTAATTCGTTTTTCTATCCAAAATATCCCTTAGTATTTCCTCGAACTATCTCTTCTCCTATTGACAGAACTAACTTCAATTCCCAGAATTTATTTCATAGTACTAACCTCAATGTTTTAGCATACAAATCGGTTGCTGCAACCCATCTTCTGTCTATGAAAGATGAAGCAATATGAGAGTTCCCATTGGTATGTGAAATGAAATAAATTTTCTACATTTCCATATGCTAAAACATCAAAAGTGTTTCACAAAAATTTCAAGTTATTTTCAATATATTCGGAATCTGTGATAGCACAAAAAAATGTTAAGAAAAGAAACAAGTTGTTTTCAATGTCACTGAACTTCATGCTTGCCCAGAGACATTGCAAAAAAATGGAATGGATTACCCAAAAAAAATAGGGAAGAACATGGAATTGTGAGGTAGAACAGGTAAATAATAAAAAAGGGTTTATAAAAGAAAAGAGTGGAGATATGATGATGGAGAATTGTGAGGAGGGTTTAGGGAAATAATATTAAAAAAAAGAAAGGATATTTTAGGTAGAAAAAAGTTTTAAAAAAAAGGAAGGGATTGTAGTAGAAAAATCAGGGCTGCAAAAAGCAACTCCCAAAAAATGATAAACATTACTCATGTTTGGTATATTGTAAAATGTTAACTGATATCTAAGAATATTGATTAAGAAATCTAAAAAAATACGTTTTTATGGGAAGTGATGTATTTAATACATTAAAAAGTGATATTCTTAATTTTTTAATGATTAATTATCATTTTTGGATCTCTTAACCAGTATCCTTAAGATATTAATTAACACGATCCTATTATAAAAGACTAAAAAACTACAAATAATGATGTACCAAAAGTTAAATAAATAAATAAGAATAAAATTAGTGATCAATATCGATTAAAAATAGGCACTTTATTAGAGTTACTCTAGTACACCTTAAAATAAAGTTGACAATTTTAGAGAATACATTTTTCATAAAATTTATCGAATCTCACACTCAAGGACACAATTGACATTTAATTTTAATATTTTATGACAAATAATAATTATTGTAGTAATTATAAATGGAATTATTATAATTATAGTAATTATAGTGATAAAAATATTTTTCCTAAAAATGCATTTAAAAATGATAGTGATTGATTGCGGATGAGAGAAAATATGAAAATCACTCATGTTAAAAATATGGAGACCCTAATTTAATATACATGATTGATTGACCAACCCATTTCCAAGAATCAAAATATATAAGTTTTTCACTATAAAAGTAGTGTGTCAGTATTAAAGTCTTCGAAGTTTTTTTTTTGGGTACAAAAAGTCTTCTAAGTTACCTAATTCCTTGACTTCTCCCGACCCGTTTAGATACTGAATGTGAATGTGAAGATTATATATGATGACCCATCAGTTCTATAGGCTAGTTCGCTCCACTCCCACTGGTTCGATCTCGCTTATTAATTGTATTTGTAATAAAAAAATTGTGAGACTCGAACAAGTAAGACAAAAGTAAATAACTTCGGGAATAAAGGTGGAAATTGGTCTTCACAAATATACATGGTGAAAATTTGATCCTTGAGTCAATTTAATCATTGAAAATATAAAATATGGATCAAATTAATCCTTTTTAAAATAATTTTTAGGGATATTTTAATTTCTGTCAGGAATTATTTTGACTCGCATTTTATATTCTCGAGGATTAAATTGATATTTTTCATTTCTCAGGGACCAAATTATTACCATATATTTTTATTAAGGACTAATTTGGATCTATACTCTAACTTTGACAATGACGACAAAACTCAAGATCCTTTTTCTGCAGGTATATGAATAGAGGGTCTTCCCTCCATTTTCTATTCTGTTAACAAGTATCAGAATGCAATGGTCCATTTATGCAACAACTGAAACTTGACCACATATTATAAAATACTAATTTGGTCCTAAGAAATGAAAATTATCAATTTGATCATCAAAAATATAAAACGTGAGTTAAAATAGTCTCTGATATGAACTAAAATGTCCCTAAAAATTATCGCAAAAATAATTAATTTGACCCGTATTTTACATTCTTGAGGACCAAATTGATATTTTTCATTTCTTATGAATCAAAATGTTACTGTATATTTTGTCAAGTACCAGTTTGGATCTTTATTCGTTACTTTAATATTGTTTATTTATCAACTTTCAGTTTAGGTTGCAATTTAAATTTTATAAATATAATATGATATTATATATTTAAATTATGAATTTGAATTTATTTGGAGTCCGCTAAATTTTTGGTTCAACATCCCCCCTGCATATATACACGATACAATATGATACAATATAATATAATAAAGATATTCTGATATAACTTATCTCCTCTAATGTATAGTTGTCAACTTGCTAGCTTTTTGTGTTATCACTACAGCTATATAAGCTGAGATTATTAAAGTAAGTAAAGGCTGTTAGTTGAAAATTGTGGTAATAAATATGAAAACAAAAAACTCATATGCCATATATATATATATATATATATATATATATATATTTTATATACTTACAAGCCATTCACGGTGTCCTTGTAAGCCTTCAATGTCCAGAAGCTTGACAGCAACAGGCTGAGCCTTCAAACCCTGCCTCAAGTTATCATCTGTATAACCCTTATGCACTGTTCCAAACCCACCTTCGCCCAACAAGAAATTGCTTGAAAAATTCTGTGTGATGGCACGCAGTTCACTAAGCTGAAAATCATACAAATCAGGACCAAAAGACTGTGCAAGATCCTCATTGATTCTTATGGAAGATGAACGGCTAAGATCAGAGAAAGACAGCCTCCTAAATGAAGGTAAAGGAGCAATGTTCTTAGAGAAATCAGAACGTGAGGGCTTGCACCTGCTGAAGTTTCTAAAGATGGTTTGGTCCTCAGTTGAACAACAGTTTGCTGTGAATGGCCTCCATGGCTTTGATGATGGCTCCTTCATTTTCTACCAAAAAAGGAGGAGAATGAATGCCTTTTGCAAATGGGAAGTGGGTTATGGTATCAAATTAATAAGTACCAAGGTCATATATTATGCCAGAAACTTTTTCTAAGTGATAGAGACAAAGGAATATAAGGAAAAATGAAGATATTGCTTCTTCAACTGCTCTAACCACTCTAGTAAATATTGGGGGCATATATTATATTTAGTTATATACGTTATCTTTTTGTGTTCTTTAATTTGGAATCTCAGTAGTGTGTTCATGCAGAATAGACCAATATCTTTTTGCCTTTTTGGAGTATTGACCACTTGCTGCTAATTTAGCTTGATTATGGCATAGTTACCTATTGCCTCACCTTAATTGTCCTGGAAGTGGTGGCATTAATGTAATGAGGATTAGGCTAGAAAATGAAAACTGTTTGGTATATCTTCCGTTTGTTTTTCCTGCAGATTTAGTTTGTGTATTAGTGTCTAAGTATCATTTCTCTCCTATTATTAAGCAGTGAAGATGTGTTATTTTTTCTTTAATTAAACAAATAACTCATATTATAGGTTAATCTTAAACCTTAAAGTTGGAAATTATAGAGCAGACCAAACCATGATTGATCTGAATAATGATATTTATGCTGTTAGCCAGTAGGGAAAGTTTGATATTTTTTAACAAGATGAGTATCTTAAACATGTGTATTACAAACATTATTGGTTATAATTAAAAATAACTTTAATGAAAAGTTACTCTAAGCATGCCCAGGTGGCATAAGGATACAATTAATTAATCTGTTAAATTTTTTATTGGATAGAACCTATCTGATCCATGAGTGCGAATTTTGCTAATAAATATGGATGGATGATGCTATTCAAACTTCCATTCATTTTTATTGAGCGGATAAGAAAACTTAATCTCATCTCTCACAATGAATATGTGTTAGCTGATGATTTGGTAACCTAAGTAACGTATAAACCACAGTAGAGTGACGAAGGGAATGATAGCATCAATTTCTGTCTGTATTCAGAAATACCACTACTGACAAGTAGCAAATGTTGCTAAGCGAAGAGGAGCAGTTACAAGTTGAGAGTGCTGGATGAGGCATGAAACAATCCAGTCCAAAAAAGACCATTAGAAAAGAACTAAGGGAAAAAAAAATGAATGAGGTGTAAACACTAGTACATCGGTTCCAATTTCAACTAACAAATGGAAATCATCGACCAATCTAACGTTAATTATATCAAACTTTGAAAAAGTTGATTATGGTTAAATCATTTGAGTCATATTCAACCCAACTAGAAAATGATGTTCATTCGATTTTGACTGATCCCCATCCAAATCATGTACGTCTATGGGACGACATTTCTAAGGGATTGAACTATTGATACTTTTCAAACTTCATGCTAGGATTACTGTTAAGAGCTCAGTTCACTGCCTATATGTTGGTTCTGTTGGTGTTTCTATTCTAATTTTTGAGAGCAAAAACGATAATTGTACATCCAGATATGAGACAAAACATGGTTAAGGTTAAGGGCGTTGCTAAGGTACCCTTAGAAAGTATAAAGGGTTTGGATACCCTATGTCCAATCAGAATGCGCCACCTTAATTAATTGAGTCATGTGAATGGGGCTAAGTTCTCACCATCTGATTGGGCCACATAAACAAGGGTATGATACCCAAAGGGTACCATAGAATTTTCCTAAAGTTAATGGATCTACAAATCATGATTAATGATGTCATGTAGGTATTTGATAAGTCGATTAATGTTATCGAAATTGTGGTTAATTAATAATATATAAAACATGATGGTTGTTTTGGGAGACAAGCCTCCCTTTACTGTTTTTTCCTCTTCAACACCAAAATACTCCGAAAATGCCAAGTATGATGCTATCTTTAGGTGTATATTAAATACCAAAATTCCTTTCAATAGACTGGTAGGAGATAAACCTTAATGGTTTTATTTGTAACGAAACCTATTATGTGTATATGCTTCAATGTAATTAAGGAAGAGTGTGGGTTTGTTAGTGTTATTTATATTATCCAACTAAGAAAGTGTGGTAGCTAGATCACTAATCATGTCATCCAGTCCACTCGCTCATGGAGTACTTATCTTTTTTTTTTTTTTTTTGGTACTGATGGAGTACTTATCTTTAACAAGTACTAAGTAAAGGATAAAATCTATGTAAATTATCTGGTTCAAGATTGTTAGTTTTTTTCTATAATATTTTTCAACATATGTAATTGTTTTGATTTTAATTAAAACACTTGTGCTTTATTTTTCTGTATACTAGATTGTAAGCCGCACGTTACGCGGTTGCATTTTTTATTTATTATTTTATAGGATTCATTTGCTTATAGGATTCATCTGCTTGTACTATTTTTAAATTTTTGATGTTGTATGTATTTCCTTCATGTATGCTGTCTTTGAAAGTTGGCAGCATGTTTTTTCTAATTGCGACATGTAAAGGTGTTTCCTTTGTAAAAGAAATGAAAATGTAGAGATTGTTAATGTTGATTGTGAGTAATAGATACTTTTGAATAAATAGTAAGGGAAAATAGGTTGCTTGATGTTGTACGTTTTTTTTATTTTTCATTTTGGTCCTAGATGTTTTATTCATTACATTTTGGTTCTATACGTTATGTTTCATCACCACATTAGTCCTAAAACTGACGCTATCAAGAAGGAATTGACGGAAAAAACTAATATGGAAAACAAAATATAATGTATAAGACCAAAATGAAAAAAATAAAATGTATGTGCCCTTTCATTTCTTCTCATTTTGGTCCTATACATTATATTCCGTCTTCCATATTAATCCTAAAACTGATGCCGTTATGTATGGATTGACGGAAATGACTAGCATGCCAACAGAACATAATGTATAAGACTTATTTGAAAAAAAAAACTTATAGGACCAATGTGAAAATGAAAAAAAAAAAACATATCGGACGAATCAACCTATTTTACCAAATAAAAACATGTTTAATAGTGATTTTTTTTCAAAAATATATTAAATTTAATATTTTTTTTTAATACCAAGTTTTTTGCACCATTACAATAATTTTGAATGAAAAAAATAAAATGTATGTTCCCTTTCATTGCTTCTCATTCTGGGCCTATACGTTATGTTTTGTCTTCCATATTAGTCCTAAAACTGATGTCGCCATGTACGGATTGACGGAAAGGATTAACGTGTCATTTGATTTTGTAGCAATTGTTCTTGCCCACTCTATGTGGTGTTGACACTCCACAAGCCAATGACCCGAACTTTGACAAACCAGTCATCGCGTTCATCATTTATTTTTTGTAGCAATTGGTATAATTCCCCGTGGGTTTTTTTCCTATTGGAGTTTTTTTTAGTTGTGGTTAAGGTAGATTGTATGTTGAATGTAAGAGTGTGTATCAGAAAGCTGATTCTACTATATATAAAGGTGTATGTATTATAATGGTACCTATTTGATTTTTAAAATTGTTGAACGAGTTTATGTATACCACATTAAAGCTGAAATTTTTTAAACATTTGTTTTTATTGCTTTTTATTTTTTTTGTTTAATTTATATTTTATACTTTTCAACATGCGCTGATTATTCATTTGATGATATTTCAATATTCTTTTTAATAGCATTGAAAGCATTTTACGTGAAGGAACATGTCAGTTACTTTTTTATCAATTCATCTGGCTCTTCAAGTATGGCCATAACATGTTTTTAGCTTCCATTATTTTTGAGATGTTGGATTAAATTTGTATAACGTTTTTATGGATTGAAGAAAAAGGTGGGAGAGGAGTAGAGAAAAAGGTGGGCAAAGGAGGAAGCTTACAAGTCAGAATTTTACTTACTTGGCACAATTGTTGTTACGTGGCACAAATATAGATGATGTGTCGACGCTACGATGTGGGGGTCTGTTTTAATATATTCTAATAGATAGAATAGATAATAGATAATGGATTTAATTGATATGTAATGTCAGTGTAAAGATTTTTTATATAGTCAATCAATTAGAAATTGATACATAAGCTAATATGTTTGACTCTTATCCTAATTACCTTAAAAGTCACTCATACCATGATTTTTGATTGGTTGACAGTGTAAAAAATTTTATACTGACAGTGTATAACAATTAAACTAATAGATAATAGATAATAAATAATAGATAGATAATAGATGAGATGGAGGTGAATTAGACAATAAAAATAAAACATCCATTTCCAAAACAGTAAATATTTTACCTTAATTTAACATATTCTTTGTGAAAGTAGTTAGTAAACCACTTTACAAACTTATTCTCTGGAGTAAAGATAATAGGAACACACTAGCATGTTTGGAAACACTTTAAGTGTGTGTTTGGTGGGGCTTCACTTTTGACGCCAATGTGCTTAAGGAGAAGCTACCTAGTGCAAGCTTCCACGGTGGAAGCAAAAAGAATTACATCTATGTCATCACAAATGTGATTATAGGAAAACTAACGCAGAACAAAACATGCTATAAACCAATGCTTGACGTGCCTTTGCAAAAAGCTACTCTAAGTAGCTTTTGGTTATAAATGCAATTCCAAATATACATGTAGAGATTTTGCTTATCAAGGTCCCCAAATTAACCCCATTATTTAGACCCGGAAAGTTCCCCTCAAACCAGAATTAATCATGGAATGCACGTTTCTAGCATGACTAACATCCTGTTTGGTTTAAATTATTTTGAATGCAAACTCGCGTTCCACCCCGTTGAATGGAAGCAACAATTGGGTGCTTTAGAAAAAAGTGTATCAGAAATCAATTTTTCCACGTTTGCGATGGATGGTAGCTAAACCAAATCGACATTAACAATTATCTACTTTATCAATGTACAAAACAATCTGCTTTATTAATGTTACGCTCATACACACAACAAAAGTAAAGATAAGAAAAGCACCACAAATGAAAAAGGACAAGGGCATTTCTTACCTAAATTAAACTACTAGCATGTTTGGTACTGCGTTAGTTTTCCTATAATCACGTTTCCGGTGGCATGGATGTAACTTTTTTTGCTTCCACCGTGGAAGCTTGCACTGGATAACTTCTCGTGAAGCACGTTAGCGTCAAAAGTGAAGCTCCACCAAACACATACTACGTTAGAATACAACTAGACTTTTCCTGTCAATGCAAATTTACAAAGCAAAAGGAATAAAATTGCTTGAATAACTACTGACTGCCATTTCATTATCAATTTACCATTGGCTATCATCCCTAAGTATCCAATGTAGCAGATTCCTGAGTAACAAATCTGACCTTCCTCCCTGCTTCTCTGCTTATCCTACGCTCCTCCTCTAATGCCTTCTTTAGCTTGTTCTCTTGTTCCATAACCCCAAACGTTGTAGATGCTTTGAGTATTACATCCTTCTTTTCTTGTTCTATGTGGTTTGAGGTTGAAGCCAAAACTTCTCTGCTCTTTGCAAGGCTCTTCTTCGGGTTGAAGCAAAAGCATGATCTAATCATCTTGTAATTTGATTCAAATCAGTCAATATAGGTACAGATAATGAAACCAACCCATTTTTTTTTACTATGTCCTAAATACTAAAGATTAATTTCGGGTATGATTTTTAATTGCAACTTTGTATGTTGTGGAATCACTTTTTTTATACCCTTCAATAATTTGGTACGTAGGTAAAGCCTTGTGGTCAAAGTCAAATCAGTATCGATTTATCCTTTATTCCTTTTACCATTCTCCTAACTTAGCCGTGTGTTCTAAGTGTAAAATTTGTCCCTGAACGCGTTTTCAGCTAGGCATAATTTTGATTGTAGCTAATCACCTAAATATAGAGCATGCAAGCTGCACTATTTTGACTGTAACATTAGTTGTACATTTAACTAGCATTATTCTTTAACTAGAGACCAGCGTTAATTATAGCACGCGTTTACTAATTTTCTTTGCAGCACAAATAATTTCATGATTTATAATTAATTTATGCACAATCTCCAATCCAATTCGAAAGGTGTATCCTGTTATCCAAATCCAGCTTTAACTCTGTATGTATGTCGAAGATATGATTCTGTTATCATGTATATTATTTTTCGAGTCATGGTAGCATCACATTTTTTATTATATTTTTTCAACCACATTCTTTATTATTAGATAAATTTCATATGGGTCCTACTGAATAGATAGTAGATCCACATGATTCAGTAAGTCTTACATAAAATCCATCCAATAATAGAAAATACGTTGAAGAGATTATAGTTTTAAAGATTATATTACTAACATTTTTCTTATTTTACTTGCATTTATAAGATATGTGATTATTAGGTCCTTGCCATACAGGCCTGATTTGGTTTGCTATAATATGATTTTGCTTGTAACTTCATCTAACTTGTTATGAACCTATGGTAGCCAGCCATATAAAATACTTGCATAAACCTGGAGTCTACACTGACCTATGGTAACCCGATAGGTATACCGTATAATATCCAAAGTGAAAATTTTAGTACATGGCACGATCACCATCCAGGCATACACTTATGTCATTAGATTCATTTGAATCATTTCAATTTGCTCTTCCCTCTTACTCTCTCATAATAGGAGAGGAAATATAAAAAAAGAAAAAAAAAAAAAAAAAGGAGAAATTCCTTTCCCAGCTTAGATAAGGACAATTTTTTTATACTAAATATTTATTCAAAACAAAGGATAAATTTTAACTGTTAAAATATTAAAAAATACCAACAAGGTTCAACATAGTTGATAGATAATTGAGTTTTTTAAGCATGACGTCAGATATTGGATTCTTGCTGTATGTATGAAAAATGTTTTGTTACGAGAGACAAAACCCACTTCGATGATCTTTATATCTAAAGAGAGATTAGTCTCGGCTATTAGTTAGAGGTACTCATGTGTACATAAAAAATATATATAAAAATAAGATTATTTGTTAATATAAACAACCTGTTTCACAAATTGAAGCTGTAATCAAAATTATTGTCATTTTGCATCACCAAAGAAGAATTGGATCGCAAAGTTTTGCTATAACTATATAACTACGAAAATACTATACAACAAGGCACTTTCAAATTAATTAATATATACACTGATTGCAGATTTGTGAGGGAGGGAGATTCCTCATCCGTGGCCTACTTTTTAACCACTATATATATTTAATTATTTAGGGGCTAGGGGCCAATTTTGGTACATCAAATTATTACTTGATAGCCATAATTTTTTTGGGGTTGAATATCCCATTTCCATAATTTTTTTTGGGGTTGAATATTTTGGTGAAGCTGATAGACAAGTCCAAGACAACTCTTCAACGGAAGAATATTCTTCCGTTTACAACTCTGGCTATGTACCGGTATTCATTAGGGGTTAATGGGGCGGGTTTAGTTGGTTCCAATCCAGCCTAATATTTTAATAGAGTGGTTTGTTTGGATCGGAATCCAACCTCATCATGATCAGAAGTGTATGAGATGAGACCAGATCAACCCGATTTTAAGTCAGTTCAGTTAATTAAGGTACGAAATATGATGATTGTGAGTGTGTGAATTTAAACCCCCGCAATACGTTTCGTCTCTTTCCTATTCCTTACTCTTCTAAGGCTTACTATGAGCCTACCCTTAAACAAAAATAAAAAAATTAGGAAACTAAAACTAAGGTATATTTACCACTCAAAACAAACTTTGGACCTGGATGGTTCACTGAGATGGAACTGGTCTTGAACACTGATAGTATTAACCACCCTTTGATGTTTAATTATATAAACAAGTGGGTCATTTCAGAGAGGTATTTATACAATTACGAATTTCTTGTAATTACAATCTAGAAAAACAAAAATGAAGAGAAGACGAGAAATCAATGAACTCACAGGTATTACTTAACCGCTGCCTCCTTTTCCTCGTTACTAAGAATTGTTTTGATTGTAGAATTATCAATTATAGCTGATTTCTGTTTCACCCATTGGACAACCCTCTCTGCTTCACTGCTTACCCTCTCTTCCTCTTCCAACGCTTTCTTTAGCCTCCTTTCTTGTTCTTTGACAGAAAAGGTGCTCATGTCAGAGAGTATTTCATCATTCTTTCCCCAATATTCAACGTGGTCTGAACTTAAAACTCCACTGCTTTTGCCATTCCTTGCAACACTCTTCTTGGTTGAGAAGCAAAAGCAACATGCTGATCCTCCTTGATATTCTGCCTCCATCATGCAATTTTGGTGCATAAAACCAACCCTTTTTTGGAATACTTAGAGACCACGTTACTTGTGTAATTTGATATCCTCTGAGTTAAGTGGGAAAATGAATGTCATGATGGGAAGTTGTTGAGATAAGATGAGGCTTTATTTGAAGAATTGGAAAAAAGGTGAGGGAATGATCCTAATCAGTGGGGTAATCTTCTTTGTCATCATGCTATGTTTAACATACTTAGCTTTTGAGTTCCGAGTTATTTAAAAACTTAAAATATGATGTGTAGACGATATTTTATTTGTATAAATATAAATATATCTATTCTAATTTTATTTATAGTATGTAATTGTATTTAACTTTATTTATATCGAAGTATAGTGTCCTATATGTGTCAAATTTGGGCGTATAAAAAACTATTATTAGCTTTTAATTGCTAAGACACTGGGATCCAGTTTGTGTGATTCATTGGAAAAAAAAAAGGGATTTTTACAAATGAAGTGTAATTTGGTTGGAGAAATACGGAAATAGTGTAAATTTTATAAAAATAACGTAATTAGGGTAAGTCGTGATGGAAATGCACGACTTACACACCAAAATCGTACATCTAACACACGACTTTATTTTATATTGTTTAAATTAAAAAAAAAATCCTAATTACACTGAAGTCGTAGAGATAGAATACGATTTTTGTTTTTTCAAATTTTTTTTTTGAGGAAGTCGTATATGGGGAGTACGACTTCCATGAAATTAAAAATGTTGGAGTCGTAGTTGAGACCTACGACTTGTGCAACTTTAACAAAAAAAAGTTAGTTAGTCGTGGGTTGTATTCACGATTTCAGTGCAATTAGGATTTTTTTTTAAATTTAAACAATATAAAGCAAAGTAGTGTGTTAGATATACGACTTTGATGTGTAAGTCATACTTCTTTATTACGACTTACCCCAATCACGTTATTTTTATAAAATTTATACTACTTCCATATTTTTCCAATCAAAATACACTAAGTTGGTAAAAAAAGCCAAAAAAAAACTATATATTTTTTGTATTACTAGCAGAGACATTTTTATAGGATACTCGTATACTTATATAAGTGCAGATAAATACCAAAGTATACTATATCATATGGTAAAATAAATATATTATGTAGTGATGCGGAAAAAAATGTGTTAGCTGGGTACTATATCCGTATCTCTAAATAACAGGATTGCCATTGAAATTGTAACACCATTGTTTGAGTTGGTGAAGAGTTTACGTCAAACGGTCAAAGCTTATGTATGTGCAGTATTCATTTTTAACAAGGGGCCAAAAGCTGATCAAGAACATTGATATAGGGTCAGAAATGAATAGGAAATGCCAACGTCAGGCAAAAAATGTATTTTAACTTAATTTAATGACATAATGTACAGAAAGAATGTTTGCTGTGTGTGTCGGGGGGGGGGGGGGGGGGGGGGGGGGAGTGTTTAGGCCGAATGTAGCCTTTCTGGAGAGAGTTAAATTTGGGCCTTTCCAAAATGTCATTGGTTGATATTGATAAGCTGAAAGTCCAAAGCACAAACCACCGTCTCTAGAGATGGAGGGTGGAAATAAGTGAGATCCCTCATCAGAAGTATATTTACAAAATGCACCTAATATAGAATAGGAATAATATATGGATTTAATTGGTATGTAATCAATCAATTAGAAATTATCACATCAATAAAAATAATTAACTCTTTCTTATCTTAATTACCTTAAAAGTCGCTTAAACCATGATTTCTGATTGGTTGACAGTGTAAAAACTTTACACTGACATTGCATAATAATTAAACTCATAATATATTATGTCTAGTCTCGTTTTAATATGTCTATTAAATATATAAATATAATTATTTAAATATTTGTATTATAATTTTCTAATAAAAACATATATATATATATATATATATATATATATATATATATATATATATATATATATATATAAAAGCAAGAATTTCCAGGAACATTTGAAACATTTCAATTCTGAGCAAAATAGTTGTTTTCAAGTAGTGTTCGATCGTTTACATATTAATCAATATTCGATTGATTGGTCTCAGGTGATAGGTGACATTCCTTTTCAACTTGGTCTTTATATGTAACATGTTTTTAGTTCAGTTCATATATGTATAATTATTTTTAATTTGATCTTCATCGTTTATTGTTGTAATAATACAGTTTATTAAAGTTAAAGTATAAGAATCAAATTGAAAATGAAAGTCATATCTAAGGATCGCGCTTCCCTGCAGTCGGGAGATGCTGAATTCACACAGTCAGCATATTGATAGCCATTCGATCAAAATCGGACGATTCAGATTCAAAGATCGATATTTCAAATTTAAAAAAAAAAATCAAAATATGCATGTTTTATGCGTTGTCCAATCAAAATCGGACGGTCGAGATCGTCTGACTGCTGTATTTCCGACTACAGGGAATCCGATTCTCATATCTAGGGCCCAAATATATACTTTTTTTTAACCTTACATATGATAATCATTTTGACTTTGATCCCAATTTGTAATAATCATTTTCAATTGGGTTTCTTTAATTTAACTACAACAAACTATATCACAATGACAATAAATAACAAGAATCAAATTAAAAATAATTATACATGTTGAAATTGAATTGAAATTTTTTTAATATAAGAATCTAGTTGAAAACAAGCATCATATATAAGGAAAAAAGAAGCCAAGAAGGGTTGGTTGAGTGGTTAGCATCTTAACCCTTTAAGATGAAGAACGTAATTTCGAATCCTAGTGGCAGACACTCGTGTTGAGAGGTTACGAAAATTAAATATTAATTTCTTGCTCTAAGCAATCGATCGAGGATTAGTCTCATAACCGATCCAAAGGACCAAAATTGTGGGATATCCCGGAACGTCACTGGGAGCCAAAAACAGTAACTACAGTGGTTCATAAAAATAAATAAATAAAAGAATCATATCTTCTTCATACATGCAGAGTTAAAGCTGGATCCGAATAACAGGATAGACCTTTCGAATTGGATTAGGAATTGTGCATAAATTAATGCTATAAATCATGAAATTATTTGTGAATGCAAAGAAAATTAGTAAACGCGTGCTGTAATAAACTCTGGTCTCTAGTTAAAGTATAACGCTAGTAAATAGAGTGATTCATAAAAAATATAAATATAGGCTAAAATATGTTTTCACTCCATATCTTTATTTTAGGTTTCATTTGGTCCTTTTTTTTATTTTTTTTATTTTAAAATGATCCCTTATTTTGCAAAGTTATATCAATGTGATCCCAATATTATTTTTTTATTCCGAAATGATTTCTTATTTTATAAAAGTTTAACACATGTGATCCTTTTCTTTGTTCCGATATGATCCCTCTTTTATTTCTTTATTCCAAAATGAATCATTATTTTACAAAAGTTATACTAATGTATTCCTTTCTATACCACAAAGACCACATTAAAACCTAAAAGATTTAATTGATATGTACTGTCAGTGTAAAAAAATTTTACACAATCATCTAATCAGAAATTATCACATAAGTTAAAATGTTTGACTTTTATCTTAATAACTTTAAAAGTCATTCACATCATGATTTCTAATTGATTGACAATGTAAAAAATTTTACACTGATAATGCATAATAATTAATCTCAAGCCTAAAATAAAAATAAGAGATCAATTCAGAACAAAAAAATAAAAAACGGACCAAATGAAAATCTAAAACAAAAATAAGAACGAAAAATATAAGGAAAGAAAAAGGAAGATTCTTTAACCGAAAAGAAACCTTCCTCTGCGGATGATACCACTCTTCATCTCTGCCGCATACACCTGACCGACTCAGTTGAAGAAAAAACAAAAAAGAAAAGAAAAAGTGGTTGTCCCTATGATATATTATGATGAGTTTGATTACTTTAAAATAAGAAAATATCATTAATTAAATAAATAAGTAGAAATTTTAATCCACTAAAAACGGTTCAAATATAAATACACATTCCCTTTATCATTTTAGAGACTTTATCGTTCCTACTATGATATGATGAGAATGTTGGGTTTAGGAATAGGATGCCTGGTAGTGGGTCCCGAAGAATGCGCGATTGGACCCCACTCACTCACTCACTCACTCTTCATCTTTCTTGAGTATTGACCACTTAGCTTAGCTAAGCTAGCCGTTGTTTACTCTCTCTCTCTCTCTCTCACTCCACTTCCTTCCGCCATTTCCACATTATCAACCTCTCTCAACAACAACATCAAACCAAACCAAACCAAACTTCACTTCACTTCACTTCACTTTACTCACTCTCACAGACAAATTCACAATGGTGGGATTCACTGACCTCTCTGACACCGACGACTCTTTAATCGACGAAATCATCTCTGAAGCACAAGACGCATGCGTTCTCCACCAACTCTCCGCCATCAATTGCGCTTCCTTCACAGATTCCGTTCTTCCCACTCACCTCGAATCCCGCTTTCGAAACCTCAAATCTTTCCCACCCACCAAACCCAACCGCGCCACCACCGCTACCTTACCACCCTACCAACCCAAAGCTCACAACTTTTCCCCTTCCAAACAAGACCCACATGAAAAAACGTGCTTCGACTTCGACCCCAAGTTACAATCACAATCTGGAGTGTATGTCTCTCCACCTTCGGATTCTTTGCCAGTGAAGGGAAAAAAGGGGTTCAAACCAAAATCTAAACATGGGTCTGCTTCTGCTTCTGCTTCTGGTTCTGGTTCTGGTTCTGATTCTTCACCCGCGTCTGAAGAAAGTTCAATGTCTTCGCTGTTCAAACCAAACCTAGACGAAGGAAAGCGTTTGAAACAGAAACCAAAATCTGGGTCTTTGTTTTCTCCACTGAGCACTTCGAATTCCTTTATGGGTTCTCCATCACCTCCTCGAAAAACAGGGTGTTTCTGGTGCTCTCCGAAGAAGGATTCTTCTTCTAAGAAGAAGAAGAAGAAGAAGAGTAAGGAGAATTGGGGTGTTGTTGGGTGGGATAATAAAAGTGATGAGCTTTTGTCTGATTTAGGAAGTTTCTCGAGCAGGAGGCAGCAGAATATACTGAAGAAGGCAATGAAGGAGGAAGAGAAGATAAGCCGCGAGGCTGAAAAGATCGTCCACTGGGCTAAGCAGGCATCTGCCAGGATGAACGTTTTGGACATTGAGGATGATGAGCTAAGCGATCATTAGGGTCGGTACTCATCATCACTCTACATTTTGGGTTACTTCTTAAGGATAATGTTTTTCTTTTATTATTAGAAGATTTGATTTGATGTTTGTTATGAGTTTTAGGGAGGGAGGGAGGCAGGGAGGGGGGACACTATAATATTACTTTTGTTCTTCTATGGAGTATGGATGTTTGTTGTTACATATATACAAATGTGTTACGAGAGGTTGGTGGGTTGTCTATATTCTATTATACAATGGAGATATTGCGGCAATTTTATCTTCATTTTGATGATCTTCATAGTGTTTTCATTGCTCAGTATGGTTAAATGCGAAGTACTTGTTGTGGCATTACAATGTCTTGTAGACTTGTGATTTGTTGCAGATTTATAATTTATAATCCTAATCTGGTTTGTACAAATTTGGCGTTTGTTTTGGACAATTAAGGGCACCAGCTTTTCTCATTTTCAAATATGTGATTGCAGTAATTGTTATTATGTTAACAAGGAAGTTAATAACGAAGTTATCTTAAATATGCTTCTGCATTTTGCTTGTTAATAAGGAAGGTAGTTGACATTTGTGCTTGTTTGACATAGGAAATTATCTTAAAAGTTAACATAATGAATAAGGAAACTACTAATGTATAAGGTATTGTGGTTAGGCGGAATTCCTCTAAAAGAAAGTAAGGATTTATCTACCTTAGTTGAGATCTTAATACACTTGAATTAATCAAGGGTAAATATACATTTACTTACTTACTTACTTTAGATGAGTTTTATCCCAGGAAACATACCCGTTAAACCGTTTGGCCGGGAGAACCTACTTTTCCACAAACTCTTAGAATATGAACTTATAATATTTATCATTTTTTCTATTATGTGCAAGGTTTTGCTTCATGGCAATGTCACATGAGCATACAGGTTGTTGTACCCGTTGCTTTTATGGGCAGGGATATTGCAAGCCAAAATGTGTCAGGTAGATCTGGGCTAATTACCCAGTAAACATGTGAATTGGAATTCTACTTCCGGTAGTGCAATGGAAAAAGCTTTCTGTGAATTGGCTAGAACTCCACCTGAGTATAGTTATTCTTAAGGGAATGGTTCCTACACTAGTAGAGCTTGTTATAAAATTGTGTCAACTCCTCCACTATCAAAGCATATTTGAAGTGATGTGAAGTTGGAGCCATGGAACAAGTCACCCTATTTTTGCCGTATATAGCAGCTTGCCTCAATTGTACTTCTTAGTAGGATATGGCCATGCGGCAAGCATGGTTTACATTATGCTATATAACAGATTACACCAAGCAATAATTGCGTGAATTTACATGAATTAATTCGACGTGATGGTATGTGATGTTCCGTTTCTTACGTCTCTCTTTGCACTTCCCCTTTTCTGTTGCGCTTTTTCAAGACCATAACATAAGAATTTTTTTAACAAGGCAAGTTGTTGAGGTTGGTCACACGGAGGGGGAGGGTTTGTTGCACAGTGTGTACAGGCTGGTATGCAATTTTGCGTTGTTGAACATCTATTAGCGCTAGAACCCAGATTATTCAATCTATGACCTGTAAGTTTTGTTTGATTGAACATTCATTTTGTTTTAAGATTATCTACCAAAACACCATTCGAATCCCTGGGACCCAGTAACAGAAGCTAGTTTGTTTTGGAAAATGGATTTCCTGCATTCAATTCTTGACATATTCACACATAAATGGACTGTTGGATTAATCATTAAAAATGTTTAAGAAAGCTTAATATTGATCTAACAGTGCATTAATGCGTGAATGCGTCAAAAACTGACTTTAGGAAATCCGGATCCTTCTTTATGCTAGTCTAGCAAGACATGCCACTAAAAAATGAAGATACAAATTACTTTTTCCATATTGATACACATCCAAAGATTTCCAAAGTACATTGATACAATGCTTCTCGCTATAATTTCATTTAGAATTACAGACCATCCTACAGAATGGACTAAAGAAAGTTAACAATAATCAACCATATTATATTATATGCTATCGTCTAGAAAACTAAGTACCTTAGAATAACCCCTAGGTCCTAAGCAAATGTCACAGATCATTAACATATTGAAACTGCTATTTCCTATTATAATTTATTCTCACATATACAGCATACTGCACAGATGATAGAACCACCCAAAAATAATTGCAAACACATGCTATGGCTTTTCAAATGGACCTATTCCATGGTAACGAAAATATACAATTTTTGCCTCACCTAATCAAAGACAATTTTGGTATCAAGTTGACGTCATTCCATTATCTTGGTAGCTGGTATTAAGTCCTGCCTCTGTACATAAGCGGAGGGAAACCATCCAGCATTGCCCTTGCATTCTCCTTCGGACCATCCATTGGGAGCAATCTGGAAATATAACCAAAAAGAAAATACAAATATATATATAACTGATTTGATTGACCATAAAGAATATAACTTATTGTAATTACTAAATCAACAGTGCTACTAGTAGGAACACACTCACCACACACTTTAGCATAAGAATATGTTAAGGGTTAAAAACGTGGCCATCAATGTCATGTTATTAAGATAATGATTAGGTGATGAATGACTTCAACACTAAAATTATCTGCTTCTGATGTTCAAGTCAGATAATGGATATGAGAGCAGGTGAAGGAATGAAAACCAAATAAGAACGATTCATTTTCTGTCATTCGAAGACAGAGTTCAAGTTAAATGTTATCTTGGGATTAAATTTTTTTAAACAAGTGAATTGTGATTTGGTTTGAATTACATCTCTATTTTTCCCTCTGAATCAACTCTACAAGTAGAAAGACGAGCGACTTTTAGGACCCCAGCCAACAACCTACAATTATGAATATACCAAAATGTCCATCTTTACTTGCGAAAACAAAATTTAAGCTTGAAAAGGAGTGGGTTTATCTGGAGAGCAATTGATAAAACATAAATAGCTGGAAAGTCCTTAAAGAAATACCTGACGAACTACAACATAATCATCAATTGATAAATTTAACTCCCCATCAGCTTGAGCATCAAATGGATGAATGACCTACAAGACCAATGATGGCGATCCTTAATCAGTTTAGGATATAATGGCATATAGAAATTAAAGGAAAGATTGCACTGCACCGAGTTCTAATAAATTTTGGATCACTTCAAATGACAAGACTTGAATTTTTACTGCACAAAGATTTGTCAATGTTCTGTGTGTTAATGCAACGAACTTCTCATAAATTCCCTATTTTTACAAACATTATGTTTTCTGCAGCCTCTTCGTCCTAAAAATATATGATAATTTGATACATAAAAAGAGGTAAATGGAGTGAGAAACCATATATTTAATGTATTAAAATAATTGCATAAATATAATATAATATATTCAAATATCAAATGTGAAAAAAAGAAGTCAAAATTAGCAATGAATAAAACATAGAAGATCTGTTTGTGATATAATTTTCATCAAACCAAAGCTGAATTATCACAATAGGCTTCATCTTGAGCAACAGTCAACTGCATGTGGCCCTGTATTTTATGTAACGAAGTAGCTCTAAAGACACATTTATTCATTTATTTATACATGACTTACCTTTGCAAAAAAGTATGTGCCTGTTTGACTGGTGTGTTTATGATCAAAGCCATTTGAATTAGCATTCTCATCTGCAGTTTGATTATATCCATCTCTTGGTAACGGATATGATGAAGACTCTGGTTGTTTCTCCACAGTCATCTAACTCCAAGAACATCCAAAAGGTGTGTTACGAATTTGATCGTTAAAAAAAGAAAAAACTCAGAACATTATGCCAGAAGCTAACGCGTAGCATGGACAAAAGAACTAGTAATTATTTCATATTGAAAGAAGAGTTGGGCTACATGGTGGCTAACCGCAGCGTATAGTTTCTCTAGAATAACAAGGGCATGCCTATGATAGGCTCTCTCAGCATCCACCTGCCAATAAAGGGAACAAATTGAAAAGGAAAGAAAATGCTTAGGGGAGAAAAATAGATAAGAGCAATTTTATCCACTAAAGTTCTACAGCCTAATGGAAGAATTGACCGTGAACAGCATGTTATCTGCAAAAGCATATGTATCTCCTTTTATTTTCTTTCTTTCTTTTGTCTTTTAAATCTTCACATAGGAAGCAACACAAGTTTTGGTAAATGTAGGAGCATCTCTTTTTGTATGAACAACAAATGTTGATATCTTCAAAATTTAAATAGTTAAAATCAATTCAGCTATTCATGGTTGTCAAACTCGCGAGTTAACTCGTGAATCTAGGTTATCAAATTCTGGTTACTCGCAATCGGACTCGTTTTATGGAAGAATCGATCTGACTCGTACAAACTCGGACAAACTCGCGAGCCTACATGCGAGTCAGTGAATTTGAAGAAAAGCCTAAAAAATGCCCAAAACAGCAGGGCTCATATGCGTTTCACTTATGTTCAAGTGCTGCCCATTCCTGTACGCATTCTTGCGTTCCCTAATCACTCGAAATCGAAGGCTCTTGAAGCTGGTAATAGAGACAGCGGTCACCTGGGGACTAGGGTTCCCTCCGGCAAACAACCTCCCTCCCTGCCGGCAAACCTTGCCTGAGTTCGCCGCTGTAGAGACCAAGTTTCCTTCACTCGAAGCCGCCATTTTATTCTTCTTGTTCGCCTCACTCGAAGACCCAGGCTCATTCGAGTAAGTCCTGTTCGCCTCACTCTTCTTGTTGAAGGATTGGACATTTGAAGAAATTAGCTCTTATTTTTTCAAATGTTTTCACTTTAGGGACTTACGTTTTTATGAATTTATGTATGATTTGGTCATTTATGTAGTATGATCTTATCTAGTACTAATGTACTATCACACTTTATTATTGTGATTTGCTACTTTGCTTTATTATGGAGTTGGAATGTTGAATTATTGTTGTGTTAAGCTATTTTATATTATGTATAATATTATGTATATATGCCATTTATAAGTTTTTTAGTACTATTTTTTATATTAGGTAAACTCTTACGAGTCTACGGAAGCTCCACTAGTTTACTTAGACTCTCGAGTTAGACAACCTTGCAGCTATTAGCAATATAATAATAATAATAATACTTTAATAATAAGCTATGATGTTTACAACCACTCAGGCACATAAAGTCAAATCAGAAATCAGATGGCAAGAAATTACTTCCAAAGAAAATCTAGCAATACCATTGTACAAAGGCTATGGAAAGTTATCTGTTGCTGTTGCTCTTCAACTGACAACATAGCAGCAGTTGCTTCTCTGCCAAGCGCCACTAAGGCAGATTTAAGCTCTTTCAATCTTGTTTCTGCATTCTGAAGCCTCATGGAACTCTCTGCAGAAACAGAAGAATCCCTCAACTTTGATCGACGCCTCAAAACTTCAGCAGCCTGACGAGAAGATATCTACGATAAATACCATGCATTGCACACCACCATATGCATGCCGTTGTGGAAGTAAATTATTACCTGGTTTTCTACTTCTTGACGGAGTTTTTCATAGCGGTGAGTGAGGTGCCGTGCATCCTCCAAAGGAGCTCCTGTTATTTGTGCTCGTAGTGGCTCGGAGATCTATAAACACAAAACCTGAAGCAGCATTAGGAGCATAAAAAAAATTTGGGGGAGGGGTTAGGAAAATTCATAATTGGAAGGTTCCATGTTTGTTTGTGATTTTTTATATAGAATAATAGCATGCTTGTCAAATATTATTTCAAGGGACATAATTGCTTATTTTTCAAAAGCTCTGTTCGATCACAAAATAAGTTAATCCAAACACATACTAAAAGACTCAAAATATGACATACAACTGAAGGTAAAAGATAAAAAAACTCTTCTTATGAAATAAATAGTTCCAGACAACTAGGGCTTCCCTAAAATGGCAAGTGAACAGTTCCTTTAATCTTCAAAGCGAATAAACTAGGTGTTCTTATTTCTATTCTATCAAAAAGAACTAATGTCCTGAGACAAGTGGAGAGTGAATGTTTTAGTTGATTTTTACTTGCTTAAGTTGAATTTTCCAAAACCCCTTGCATATGTTAGAACTTATTCCAGCAGGGCTACCAATAAATCAGATAGGAATAATGTTCAGCTAAATAACATTAATTTGGACATACTAATATATCATAAGCTCTACTGTAAGTCTATATTTCGCAAAATGAACTCTTAAAGACTATAATAGAGAGTAACATAGAACTTTCCCAAAAGATTACCTGATGACCTAAGATCCCAAGCAAAGTCTCCCTCTCACTTTCCAATATCTCATATGAGTTACCCAGATGAACAGAAGACCTTGCAAGGGAGAAACCACTGCCTTGATTCTCAGTCCCATACTTACAGCAGTCTTTAGCCAACTTCCTTACTGAAGTATGTATGATAAAATATCAATAATCATCCTTGAGGAAGAAACCAAATTAACAGAGAAGAGCAAAAGCAAAGTCACCTATCTCCATCTGCTTCGAACTAACGGAGATGAAACCTTCAATACCACGAACAATATGCCGCTGAAAATGCTGTAAGCATGATGTTGATTAAATATTTGACCAAACAAAAAGCATCCTGGACTTATTAAATGTCAGCATATAAATACACCTTAGCCGCCTTTGTAGAAGTGAACAACTTTTGAAGTTGCTGGTGACATTCAAGTTCAGATTCATCGGTCATTAATGGTTCATTGCTAATTTGGCCCAACTGTCTAAGTATAGCCTGCAAAACAAAAAACAAAGAACATTACGAAGAGTATTGTTTGGTTTTACGTTTGCAGTGCCAAAATTACATTTGGAGTGGCAATCCCGTAATTTTTTTTACTGTCAAACGTGAAAGCGAGAATTTTCTGCTGGGGTGAACTTACTTTTGAAACACATACAAACACAGCCTAACTAATCATAATTTTACATGATGAAGAGTGTGAACAAGCTGAGGTGCTAATAGCCTCACCCCATTATGAAACCAGTAAAAACACAGTAAAGTGAAAAGTTAGCATACAGATTCTACACTTTCAATTTAAGGATCCCATTCTACTCCATCAGTTCAATAATGAAGTATACATATGCCTTTTTTTTTATATAAAACCCCACTTAAAAAATTCAAGGTATTATTATTATTATTATTGTTATTAATCCATGCTACAGAAGCAATATAACCTAAACAGTAAAAACTACCATCCAATTGGTAAGTATGCATCGTAGGGATAGAGAAGAAGAAGAAGAAGGTGATGAATTAGGAATGATGACCTGTTGTTGCTTGGCAACTTGCTCCCTTAATTTGCTAGCTTGCTTCCGTATAGCATCCATTCTTGTCCTCTTTTACAACAACAACAAAAAGTAACTTCCTTATTGTTGTTGCAGGTAATGATCAGAAAAAACTGTCTTTGGGTTTTCAATTCGTTGAAGCATAAAAGCAAGGCATGGATGGATGTTTCGAGAGAGAGAGTAGTAAGACGAGAAAGTGAAAGTGAAAAATGGAGTGTAAGGGGTAATGAAGAGGAAAGAGAATATTGTGGTTGGGTTGAGGAGTGGGGAAAAGCGTCTTTTTAGACTTCCTGCCACCAGACACGTGCTTGAACTTCGGAGATAAAACTGTTTAACATGGAATGGAATGGAATGGAATGGAATGGACCTTCCTTGCAGTCAAACCTCCATCCACACACCTTCTAATGGGAATCCTTCACTCGCTACACTTTAATATCATCTCGGTCGGATATGAATTTTATTTTGTTTTAAATTAAGGTGAGAAAGTAAAATTCTTTCAGATTTCAAAGTATCTTATTAAATATACTTTTATTTGCTATAATAAGCTGGTTTTAGAAGAACTTTTTCCCATCAAGGAATCATAACCTCGTCAGCAGCATGTGCAATATTGGCAATTATGAAATTAGTCTTTCAATAAAAGGAAATATGTGAGAAGTTTTGTACATCGAGAAATGTTAGATTAAGTGTGAAAGGTGACTTTAATAAAAAAAAATATTAAAAATAGAAAGAAAAAAAATAGGGGCAATTCCACCCAAACTTCTTACATTATTTTCGATTAGAAAAATATATGTATAATAATTCATCAATGAAAATAATACATATGTCATCGTTATTATACTTGTCATGTTCTTGTTTTAAAACAATACCACAAGAATATAAATTACAACACGTAAGTTTTTTCCTTAAAAATAATTATGATAAGTTACTAACCTTTTTCTTAATTTTAAGATGTATTCAGTCAAAAAAAGATGGATTTTGCAATAATGACGAGTAACATCAATGGTTTTTTACGATTGATTTGTGTAAACTTTTCGGTTATGGACGTTAACGGGTTTGGTATTTTAGTACTTGTCTGAATAGTTGCACTTATCGAAAATACCCTACCTGTTTTCATTTCCGTGTGGGTAAGACCTTGAATGTGTTCATCCATATATCATTTGAGTATCTATATATCCAAACACAGATTCATTACTCACATTTTAGTTAAATAGAATATGTTCTTTCTTTAATGTGTCTTTTTTCACAAATTAGTAAAATAATAATCCTATTTTAATATTAAAATTAACTATGAAAAATCATTAAAATAATTATGGTATTAGTTAGAGTGAGGCGGTCTGGAAGCACGAAACTGAACTCTAGGGAGGACTTTACCTAACTACCACCCATGACCCGAGGATTAGTCCCACAACTTTTTTGTGGGATACACGATCAAAGACAAAAAAAGCTAGATAATTGAAAAAATATCTTTTTTTTTTGAAAAATATTTCATTTTGTTTAGAGATTTAATTTATATTTTTAAAATTTTTCATAGTTTAATAAAAATCCATAAATATTTGCAGGTTAAAAATTGACTGACTGATACCCGTGTCAGTACGAAGCAGATACGAGACTTATTTTCATCCAGCGAGACGAATGGCCGAGGATTACTATCCATGTCCGCTCCATTACATTGTCATCCCTACCACTCAGACATTCCTCCATCCCAAATAAGTCCTGGGGTTTTTTTATATTATTTTTTTAACCAAGTGGATGGTTTGTGGATAAAATTATTAAAAAAAATTATTTGCCAAAATACACACCTTTGCCGTTATTTTTCCAATTACAGGTCTTTTCTCAAACCATTGAAAAGGCACATTTTCTAAAGACTTCCCTTATATGCTTTTTTTTTATTATCAGAAAGTTGATTTAGAAAAAAAAAAAAACAGCGGTACACGAGAAGTCGGCTTAGAATATGAAAAATAATGAGAAAGTGTTTATTTTGATGAATAAGTTGAATTTAATTGTTATACACAACCTAAATATAGTATGGATAACTTTTAAAATAGTTAAAATAATAATCAAATATTTTAACTTATATAATAATTTTTTATTAATTGATAATGTAAAACTTTTTTACACTCTTTATATACCGATTAAATCCATAAATCCATGAGTTTTGTACAATTTTATATTTTTGCCGTGGTTTGTGAATACATTCTATTTTACATGCCACATGTTAAAAAGAAAAAACGAAGACGTCTTTAAAAGAAAAAAGAACAGGGCGAGTGTAAAAAGGGTGAGTGTAAAAAGACATCGTACAAAATCTGGTAAGAGAGAACCATTATCATCAGATAAATTCTTCTACGGAAACATATATTACAAAAATAAATAACAAGAATCACTTGAAAAGATGGGTGTTCTCAACGCCATATTCATATACACTTAAATTTGAGTGAAAAAATGAGAAGAAAAAAAGAAAGAAAGAAAGAAATCATGAGAGAGGTGGAGCCAGGATATGACTAAGTAACAAAGTGTAACTCCATTCACGAAGACAAAGAAATGTATAAACATGTCCAATGATGACATCTAACGTAGAAGAACCAGAACTTCATAACCAGAACTTCATTACGCCAACAGAGATGAATAGTAACGCTGCATACTCTGAGCCTTTTTCGTTTCTTCTGATTTGCAACTAATTGCAGTAACATACGTGGATGCCAACACAACATGCTGTTATTTTGTCCTCGCAAGCTTTCTAGTCGGAGTTGGAGTCATAGAAGTCGCTTGGGCATGGGGTTACGACCTCTGATTCAAGCAACTGGACCACTCGGTGCATAGTGGGTCGATCCTCTGGACTTGAGGAAACGCACTGAATAGCCACAGAGAGTAACGCATCAAGGCTCTCCATCTGCACCCCCTCACATAGTGGATCAACAATTTCCCTTGGCCTATTTTCGGTAATAAGAAAATTCAACTGCAGCAATGGCAAATATGTGGGCATTAGAATAGCAACCAAGACCAAGATTAGCTTGCTTTGTAATCACATAACATGCTACACAGCTTATGTATGTACTAAAAACAAGAAGTAATTTCAATTATTTTACCTATTTTTAAATTATAGAAGGAACATTCCCTCCTACTCACACCCACTCTGCTAATTACTCTCAATGTCAACAAAAGATACTTCATGAGTATTTATATTTTAAAAATATAAAAAAGAAAGTTTGCTTATTGGGGGAAAAAACCTTGAAAAGAGATAACTTGCACTAAAATCTAATATTTAGGTGCAAAGCATACCCAACCAACAATATTGAGACCCTTTTCAATGAACGATGCATCTGTTGGCCGTTTTCCACTTATCACTTCAAGTGTCAGCACGCCAAAACTATAGACATCAGTCTTCTCAGTTGCTCTGCCACTTTGCATATACTCTGCCATGAAGTAACAAAGGCTTTCTCAGACAACCATGGAGTTAAAATGCAAAACTAACAGTCTAACAATATCCACATTTTAGCATACCCTAGAGAACAACCCCTTTTAACGTCGCAAAACTGTGACACATATATCCACAAATCTACTAATTATTAGCAGCTATTTAACTGAAGTTAAGAAAAATAGTAAAGCTGTTAATCATATTCAGCCATTTTCTTTATGCTGTTTTGGTTGGTTTGGTAACAGAGGTTCTCTCTTTATAATGGTCAGAAGAAGAAAGACTTAAACACTACTGCATTCACCGCATTCACCCTCACAAAATCAATAACAATTTCACCACTTACTACAGACTTACGAGACATTTCCAGTGGGTTATTATGTTATACGAGCTGCTGTGTGTCTTCACACATTGAACACATCAAAACAAGAGACAAGCGGAGTAAACATCCATGCAGGGTTAGACCACCTAGTAACTAGTAACTAGTTATGTTATAGATACCCTCCATAACAAGAGAACTGCATTAATTAGTTCAAATACTAAATACGATGCCATGCTCCAGCCAGCTATCTATCTGGCCAATAGCATATTCATTCTTCATTGCTTACCTGGAGCTAGATAACCAAATGTTCCAGCAACAATAGTTGTGATGTGCGATTCTTCATCCTCCAGGAGTTTGGCAAGTCCAAAATCAGAGACCCGAGCATCCAGGTTTCTATCAAGCAAAATGTTGCTCGATTTTATGTCTCGGTGTATGATCCTAGGGGAACAATCATGGTGCAAGTAGGCAAGCCCTTTAGCAGCTCCCATGATTATATTCAAGCGTGAATCCCAGTCCAGTGGCTCAGATCTTTCTGTGCAATGCATCACAAACATCATTATCCCCCCAAAAAGATTCAAGCAAGATACAATCCAGAAGTAAATTTCAAAAAGAAAACTTTATCTTGAAAATAAATCATACAACCAAGGGAAGTCAAATTGAACAAGATTTTAAGACTTTCAAGCAGTAATAATTAAAAATCAAAAAACAAACTTTTTTAATAGAAAATAATGGAATATTGACCAAGATAATTTATGGTTTGTCCAAAGCTAACATGTGACCAAACTATAGGAAAAGCTCAAACACCAACTTTGAAGTGTAGGAACAATGAGCAACAAAAAGTATCACACAAGTCTTTTCTTAAACAGTTATTTCGGCAGGCTTTGAATATCTGCTTATGCTTATACAATATGATATTATGCCCTATAGATGGGAAAGATTGTAATCTAGGCAACTAACAGCTGCAAAACTTGCTATACTAGCTTTTAAGTTAATTGAATTTGTACCCAGTGCAGAATAAATGAAAAGGCCCTATTTAACAATCAAACAACAACAGCACAATAGCATCACATCCCAAACAGATAGAATTACTAAGGGTTCCTTAATTAAAGGTTGGGCCGGTAAAAAAGAGAACCAAATGATCATTACCACATGGCCACATGTTACCCAAAATTACGGCTGTTTCATGCATTGATGTGATGAAAATTTCATATAGTGATCTTACCATGAAGAGCTTCGTCAAGACTACCGCCAGGCAGGTAGTCATATATTAACAACTTTGATGTAGGTGAATTGCAATATCCTCGTAAGTTCACTAGATAACGGTGTTTGATGCTACCGAGAATTTCAAGTTCCCTCTCAAAAAAACGATCAAAGCCCTCATTCAACTTTACGATCCTTTTCAAAGCAAATACATTCCCATCATCCATTGCAAGCTTGTAAACAGTTCCAAATCCCCCTATCCCTATTATGTGTTCCTCATTCAAAGTCTCTAGTTTCTTAATAATATCTTTGGAAGAATAAGGCAGGTCTCCATGAAACACCACCATTGATGCACCTAGAAGACATTATACAGAGATTAATTCCCAAAGATTTTTCAACGCTTACAAGTATAAAATGTTAGCTCAAATGGGCCTATATGCAAGCTACAGGGAGATAAGGAACAAACCTCCACTGACATCCATTGCCAGACTAATTCTGTCATTTTTAACGAACTTCCTATAAAGAAAACAACCCCAGAAGCACATAAGTGCAACCAAAAGTAGTGCACCCACAGTTGCTGACGCACTGATGAGCAGCCGGCCAGAATATTTCTTCTTTCCATTTTGATTTTGATCTATAAGGGTAAAATAATAAAAGACAAAATGTTAAATCTGTGATAAAATTGACTGTCCTATATAGAATACTATCAAAAGCTTGTGAAAAGAAAAAATTATTAATGTCAAAAACCAAACAGATACTATGGACCCGTTTGCTTGCATTGTTAAGAAACATTCGAAAAATGAAAACGAATCTTGGGTAAGCATTAAAAAGATAATGCTTTCATTTAATTTCATAACAAATATAGAAAATATCTTTTATCTGTATTTCTAATTCCATCATAAATTGTTGTGCAATTGTTGTCTCTATCTTGGTAGTCAATTAGCAGATTACAGCACATAGCAGCCGACCCCAAAAATGCTATAGCGGGATGGCCTCTACACTGAAGATCATTGGTATAGGATGGCTGAACAGAGAGATAAAGAACTCATTAAAACAGAGGTTACAAACAGAGAACTCTTCAGAGGCATTGCACCCGCAAAGAGTACAGTCAGGACACCCAAGACCTGCAAAGATGAATGACTGCCGAAATGTCACTGGGCTTGCCGGAAACTGGTTGTGCTTAGCTGGAAAAGCGACGGGCTGCATAAAACAGAGGATCACAGACCTGTGAACGGGGACAGGGAAGCACAACACAGAGGCCCACAGACCTGCAAAGGATCTCTGACCACCGGAATACCACTGGGATTGACCAGAAAGGTGATGGGGTGCTGGAATAGTAAGGTTCGTGCGAGGAAGAATGAAGGTGGATCTGCAATGGCTTGTGCGAGGAAGAAGGCGTGGAAGAACCAATCTAATTATTAAGGGTAAAACTAACATTTACTTAAGTGAGGGTAAAGAAGACATTTTACAAGATAAAGAGAGAAGGCTAGATTTTCTCAGAGTTAGAGGGAAAAATAGAAGTTTGATAAGTTAAAGTGAGGATAAAATTGTAAGAAAAAAGTTCGGGAAACAGAAAAACCCTAATTCTAGTAGTCCACGGAGGTAGCGGCCACGATAGCTGCGATAGCCACCGTACTGGCCGAGATTCGCGACCGTGTTTGCCGCTCCAGTGATCCGCACCACAATTGGAGTCTCAGTCGTGGCAACCCACCGCTCTGCTCCACGAATCCACGATAGCGCGCAATAGTGACGCTATTGATAACAGAGGTCTCTATTCTTCAAGATTGCTTTTCTATGATGCCAATAGGTTCTTTCAGGAAATTTCCTTTTGAGGTGGTGGGATTGGAAGGTTTAAATGTATTGATGTAAACTTTTGAATTTTAAGCTTTTTATTTTTCTGTTGATTAAT
This sequence comes from Ammopiptanthus mongolicus, assembly GCA_039655645.1. Lineage (NCBI taxonomy): Eukaryota > Viridiplantae > Streptophyta > Magnoliopsida > Fabales > Fabaceae > Ammopiptanthus > Ammopiptanthus mongolicus. Next base: position 95,320,151 of record CM077343.1, on the reverse strand, counting down.
TCAGGAGGAAAACTTATCCTCCTTTTTAGTTCGTCTAACACTTTCCAGTAAATTTATTCTTTTATCAAATTGATCATGCATGACAGAAACCAAATAAGTAAATCAAAATGAAAACTTAAAGCACTTCATATAGTCACATAGTAATGGTGAAGGATACAGTCCACAATTTTGTTACACAAGTCACATGCTAATGCACTACATTTCCTTCGATACCAACTTTGCACTTGTATCTAATTGCTTATTTATCAATACTGGTACCCCTGACTTGGGGGAATGGTAAACCTCGGTTAAACATAATATAGGTCTGGGCTTTTTTTGAGTTGGATAAAAAGGTTTACGTCATTCATTAACTCGATAATAGAACTGTTTCTATTTTTCTTAATCTATTTTTAATCATGCTTGCTTATAAATATTGAATTTTTTCCCCTATATTTTCTTTAGCACGATACTTTGACTAGCCCACCAAACAGAACTTTATGTGCAGAAATAGTAAGTAGGACTCTAGTCTATACTGATTGACTTTGTACACATACACCAAATGAACCAAATGCCCAAATTTCCCATATTTTCCATCGACTGTAGTCCGAATTAGGTATGAAGGGTTACCATAACCTTGCCATGACTCCACCCTCATTTAGATAACAACATAGGTCTTACACCCTCTTACAACCCTTACACTTTCTTTTCATTTTAACTTCATCTAAACGCGGTTGAGTACTCAAATTCATGGTTGTTAAACTCTCGAGTTAACTCTTAAACTCTTACGAGTTTACAATCCTAGGTCACAAAAAGGAGTTAACTCGCATGTAAACTCCCTTTTTGGTAAACTTGTACGAGTTCATGTAAACTCTGGAAAAATCGGTAAACTCTTGATTTTACTAGCGAGTTTATGAGCCTATAATTTTACATGGATTTGGCCATACAATGTAAATTTTCGATCAATATTGTTGGGTACTTGGGTTGAATTACCTATGTGCTGCAATATATATTGGATTTATAAAGTTAATTTTATGTTTCCAGTATTATTTATGTTTTGTTTTATTGACCTAGAAAATAAAGCAAGTGTTTGACAAAAAATTATATGACAGTTAGGTCAAACTAGCTCTTGTTTTTTTGAAATGTTTTCACTTTAGGAACTTATGTTTTTATGAATTTATCTATGATTTGGTCATTAATGCAGTAAGATCTTATCGAGTACTAATGTACTATCACACTTTATTATTGTTGTTTGCTACCTTGCTTTACTTTGGAGTTGGAATGTTGAATAATTGGTGTTAAACTGTTTTATATTATGTGTGTGTGTGTGTGTATATATATATATATATGCCATTTATAGGTTTTTTAAATATTAGGTAAACTCGTGTACTAGTTTACAAGTCGAGTCTATGAGTTGAGTCTCCGGAAGCTCCATGAGCGTACATAGACTCTGGAGTTTGACAACCTTGCACAAATTACCACCTTTTCTCAAGAAAAGATAAAGCCAGAATATCTATAAAGCTGAAGGGTCAAATGTTCTATTTAAAATGTTTTATATCAAAAGATAATACATCATTATAACAAAACAAAAATTACAAAGAGAGAGAGAGCTCAGCGTGAGTTAAATTAAGGATTAAGCACTTGATTCAAAAGCATGCAGTTTTACCCGAGGAAGTAGATTGACCATCTGTATCTGGGGAACCATCACCTTTGCATGTTGAATTAATTTGCAATCCACACAAACCACGATTTCCAACAAAGCTGCAACAAGGCATATTTTCTCAATAATGAAAAGTATATTTAGTTCCTCAGAGGAGACTATAATATTAGGACAGTCTAATATCAAAAATAGCAAGGAAAAACATATAGATATCAATTGAAGATATTTAAGTTATGGCTTAATATATGTATAAAAATATCAACCAGCAGAACATGACATAATAAAATTATATCAATTTAAGCCTAAAGATATCTACATGCATGGGCAACAAGTAACAGTTAAAGATGGATTTGAAAAACAACATTACACCATATATCAAATACCATGATTCCAGTGAAGGAACTGCAGGACATTCTTTAATTTTATGACGCACAATATTGTTAGACATAGTACAGTAGATGCAAATAGCAAGATACCTAGTTAAATACATTTTTTATAGAAGCAAGCCAAACCTTGAGACTTTCTTTGGCAGTGGCCAAAAGAAGGAAAAGCACTATGCATACAGACAAGATGCATGCCTTTAGTCTTTTGACTCATTACAAGCAAACAAAACCTAAATATAGAAGATTATTTAAAAGCATTTGAGTTGTGGGTGAGAGAAAATAAATATTTCCCACTCAAATGTTTAAAGGCAACAGCATATGGATGAGAGAAATAGGAACCTAGAAAGTAGAGGGAGAGGAAGTTAATAAGAATATAAGAATATAGGAAAAAACAAAAGAATGAGTCATCAGAAGAAGTATGCTTTCAAAACATAGCAGAATATGACAATTATAAGACAAATAAAAGTGAAGACCAGAATTGACCTGAGATTAGAATACGAACTGATCATGATCCTAGTCTCAATTAGATAGTTTTTTCATCATAATTTTCCTTTTCTTTTAAGTATATGTATTCGGTAATTCAAATAGTAGATCCACAATAATTGCCAGGTATGAAACTCCATTCACATGTATTCCGTGTCTTGCTAAAAACATATATCTCTTATTGGTGATCAGAAACTCCAGGATGTAAACAACCCTATGCAGAATTAATTGTAGAAGTTATGCAATTAGTCACATTCCCTTCAGCACTTAGCCTGCAGAACATCTTCAAGTAGAATAAGCTGTACTTACGAGCTTCCAGTAAAGTTGGCAAGGACACCGTCAGAAGGTATTGATCCGACCAGAAAATTGGTAGATACATTGCTTCCGAGCATCAAACATAACAACAATAGTAAAAAGATTCAATTTTTTGTAAAAGAAAATAACAAATTAATAAAAATCTGCTTAAAGAAAGAAGAATCACATCAGTAAAGAAGTCTACATACAAATTTTTGAGATTATACAACTTCCCAAGTGATGCTGGAATATTCCCAATAAGAGAGTTGCTTGATACATCCCTGTAGAATAGAAAAACATGTTGATAAATATGATCTCTGTAACACCATAAATACTATATTTGGAAAGAAAGAAAGAAACAAAACAGACAGAAACTTCACTAAATTACTGCACACTCCGCTCATCTCTAAGTTAGCTGACACGTGCATGCATGAATGTACCCACCCCACCATTCATGCATAAACACCAGACAAATTATCTCAAATATTCATTTTCATTTCCTCTTTTTCTTTCAGTGACCCACTCTAAGTCTATGTACTCTTCAAATAACAACAGAATGGATTAGCACTACAATATTTATAGTGCTTAATACAGACCCACATCATTAAACACAAATAAAAAGAGAAGCATAAACTAAATAAGAAACTCACAAACTTTGAAGCTGTGAAAGGTTTCCTATTTCACTTGGAATCGTCCCACTAAGGTAATTACCTTGTAAAAATCTGTACAACCAAAATTAAAAGTTATTACCAAGCACCAACATAGAACAATTGGATTTAACCAATTTAAACCTCAAAGTATACAAGATCTAATAGTTTATATTAGAGAAATTTTCTTTCTAAAAGTAAAGTTATATGAGACACTAACTGCAAAATGCCATGCTCTAAGTCAATATGAAGAATATAAATACTTATATAGTCCATGGCTATGGAGTGGCATCCATGCGCGCTCGCACACACAAGTAAATGAAAATACACTACCATGCTTTTCTCTCTACAATTTGTGTCAGCTAAATTTTAAGTCCAATTCTTCTGAATTATTCTTCCAGAAGGGTCCATTTCCAAGACCGATTATCAGTATATCTAATCCAAAGGGGGAGTGAAACAAAAAAATCAATACCAAACTACAGGTTATATTAATAAGGAAGATGTGATGGATAAGTATATCACCGTTCTCTTATAGTGGCGTCCATCAATGGTTCTCTGGTCTACATATTCAAAAAATGAATAATAATATAGAAAGTAGGAGATTCAATGGATTTATCAATCATTTGGTCACTTAAGTACCATCAATCACCTTATGATAAGACTATAATACTCAAAGTATAAGGCCATATCTACGAATCAACACGATAACTTAATAACTTTGAAGGTCCTCAAGGATCCACAGATCATTCCCAATGTTCCATCAAACATAATATTTACCTTATGGTTGTAATTTTATAAATAAAACAGGATTAAGGGAAAGCTTGTTTTGATGTTAAGCATGAGTAACACCAACAGAAGAATAAGTACAAGAATCAGGGCAAAAATCAGATCTAATATGTAGGAATGAAAGCATAAAGTCACTAATGACATTTATTCATAAATCATAAGCACACGTAAAGAACAAAAGTGCAATAAGATTATACGTATATATACCAAGCAATTTGAATATGTATGTGCATTAAAATATTAAAATAAAGTGAACAAAGGTAAGGTTACATTGTTAAATTGCATAATTCTAATATCATTGTGATAAATAGAAAAAGAAAAAGAATGGAAAAGAAGTTGACAAATGAACCAAAGTTAATACATACATTCCCTGCAATTCAGTGCAGTTGCCCAAATCTGATGGAATTGTCCCATAGATGTTGTTATTGTGAAGAGCACTACAACAGATATATTATCATTAATAAGCAATTAAGTAATAGTTTCAAATAACTTAAAAGAAAAAAATATAAGCAAATCAAAATTATAAAATTACATACAGAACCCTCAGATGCTCTAGCTTCCCGAGATCAGGTGATAAGGACCCACTTAACTTATGATGAGATAGACTCCTAAAATATGACCAATGAAAGCAAAGTTAGATAAAGCATCCCAGACAAAATTGCCAGCAATTCTACTGTCATGTCTGGATAATGTACTATTTCCTAAAACTAAGAAGTTCAATAACCAGAGTATTACACAGATGCACCTTTCAAGGAAATTTACATCTAAAAACAGAGCATCTTATCCTGCTTCAATGCAAGCCCTACTCCAATACAAAACCAATAAAAGAAAAGAGGGGGATTAAAACAAAAACAAAAACTTAATTTTAAAAATAATGGTGGACTTACTAGAGTGGAAGAAAAGAAATTTAAGTCTAGCATTGCAACAAGAACAAGAGCATTTTCCCACTAGGCAAGGTCTACTACATGAATCAAATGACGTCATTGACATTTGTCATAAACCATGTCTTCTGAAAGGCCAATTAGATCTAAATCCTTTTTTCATGGTTTCACCTGTAGTTTTTCTTAGTCTCCCTCTACCTCTAACTACTGGGCTATCCTCTATTTGATCTACTCTTCTCATTGGAACTCCTAATGGTACTCTCCTCACATGACCAAACCCCTTAAGGCAAGATTCTAAATCTTTTCCTCAATAGGTGTTACCCCTACTTTTTCTGTAATGCATTCATTCTTAATTCTATTTTGTCTAGTATTACATTATTAAAACATAATAGACTAAAGCAATGAGAATATGAAAAAGGACAAATGTTTTATGAGAAATTTACAATCAGTACTAGTTACAAGAATTACAAAATAGATTTGTTTCCAGAAATTCTAGTTTAAATTAGAATATAAATGTTTCAGACACAGTAAAAAAATTCCCATGAAGCTTCAAAAAGTCTAGAATCTGGATTGGTTTACTTGTTATTATAAAACAAACATGTTATAATCTATTTACCATCTAAATAATAGATGTGGTAAATTACACCAGTTAATCAAAACAAGATGATGTATGAAAGACTTTCATCTCTAAACACGTGTCCTATAGCAAGAGCAAGACAAGAAATGTCAAGATCGTTATAGAAACTCACAGATGTGTTACTCTCTTAGTTTTGGGATCACATTTCACTCCTTTCCATTTACACGGGTCAGGATCCTCAGGCCTCCATTGTAACAGGACACCATCTGACCTAACAACTGCTGTCGTGAAACTGAGAAGTACCTCACCTACAAACATGAGAGAATATAATATGCTATCAAAAACATTACTCAAGAGAGAAGGAGTTCCCTCATGAAACTAGTTAAGTGTTAATTTCAAGCAAGTCCCGTGAGAGAGAGTAAATGCAAGTAAGAAGATGGTAAAGTTCTATAGTAGAATAGAACTCATAAAGTTTTGATTGATTAAAAAAAATTATTAGAGGCACAACGGAAAATAACAATATTAGTTTAACAATAATTTCAATCAAACTGAGGGACATCACAAATATATGTACAATATGTATAAAGATGTTTGTAATAAAGTATGCCCAAATTTTGATCTGCAATATATAAATGTGAAATGTGATCATATCAGAAGCAGACTTATATCCTAACTAACAATTGCCTCTAAAGTAACAAATCAAGGAGAGCAGGAAGAAATATATATGATCATACCATCAGAACTGATCGCTTTGCTTTTATTGATTACAATATGTAACAGCAGAACATAAAGAAGCCATGGCCATTGCCATTTCATCAGACAAATGCCCATAGCAACACTGTTCAAGCATAATATAGCTACTAAAAGTCATCTGAGACAGCAGTATCTAAATTGTTTCTCTCCACCATGTAGTTATTATCTAGTTGGTATGGACATCAGTAGTGCAGAAAATGGAGACACTGCCTGCAACAAAAAAGCAACTAACGTGAAATTACAGCAGACAAGAATCAACACTATCACAAATTAATCAAAAGGAAAATACAGCAGAAAAGAAGCAAATTTTATTTTGGCAGTTATGCATATCAGTTGTTTCTATGGTACTTCAAAACACTTACAACTGGTACACATATAACCTCACCAAGTAAACATGAACACAAAATATGTTTTCTGTACTTTAGTTTAAGATGGTAAGTATAGACAAAACTAGAAATGCACAGAAAAACATTCTTTATGAACACATCCTCAACTTTTGTTATCAATACAATATATCAGCAAATGCTTCAACCTATTTCCCAAAACTCAGTTCGAACACACAAGCACTTAAGTTCCATCTAACAAGGAAAAGAATGGAAAACAGTATACAAGAACTATCTGCAAAACATAATGCAGTATTATTATTAGTTAAAACTAGTCACACAAATTTCTACTTAAAGCTCAAACTTCTATGAGTTAGAGCAATAAAGATCCTTCCAGATACAATGTAACAGCATAAAATACCACCAGCCTACAGCACTATGTTAGGAACTAAATTATGAAGATTTAAAGGATTCCGAGTCTGACAAAATGTCAAATTATACCTCATCTCTCACATCGTGTGAAGATTAAAAGGATTTGGCTTTTACATGTAATTAACCACATGAAACAACAAAATGAAAAGGAAGGAAGGAAGAGAGGAAGAGAGGAAACAGAGAAGGAAAAAGGGTTCTCAAATGGCTAATTCCATGCATTGACTAGTGCAAAGCTGGGATTTTTTTTACCATCAATCATGAAAAAATATGACTTCAAGTTGTTCATTAAGAAGGGCACTTATCGTCACAAGACTCACAACATTATGTTAAGAACAGAAAACAGATACAATATATCAATTAAGACCAGTCGAGCCGTACTTGAAAATCACATGTGTGCAGGTTTACTTAAAAGAACCAAAAAAAAATCACTAATTCTATATTTTGTGAACATCAAAACCCTTAATGTTCATCAACAACAAGATAACAACTAATGCCACTAGACACACCAATACAATAATAATTTTTTTTTTTTCAAAAACCTTGAACTTAATAGGAAAATAAAATAAAATATACATGGTTATCATATTTAGTTCGAGAATCTATGGTCTGCACCATAGAGAATCCAGCACAACCAACACCCTTTTTGCAACATAAGCTAAACCAAAAATAGAAAAATTAGATACACTATAGAATTCATCCAATATAAGTAACTTCATCTTCATCACCCTCAACTCCAATGGAAAGAGTAGACATGCTAGTACAGCGATCATGTGACATTGCAGAATAATCTCCCGATTTTGAAGAACACAACCACTAATTTAATTGAAATAGCTTCACAAAGAACAACATCTTAAAGTTAAAGTCACTTGAAGATTCTCATCATATCCTTACCCTAAGATATCGGAACCAACAGTACCTTAAGCTTCAAACACAGTACAGTAAAGTGAAATTGACCGTTTGAAATCAAAATCAACAAATCCAGGTTAATTAATCGGTGGTGATTTTGGTTTCTGATTTTCTCGGAAAATCGAAGAAAGAAGCATAGAGAGAAAAATGCAAAGAGAGAGCACTGACCTCGATTTCGATCTGAGATGCGAAAGTGAGAGAGAAATGAAGTGCAGGTTGAGCTGTAAAGGAATAAAAACAAAAAACGTTAAAACCCTCTCTTTCTCTCTCTAACCTCACTTGTGTTGCGTTGCGTTGCGTTGTGCTTTGAGATTTGTTTGTGTGATTCGGAAGAGAGTGTGCAATGCAAGTGGTAGAGTAGTGTGTGTGATTAAATGCATGCTTGGAAATTAAAGAAGGGAAGGTAAGGCAGTTCGGCACGTGAGAACACGGACACACCGTACGTGCAACCGACGCATCTCGTCCTACAACCCCGTCACAACTCATACCATTGACGCCTGTACTATATTATTATTATTATTATTATTATTATTATATATATATATATACACTATATTATATTAGTATTATTAGTATATATATTATATATTAATATATTAATTATCTATTATTATATATTATATCTTGATCAAAAAAATATTATTATATATTATTATATATTATATATTACACACCTTACCTTACATTGTAGCAAAATTCTTCATAAATTATACTACATTAAAATTGACTACATTCAACAAATAAAATATTACGTATAATATCTAATCGTTAACTAATATATTAATAATTTATTAATTTAATACTCTTAAGTAACCTAGAGGTACTGCATAAAAGTTTCTCCACATCACATCACTTTTCTCTCTATTATTTTTTTTTTCTTATTTTTTTATTTTACACTTCGTTTTCACTTTTGGTTCACCTATGGTTATTTTTTTGGCTGCTTCTAGGGTGAGTCACTTTCACATGTCTCTCATAATGAGAGACATCATAGAGCCCTTATTTGTAAAAATAAAAATATTTTTTTATCCCTTCCCTTCCTCTCCCCACCCCACTCCACCCCCACCACCTTGTCAGTAACCGATTCCTAGTCCACCACCATTGACAAATCCAATGCCGTCACGCCCCCATCACCTCCGCCACCCTCCCACTCCCCCACCCCACTCCTTCCTCTAAGCTCTCCTCTCTGTTCACATTCTTCAGCCCCAACGAGCACGCCGGTAGACCGGAACGGCGATTGCGTGCTGAAAGGCTCGGTCGATGTTAGTGGAGGACGAGTTTTGGGGCTTGCCTGTGGTGGTGCGAACCAACTCCCAAGCCCGTGGATCCGCCGCCGTTCGGGAATCCGGTCACTGTCCACCACGCATCGTCGGGCTTCGTTCCAGCGCAACTGCATAGCTTGACACTTGATTTCACAAAATGGCAGTACAGCTCTGCTGTTGGGTGGGGATTGGGATCTGGGATTGTTTTATTGTTGTTGGGTTTGGGTTTGGGTGCAGTTGAGGGCGAAAAGAGAGGAGGTTCGATGCCAAGTTGGCTTTTGCGGCGGCGGCGGCGGCGTTCTGCGGAGGAGAAGGGGAGGAAGCAGAAGGAGGGGTGGCTACGGTTTTCAGGTGAACAAGGTGGCTTTGGAGAGGAAGCTCTGACAGTGTTGGCTATTGGAACAGACAGTAGGGATGAGGTTGGAGGTGAGAGAGAGAAAGAAGAAAAGGGTGAATTTTTTAAATTTAATAGAGTTTAAGGACTTTAAAATAATAAATTTTTTGCATTTCAGGGTTTACTCATGGTGAGAGACATGACATGGTCTCTCACCCTAGAATTTCCCTATTTTCTTACCTTTGTTATTTACAACTCGTTAGTTTTAAAAGTTTATAATATAATTATTTTTGAAAAAAGGTACATTTTTTTTATGATATTGTATTGATAATAGAAAGATTAGTTAGTAACTATTCAATATGATAACTAAAATAAAATGTGACAATATGGTAAAATGGCATGTATTACTTGTTTAGTATGTAATTTTTGCGAAAGGAAATAAAGGTCCAAATTGGTCTTTAATAAAAAAAATACAGTGACATTTTGATGTCTGAGAAATGAAAATATCAATTTGGTCTTGAAGAATGTAAAATATATATCAAATTAATCCTTTTTAAGGTAATTTTTATGGACATTTTAGTCTCTGACAAGAATTATTTTGATCCGCATTTTACATTCTTGAATATTGAATATGTATTTTTCATTTCTTAGGGACCAAAATATTGTCATATTTTTTTGTCGATGACCAATTTGGATCTTTACTCTATTTTTTATAAAAACTAATTCACACAAATTTAACATATAATTATAATATTATTGATACAATGTAAGTTGTGTTCTAATAAAGCAGATATATTATATTTTATATATATATATATATATATATATATATATATATATATATTATTTATAAATGACAAAATCTGCGTCCAAGGTGCTTGTGGATGCCCATTCCTCGTGGGGGACCTCTTATACAACATTGTCTCTATTTTTTATTTTAATATAGGTGGCCTGAAGCATCAAGCATCATTATCTGTACAGTTTGGTCAAAGCATTACTCAGGTTCTGTTTTGATCGTAAACGACCATTCCACGCATGATGTATGGGTGTTATGCCATGTTTGGCAGTTGTAAAGAAAATAAAGTAAAATGATTAGTAATTGAGTGATTTAAAAGAAAAAGAAATCAAAGATAAAAATATATCACTTTAATGTTTGAAAGTTTTAATAAAAATATGAAAAGAGATTTTAATTTAGTCATAGAAGTGAATTATAAATTTTACTTTCAATTCTATTAATTTTAATTTTTATTATCCACAACATTATTTATGAGTAAAAAAAAAAGACTATAAATTAAAGTTAAAAATAAATATTTATAAATATAAATGAATATATACACCAATGAGAAAGACGGGGATTGTAGGTTTATAGCTGAAAAAAAAATAATAGGGAAATTTTTTTGAAAGTGATAAGGATTAAAATTATAAAGGATCGTTTACAAATAAAAGTGCCTCCCAAAAACCTTGTATATGAGTTTAGGGAAATTTGAGGTTTTGAGTGATATAAAGTGATTTGAATTGTTATCACACTTTATTACTTAAAAAACTCAAAAAAAGAAAAGGATTAGAGTGTATTTGGATGATGGAATTTAAAAGAGTAATGTATTTTTAGAGATTAATTAAAATACGTCAATATAAAATACTTTGTTTGAATATTAAATGGGTAAAATTTTAATAATAAATAGAATTCAAAACTAAATTTAGGGAATTCGAAATATCACCTCAAAATTAAGAATTTAAAATTTTTTTGTCCCATTTCATGTGCCATCCTCCGCCGCCAATCGTCAGACCAATGCCATCACAATCGTCGGACCGTCGTTGTCATCACAGCCGCCCGCCATTGGTCGTCAGTCGCCAGACCATCGTCGCCTTCGATTGAAACAATTGAATTTTCTAAAATTTCCAATTCTCTCATCCAAACTATCTTTTTGAGTCTTTTTATCAGTCCATTTCATTACTCATCATTTCATTCCATTTCATCAAAACATAACTTTAATTGATGTACCCTGCAACGGCCGATTCTAGAAATACTAGGGCTGAGCAACGCCTCATACAAGCATGAATGTGATGGGAGTGTGGCTGAGGTAATCAAAGATGCCAACATGAACTTTTGAGGGTGGGGTCAATCCACGGTAAAGGCATGCAGCAATACTTTTATCTGTAGTGTAAAAGTGAGCCAAACACAGTCCCATCCATTTTGGACACTGTCTAGTGTTTACTGTTTAGTGGATAATTACATTCATTTTTGTAACAAGTATGAGATGGATCCAATATAATATCAATATGAGACATCCAAGGTGCCGCTTCTTGAAGCTAGTTTAGTTCTCTAATAACTAGTTCTATCTCACATTTTGAACAATTCAGAAAAGAATTATAACATATTACTTTCTTTAAAAATTTGACAATTTCATATATATATTTTTGTCGAAACCGGTGTCATCCACGTGCAATAACGAAAACTAATCCCGTAAAGAAACTGAGGTTCATTTAAGATGTTATCATCTCCTAACAAATGTTTTTTCATATATACCGGTCAGGAGTCGAACATCTGATCACATGCTTAAGGTACCCGAGTACCTATTACTCGTGTCACACCATGTTGGCCAATTTCATATTACTCTTATTGTATGTTTTGTGGGTAATGGAGATGGTTGGATTTGGAAGTTAATAAAATATCTTCAATGGAGGCTCATATCAAAGAAGTCCTTTTTCGTTGTGGTATTTATGGTTTCATGCCATGTGATTCTGGGGGTGATTAGCCAAAATTCCCTTATCTGGATGGCTAGTTCTGCCCAAATTTTAATTTTCTTTTTCGTGTCTCTTTCCCTCAAATACAGCACAACATTCCACATTTAAAATATGATTTGCAATTTGCAGCTCTATATTAATTGAATGCAATTCAGGCTTATTGGCCCGCTAGTAGGTCGTTAAAATTTAAGAAAGGCTAGCAACACTTTATATTGTTGGTGTCATTCCCATTAAATAAAATATGGATCCATATGATTTAGTAAGTTTCACATAAAATTTATTAAATAATAGAAAAAGCGTTAAACACAAGTTTGTTATTAGCATTACTCAACTTTAAAATTAAAACTTGTCAATTAAAGGAACATACGCATAAACCAAAAAAAGATATTATTAAATGGTAACTTCTTTGCATGGTAATACTTAAATTTACAATAATAATACTTGTACATAATTTTATTATATAACTCTTATGTCATTTTCTTTTAGATGATAAAAATATATATATACTCCAAGTCTCCAACACACTTCCTCTCTATTTTTTATTTTCAAACAAGAAAAGTATAAAAAATAATGTGGTATGTAAATAACATAACCCTTAAATTTAATATACTTGATTTTCATGATACCTATCTTAAACTTCAGAAACCTTAAAATTTCGACTAGTAAATATTTAAAATTAAAACTACTTTATTTTCTTTTATTAATAGTCAAAATTTGAAGGTTTAAAGCAATGGTTATTTTATTTCAAAACAATAACAGCTTAATTACTACACTCCCGAACTGATATTGATTAATGATATCAGTTGCTAAATAATTTATTAGAAATTTTAAGACATCAATGTGCAATTATCGATATGAAAATCCGTATAGAAAACAAACACGTCATTTCAATTCAAAATGATTCCCTTGGCAATGGAATTTTGATAATAGACTATTATGGGCGTTTGGGGATACGAGGGTCTTTTCAGCTAATAAATATTTTTCAGCAACACAAGAAAGTAAGATTCTCACCCCTCTCCATGGGAATATTTTTGGGAGAAAATAGCCAAAAAACATTCCTGGGAATGTTAGTTTTCCGGGAATGTGTTATTTAACAAAATATACCAAACGTGAGAAACTAAGATTCCCAAGTTATAATTCCTGATAAACTAAAAATAATCTTCCAACCAAACGCTCCTTTAAGGAAATTTCTTTGCAAAAGTATAATAAGGCCCGCTCAATCACTACAAGGGTATGTAGAAGCACAAGGAGACGAATTGAGACAGCAATGAAAGACTTTTTGTTTGCTTGGAAGACGATTTTTAGAATAGGATGAGGATCTCCTATCCCATTTTAATATACCACATCATGTCCCAACTAATAATATTTTGTCATGCAAGTTAAAATTTTATTTAATATTGAAAACGTAGAATACATGACAAGATATTATTGATTGAGACATGATGTGATATACCAAAATGAGACAGAAGATTTTTATCCTCTAGAATAATCCCGGGGGAGATGTTAGATTGCTAGCAATGTTTACATATGTGTCACGGGTGATAAGGCGGTTTAACTTCTAATGGCCTCATTCTTAGGAATGTCTTTTATAATGCTTCTTGGTTCATTAAGTTTGATAGTAGGTTTATTTCATGAGAATGTAATCAGTTAGTGGATTCTCTAACTTATTTTGCTAAAATTAGTAACTTTAGGGTGTGGTTCCATCATTTTTTTATTGACTCTCTTTTGTGTGACATGCTTTGGAGAAATTTAGCATGCTTCGGCCTAATAAAGTTTGTTTTATGATATAATAAAATAAAATGCTTTTAACTTTTGCACAACTATATGCATAGTTGTTTCTTTTTATCTCTTTCAATCCTTGTCCTTATAAGTTATAATGAATGTAAATATGAATAATTTCTCTAACAAAATTAAAAAGAAAAATCTTACTTTTTCCTCCAATTTTTTTCATAAATTTTCTTATATATTGGGGGGATTGGGGTGGAATCTAAACCAGAAAGTTGGAAAGCATATTTGAAGCACTCAAGTGATTCTTGGAGAGATACATGGCCTCAATGGGTTCTCCATCACAATAGTGAAGGCCTGCTTCTCACTCAAGTCAACTTCACACCCATCTTCAAGTGTCCATTTAAAATCTCTTACCAAATTGGCCACAAAGTACTCAAGGTGAAGCAGTGCCATACTAATTGCAGGACAAACTCTCCTCCCTGCACCAAAAGGCATCATTTTAATTTCTTTAAACCCTTTGATATCAAATTTAGCATCTCCTTCACCATGCCTCAAAAATCTTTCAGGCTTAAACTCCATTGGATCTTCCCACACATTTGGATCCCACCCCATTTCAGCCACAAGAAAATTCACCATTGCATTTTTAGGTATGTCAAAACCATCCACAACAGTGTCTTGAGTTACTGCTCTAGGCAATATAAAGTGACCAGGTGGGTGTCTACGAAAGGTCTCTAACACCACAGCCTTCAAATAAGGCATCCTTTTCAAATGTGCCTCTTCAATGTCTTCACCAGGTTTAACAACTTCCTTAATTTCATCAAACAATTTCTCTTGTACGTTTTGGTACTTCACTAAATTCGACATGGCCCATAACCACGTGGTAGCTGTTGTGTCGGTGCCACCTAGCATAAACTCAGAGCACAAACTCACCAACTCTTCATCCGTTAGCTTGCTTCCACTATCGGGGAGTTTCATATCAAAAAGTGTATCAACATAAGCCTCAAACAGATGTTCACCTTCACCTCCATGATCACCAACCTTGGTTTTCATTTTCTCTTGGCGTGCTTTTATGATTGGGAGGAGCACACTCACTTGATCATGACGAATTTCCAAGATCTCTTTCCATAGTCTTCTAAACACAATCTTGGACAAGATTGGTAGGAAATTCAGCACATTGAATCTAATGAAATTGTGAACTAAACTATGTTGTACCCTTTGAATATTCTTAACCGTGTCCTCATCAAATTTCTCTCCAAAACACATATAAGATAGTAAAACATACATAGTGTAATTGAAATGATCATTAATTGGTATAGCCTTGTTGCCTGTTTCAATATCAACTAGAAGATGTTTCTTGAATATGTTTAATGCCCATTTACGACAATGAGAATATGTATTTAACCTAGAAGGTTGAATTACATGCATAAAGTTTTGGCGTAACAACCTCCAAATGGGACCATAAGGAGAAGTACTAACTGTGTGCTGGTTAGGGAAGAAGACTAGGGTGGTTTGAAGAGCCAAGGGGCGACCAGCAAAGACAGTGCCATTCTTAACAAGTGCTCTATGAGCAGCTTCGTGGGATGTTATGAAAATGGCAGGTGAAGACCCAATGTGAATGGTAACAATGTTGCCATACTTGGAACGCAAAGACCGAAGGATAGGTTCAAGGTCAGCAAAATTTTTTGATGACTTGAGAAGCCACAAAACGTTACCTAATATGGGTATGGTAGGAGGGCTTGGTGGTAGCCTTTTGTTGCGGATGACATTGAGAAGGGCTCGAAGGAAAACGTATAGACAAATAGACGCTATAATAATATATAACCACAACCCCATTTCTTCTATTCTTCTAAGTTTTTTCTTCTTTTTCTTTTTTTAAATAGTGAAACTAAAATCTTTACTCTTACTCCCGGCGAGGCTAATTATTTGAGCACTTATATTATTTATAGGCTGTTCGATGATGATGCATCATTTCAAGAGTTATGATATTTGGCACCGTTATATACATCTCATTTAATTATCTAGTAGGTTTTAATTTCTAATAGCAACACCTTCATCGAGTCCATTAATCGTACTGTTTGATACATGATATATTCACAATATAAATGTAAAATTGTAATTTGCAAGATGTAATTTACAGTAATAATAACTTATGATTAAGTGTTAGCTGTTTCAATTAGTAAAATAATAAAGTTCTAGGCGTTGGCAATAATCCTATTAATAGAGTTTTTTTTTATCTGACCTAAGCATATTACGAAGAGTTGCGTAAAAATCCACGACTTTTGACGACCACAGACAATAATAATGATTTATAGCCATTGTTATAGATCTACTTTTATAAATTTGTTTAAAATATAGGAAAATTATCCATTCATATTGCTCTGTTTTCTCTGTATAAATTGCTCCATTCAGATATTTTGTTTTCCGTCTTCAGAAACCCGCCAATACTAGACAGACATTAATACAAACAACGGATAAAACGCTACAAAAAACACGTTATTTCATGGCAACGCCGCTAAATTACTTTGGGACAATTTACAAATTTCCACAAAATTGACCGTCTACAAGTATGAGGATTTATTATCTCATTTTAATGTCTTTATCTTTATCAATAATATCTTATCACATAATCTATATTTTTTAAATTATAAGAAAATTCAATTTATATGGCAAGATATTATTAATGGGGACAAGATATACCAAAATGAGATATCAATTCTTCATTCCTAACACAATAATCGCAAAATAATTTTAATCTGCCGGATAAAGTTTCTAAGAAATGAAATGTTTTCAAGGAATTTGAAAAAAAATTCGAAAATTTATTGTAATATGAGTCAATCCATTTATTATTATTGCCCAAAATTTTCTTTCACGCTTAAGAGATATCTTGTTTTTTATATCCTAAATTTATTATATATTATATAAAGTCGGTTTGAACCACAGCTAAATATTCAGTGTTTTTTAAAAAAATCACATTATTTTTGTATCTAGTTTTTTTTTTTTTTTTTAATTTTAAGATACCTGCATGTAATCAAAACTTTTAACCAACTAATAAAATATTTATCAAATACACAAATGCTCAAAAACCTTTAAAAAAGTATGCAAATAACACAAATCTTGTTCAAAAGTAGTTCAAAATTATCATAACATCAAAATAGATTTAAATATAAGTTGTTGACACAATTCAAATATAATATATCTAAATAAGCTCATGTGACGGTCAAGCTCCATGAGCTTCCAAGACATCAATAAAGGCGGAAATCCGTGTTACCTCTCTAGGAGATTGTAAGTCCACTCTCTGGAATCGATAGATAAACCACAAATTAGATTGAAACCACTAATTTGGCAACAAAGACATTCAAATTCAACAAGTTGTAACCACCACTAATTACCGGATTTTCCTTGAAAGTTTGTATAAAAAAAGCAAGTTGGGTCTTCAAGTCATCAACTTCAGCAAGTTGGGCCTTCATATCAACTTCAGCAAGTTGTGCTTTTAACCCATCCATTTCAGCTAGCTTTGCCTTTTTCTCATCAACTTCTAATTGTAGCTTTTCAATCTTGGCATTAGCTAATGAAGATGATAACGACACTAGACCAATAACAGGGTCCAAAGATTTGAGAAGGTGTAACACCAATTCCCATTCCAAGGGTCACTCTGCAACCATCAACCATCAATCCAGTTGATCTTGAAATTCAAGGATATTGATGAAGTAATACGATGGGCAAATGCAACACGTTATGGTCTAGTTGCAGGTGTGTTAACTAAGAACGTGAACACAGCCAACACCTTGGGCCAGTTTTATGGTGCACCCCTCAATATAAAATGCATCGGTGGTGTCCTATCTAATAACCATTGATCTTGATTTAAAGTAAAATCAATGGTAAAAAAGCATTTACCTACAACGTGTCAAATAGGTTAACATAAAAAATAATATATATTTATAAATCATTTTATAATTTATGCAAGAAGTTGTTATACAAATTTCATATTTATTTCCAAGTCCCTGTAATATTTTCATGCCATTTACTTTGTAGGCTCAACACATGTGACTTCCTCGCCACCTCCTTCGGCTACAGCTGTAGAAAGCTAGAGTTTCCACCTATCCCCATAACTGCTCAACGCCACCACACCCTCCTCTTGATTTAGAACTCTATTCACTAGTTTATACATTTTTGCAGCATTATATCCTTCTACGTATGGAATTAATTAGCAGCAAGTGAATGTGTTGGTGTAAGCAAATCCCGACAGAATTTTGTTTCCAGTTTCACACTATATCAAAATCCCAACATATCATAACTATTAACTGATAACAATACTAAACCTTTTTTTAGAGGTAACCCATCCCTTTAATTCATGTATTTTAGCATAAATTTGATCCATCCAAAAATCAAAACATAAGTACTTCATCCATTACAAAATAAGGGGGAAATGGGTGGACAACAAAACTAGGAAGACCATGGTGCTGGTTTGGCGATAAGGCTGCAGAGTTTATGATGGAGGTGCACTTTCTTCCTTTGCTCGAAGATTCCATGGATTTGAGGGTTTTGACGCATAGGAGTTTTTTTTTCGGTCACAAATCATTTTTATAGGTTTATTGCAATCAAGTCCCTATAACCGATTTTTTTATTAATGAGTTCAATTTGTACCCACTGTAGCAAGTAAAAATTTGGGCATCACCGATGCACCCAGGGGTGCATCGTAAAACTTGCCAACACCTTGAATTGGATATTGATGCGGGAACATCATGTTGAAGCTACGAGCTGGATTTCCAAAGTTTGAGTTGAATACTAGATGGTTTCTTTCAAGAACAATGTGTCATTTTCTTTTTCTCTTTTTAGCGCCTCCAATCAAGTTTGTTTCATTCAATCTTGCTCTTCCTTTCTGAGTTCGTCACCCTGACATTATTTTCTCTGTTTCCGTGCAAAGAAAAAAAAAATTGTTACGCATTGCTAAAATGTTTCTTGCTTCTAACCATCAAGCGTTCAAAATTTTCTTGTTTCTATCCATGATGGTGGTTAACGTTTGCCTAAAATTGGCATTGATATTTCGAGGTCTATAAAGCCTATTTTGGAACGGCTTATGACTGATGTGAATTCCAACAAATTGACTCATTTCATATAAATATTCATATTTTTATTTTATTTTTTGCTAATGTACATTCTGGCAAGAGGCTTTTGGAACAAGTCCGTGGAGACGCAAGAAGATCGACGAGGACCAAAAGAAGGTTGAAGACTTCTCAGATCTATGAACTTCGACCATTACCTATATCATTTTCAGATTTTGTTTTCTTGATTAGCCGATGTAATTACGGCTTGTATTTTTTTTAGATTCATTTCTCGATTGTTGCTCATTTCTTGATTGTTCATTCCCAAGCTTAAAGTGTTAGCACTTCCAACTTGCGGGGGGTATTAGATATATAGTTAGTTGGAGAGATTAGTTTTTTTGTTAATAATTAGTTGTTGGATCATTAGCCTATATAAAGGCTTGATGTACTCATTTATAATCATTTTCTCATTCTATCAATTCTACATTTCATACTTTTCTCTCATCTTCTTCCATCCTTAATGGATGCCATGTCTCCTAACAAGAAGACTCAAGAACTTTCATATGTAATTGTTCCTGCATCTTAACCAAACAATGTGAACCACCCAATCTGACCAACTCAATGTCATAGTTCTTAAAAATTGAAAAATTTAACAATCAAAATATCTAGTTTTTACAATAACTAACAAATTTACAAATAAGCAACCAACTCTCAAGAAGAACACCAAGAAAACTAAATTATGCTATCATTCTTTGCTGCACCCATGACATTAAGCTGACCTTTAATAGAACATAACTAAATGGGATCAATAATCTCAATAGATTGCTAAAATTGACATATAAACTTACAGATTTCAAAGTAATGTAACAGAACTTTCATACAACTATACCATCAGGCAGAATTAGTCTACTAGAGTACAAGATCACAAGACTCAAAGTAACATTCAGTTTTCAGTCAACTGGAGCAGAAAATAGCAAAACGTCAAGCCTCGGAAATGACATGCACTTTCAACCAACAAGAGCAAAAAATACCAAGACATGCAATTCAAGCAGCTGCATGGAAAGAAAAATATAGATAAACACTATAAAAACAAGAGGTAGCAGCATCATATGGTGACCAAACCATCAAACATCCACCAACACACTCTTCACTTAGACCAAACTATCAAACACTATATAAGAATCCAATATCTCAAGCCTCAGAAGTAACATACAATTTTCACCAAGACTATTAAAACTGTAAAATATGAAAGGCATTCACTGAATTGGATTTCCTCATCTCTGTCCTAGTCTAACAAAATGAGAAACTTCTACCAAGATGAAAAACATATGGTTTTAACTAAATATTTTAACTAAACACACATTCATGATTCACCTAATGGTACGTTGCTATATATGATTATTTAGATTCTATAGCTACGAGATATAACTATATGATTATACTTGTTTATTATAAAATTTATTAAACTTGTTTTCTCACCAGTTACTTAAAATTTTAGAATAAATACTCAAATTGTTCCTTGACAAAAGACCACTGTGATATTTTGTTCCCTAAGAAATGGAAAATACCAACTTAGTCCTCAAGAATATAAAATGCGTGTCAAAATAATACCTGACAGAGACTAAAATGTCCCTAAAAATTATCCTAAAAAGGAACAATTTAACCTGCATTTTACATTTTTGAGGATCAAATTAGTATTTTCTATTTCTCAAGGATCAAAATGTCACCATGCTTTTTTGTCAAGGTCTAATTTGGGCCTTAACTGAAAATTTTATTATACTTGTTTTCTCTTCAAATCTTTAACGGTGAATTGATGAAAAGATCAAATGGTGCTTACTTTCCCGGGGAGGTATTCTTGTCTCAGGGATGTGTGTGTGTGTGTATTGTTTTGCCACATCTTGAATAGATGCTTAAGTTCTGCTATGGCTCACATTGGAAGTTGTTGACTTTGCTCTAAAATACTGCAAATGGTTCACTTAATTACTGTTGGCAGTAGAATGCCTGCATTCAAATTTTGTTTTACATCGTAACCTATATGAAACAAACTATAAGGCCTAAGTTTCTTGTCTGCCATTTGAAGATATATAGTCTGACTTTGTTGACTCTTCTGACAGTGTTCCAACAATTTTCTAACCAACAGTGCACATCTTGAAAATTTTGGGGGAGTCACTAGCTAAAATAAAATATATATGAAAGTAACAAAGTAATATATGACTGAATCAGAACTATCAAAGTTACAAAATAACATATAACATACTAATACAAAGTAAAAAATATATACATAAAAGAAAAAATGACATCTTGAACATTTTTGGGGAGTCCCTAGCTAGAATAATATATATATATATATATATATATATATATGACTGAATCAGAACTATCAAAATGACATATTAATATAAAGTAACAATAAAAAATATAATATAAAAAATGTACTTGCATATAAAGTGTTGCTCTTCCTTCTTTCAAAGACTTGAAATTATCAATAATTGAATCAAAACTAAGAATTTTAACTCTCTTTTTCAATATAATCACCATATTGTCTACAAGAAACCAGAAGAGTTAAGATAAAGTGGATTGCCCACATCAATTAAGTAATATGCATTTGTCTTTCTTGTTTTTGCCACAATTCAGACATAGTTGACAGGTTATTCAAATCTTCTTGGCTAACGACATGTCGACATCAAGAATCAAGTGTTGAAGTTGATATCTCTAATTAATCTTCTCTTGCTCACTAAAAATCCTTAGGAACTAAGCTGAGTTAAAAGTTCTATTGGTTGCTCATTGAACCTGTGATTCAATTATTGTACTTGTTTATCAATTGTAACTAAAAGATGTTCACCGCCATAATGTGATCCTTTTGATGATGA
The DNA here is from genome assembly GCA_039655645.1 of Ammopiptanthus mongolicus. NCBI lineage: Eukaryota > Viridiplantae > Streptophyta > Magnoliopsida > Fabales > Fabaceae > Ammopiptanthus > Ammopiptanthus mongolicus. The sequence continues at coordinate 95,298,072 of CM077343.1, read as the reverse complement.
GAGCGCCCATAGTGTGCTATATAAATAGCATTAAAATCAGGAAAATCAATATCATGTTCACAATTTTCAATAAATCCTGCAAACCATCATATCTCAACTTTTGAATCGATACTTTTGTAGTGTGGACTAGTTGTATGTAGTATTAAGTATATCTTAGGACTTTTATTATAAAGTTTGACAAAGACAATCTGTAGCTCCTATAATCTTTCATCAAGTGTAAAATCAATATGAACTCAAATGAAATCATAATATTATAAGCATCCCCACGTCGAATAAATTGATCCATCAACTCTAATTTTTTTGAAGAACCACACAAGTTGCATCATCATACATATTTATCATACTCCAAATAAAAGAAAAATGTGAGCTCTAACGAGTATCTCCAACTTGTTTCAAAGTGTCCATCTGATTTTCTCCTCTACTAGTATCAATTTCCCCAATCTCCAGCAAGATTGTTATTTATCTAATTTGATAGCTTCTAACTCATCATGGCGCTTACTAGAGGCATATATAATATTGACAACAAAAGTCAAGTTTGAAAAAAAAAAACTGATGGCCATAATAACTTCTCTACAAGCAGCAACCAAAACTGATGGACTATAATAACTTCTCAAGGATTGTCCTTATGCTTATTATATACATTGCTTTGCACATAGATTACAACTTGTTTTGTTTGCTGCTTTTAGAGAAGTTATTATATTTCATCAGTTTTTTTCAAACTTGGCTTTTGTTGTCAATATTATGTCTCTAATAATCGTCATAATGAGTTACAAGTTGTCAAATTAGATGCAATAACACTATGATAGAGATTAGGAAACTTTCTGGTAGAGGAAAAAATCATATTGAAACTTTGAAACAAGTCGAAGATACTCGTTGGAGCTCACATTTTTCTTCTATTTATAGTATGATAAATAAGTATGATGTAACTTGTGTGGAACTTCAAAAAATTAGAGTTGATGGATCAACTTATTCTCAATGTGGGGATGTTGATGTTGCTTATAATATTATGACTTCATTTGAGTTCATATTGATTTTACATGAAAGAGATTATGGGAACTACAGATTATTTTTGTCGAGCTTTACATCAAAATTCCCAACTCCCAAGATATAGTTAATGTTATACAACTAGTCCACACTACAAAAGTATTTATTCAAAAGTTGAGAGATGATGGTTGGCAAAATTTATTGAAAATTGTGAAATTATTTGTGAACATGATATTGATCTTACTAATTTTAATGTTGTTTATATAGCGCATCAAAGGCGTTCTTGTCATCAAAAGGATCACATCAAGGTGGAATATCATTTTAGAGTGGAATATCATTTTAGTTACAATTGATAAGCAATTGCAAGAATTGGATCACAGGTTCAATGAGCAAGCAATGAAGCTTTTAACTCGGTTTAGTTCCTAAGGATGTTTATAAAGCATTTAATATGGATGGTATATGCGCTCTTGCGAACAAATTTTATCCTATGGATTTCAGTGAGCAGAAGATTAATCTGAAATATCGACTTCAACATTTTATTCCTGACGATGTTAGCCAAGAAGATTTGAATAACCTGACAACTATGTATGAATTGTATGAAACTTGGGCAGAAAACAGGGAAGGCAAATACATATTACTTAATTTATCGGGCAATTCGTCTTATCTTAACTCTTTCAGTTTCTATATCGACAAATTTTCAGCAATGACAAGATTGCGTAATAGGGTGGAGGATGAATTTCTTGCAGACAATATGATAATTTATATTGAAAAAGAAATAGCTGAAACTTTTAGTATGATTTAATCATTGATGAGTTCAAGTCTTTAAAGGAATGAAGAACAACACTTTAAATGAAGGCACATTTTTCTTTTATATATTTTATTGTTTCTTTGTATTATTTTGTTATTTTCAAACTTTGTTACTTTGATAGTTCTGATTCAATCATATATTACTTTGTTACTTTTATATATTTTATTTTGGTTAATAGCTAGTGGCTCCCCCAAAAAATTTAGTCAATATCCACCACTGCAAGTGGGTGACCAGTGTTATTGATGGCGGATGGCGGTCCATGACGGAAAGCCAAAAATCCGCCATACAAATGGCGGATGGCGATACGGCCATATGGCGGACAACATAAAAATATTTTAAATATATATATCCATAACAAAAAAAAGCAGAAAAAATATAAAATCCAAAACACTAACAACATATGTCAAGAACCATAAACTAATTTAATAGAAAATATCATATAAGTTACCTATCATAGGCAACTAATAAGGTTAATTACCATTAAGTTCAAGATTTCAAAATGCAAATAACAATAAATGTATGAAAAATGCTATATATTATTTTTAATTATTGATTATGTATCTTATGATTGATTATGGACATTAATTTCATATATATATATATATATATATATACACACATTAACTCTATTGGAATTTAAGCATAGGCCCATATGAGCAGCAGCCCACTCCGTTAGCTTATTATTGTCCAATTTCATATATCCTACCTTATTTTTTTTGTACATTAATTATTATATTATTTAATTATTAGGGTTAACTTTCTATCTTCTTCAACACACAGCCACCAGCACCCTTATCCTCTTCAACATAGCCAGCGCCACCAACATTTCTTCTTCTCTCTTCTCCATCTTAGATCCATAGCAGATCCGTAGCATTCTCCCCCTCCTATTCTTTTGCTTCTATTTCACCGCCAGAGCACGAATCGCATGATACGGCGCCAATTCGCGATTCAGGAGCGATTCGCGCGATACTGAAGCGAATCATCGCCCATTTCGATTCAACCTATAGATATGTATCAAACTTCTCCAAAATCGTATCGAACGAATCGTACGATACTTACTACCATGTTTTCTACCCATTTGGGTCGCAAATCGGGTCAGATCGCACGCCCAAACCCTCTGGAAACCTTGTTTTTTTTTTTTTTTTTTTTGAATTTGGGCACCTTTTCGCCATGCCCGCGTTTCCGCCATGGAACGCCATCGCTTTTCGACCGCCATACATCGCCATGTAAAATCCGCCACACCATGCCATCCATGTAGCGGTTTGTCCAAAACCCGCCACCGATATCCGCCATGGCCGTTTTTTAACAACACTTTGGGTGACGCGCTGCAGTGTTGAAGGAATAATCGTGGTCCGTGTCCAAGGAGAAGGAAGTCACCAACTTGTTTCAGTCTAGGGATTGCAAAAGTAAACACCCCAAAACGTCGTCATTTTGAGGGTGCCATTGCTCCCTCGCTCCAACAAAGCTCCGCCTCTGCTTTCCAAGGATCAGGATGTTCGCTTGGCTGAGTTCACCTATAATTGATTACATTGTAGACAGATTTTTTAAGTCTTCATTCTGAATTTTTCTGTAATTTCTAACATATAGGGGATTTTGGACTCACTAAGACACTAAAAGTAGATAATTTGTGGCTTCTTCGATATGTGTGAAATAGAGTACTTATTGCCTTTTCTTTGAATTTTTTTAATTTTGATGCTTGGTTAGGGTAAACACATTTTACACTTGCAACCAATGATGTGTTGTCACATCATTTAATTAGTTTGGTATCTTATTTGGTTGTTTAACATATTCAAATTCATCAAATGAGATGTCAAAACTAGATTACATGATAGTGTCAAAAAGTGTTACACTGACATCAAAATTAAACTCCTTCAATTCCAAACTAGTTGTTTAAAAGATGTAGGGTTTCATTCTAAATTTGGTTATGTCAAGTTTCCACAGCATTAATAAATCCTGCATACTAACACCATATGCTAATAAGAAGATTTGCAGGATTAGACCGTTTCATTTTTAAATCATACCCCCTCTCTTTCTCGCTCTTTGTGGACACATACTATCATACTCATACTAAGACACCTATTCTAATTCACATATAATCTATATTATCAATCTCGGATAGCAGAGCGTAGCGGCCGACCCCCAAAACTGCTATAGCGAGATAGCGGGAGCAGTATGACCGCTATTTGAAAGTATAGACATATAAGATAAAAATTTAAATATACACATATGTAAATGCTAAAACCTAACAAATTACCCAATAATGCAAACAAACTCATAATATATATTCATAATTCATAAGTTATAATTTGTACTGTAGACTAATGCTGCAAACAAAATCAAGGAACTATCAAAATAGACTAATTCAGCAAACAAAAGTAGAGATTAGACTAATGCTACCAACAAAGGTAGACTACTAATACTGCAAAGAGAATCAAATAAGAGACTGGAGCTGAGACTTGTGGTTGAGTGGATGAAGCAGCCATGACTGAGATGAAAAACCAAACAGAGATGAAAAAGAGAAACCAACAAAAGAGACAAAAACAGAAGAAAGAAGAAATAGAAGAAAAGAACAGAGACGGAGGAAAGAAGAAAAAAAGCATAAGAAAAGAAGAAACAAACTTGTGTTGAAGAAAGAGAGTGGCCGGAAAAGACGGCGTCGGCGAGTGGAGGAGTAGAGGATGGAAGTTGCTTACGAAGAAAGCAGAGTCAAAGCACTTACGAAGAAAGCAGAGTGAAAGTCACTTACGAAGAAAGCAGAGTCAAATTGGTGGAGTTCGTCACTTATGAAGAGAGCAGAGAGTGAAATAGGAACCTAAACCCGAAAACCCGAAAACACCCCTATTTCTTACCGTTAGGCATGCATTAGGGGAGGGCAAAATTGGGTTTTTGGGTTGTCTCTACACATAATGCCGCTTTTTGCCGCTAAAACACGCTACTCACAGAGAAATAGCGGCCGCTATCACCGCTAAGGAAAAATGCTATGCTATACAGACTCCATAGTGCCGAGGAGCCGCTCGACTCCGCTCCTCCGCTATAGCAACGCTATAGCGCACTATTTACTACCCAAAACCATAAATAGTTCTTTTGGACATTTCTCTCCTAACTTTCGTTCACTAATACTTTATCTGTTCATGAGAACCGGAAAGCTTCAATTTCTAAGTTTTCCCTTAACTCATTTGTCCAAGCCATGACCTAGAATATAGTCTCAGTTATGTAAATGTTTAGTTAAAATCATCTTTTACACCTCCCATGATTGCTTTTGCTGGCAACTTCTACCAAGATGTTTATATCACTTGGGGAGATAGCAGTGGCAGGGGTAAGATTCTGAACAATGGTCAGCTTCTTACTCTGTCCCTCGACAGGATCCTTACATAGCTCATACTAATGTGTATAGTGTACACCCAAGGCAAAGGTGACAGAGAACAGCAATTCTACCTCTGGTTCGACCCAACTGCAGATTTTCATAACTATTCCATTCTCTGGAATACTGCACATGCCGTGTAAGTGGAAGTGCAAGCTCTAACAAAACGTTGGAAGGTGAAGAGAAAGAAATAGAAGAATTTATTTTGGATTGTAAGGCTGCTTGCAACTTTAGGCAGTATTTCAAGTAATCTTATTCATGCACAGGAAGAATGACAGACTCCTACTTAAAAATGCATATAGTGATCAAAACAACAAACCAAAAAATTAAGCTTAATTCTTAAGCTCCATTTGACCAATCGAAAAATTAAAGGACCATGTAATCAAAACAACAAAAAAGGGCACTGAACCAACATGACATGCACCACTCTTTCGAGTAGAAATGACTAAAGATATTGTGTGCATGGTATCAAAAAGACAAAATACATTATCAAAATGTCAAAGAAACAAGCCAGCAGAAACCAAATATCAAAGAAGACATCTTACCTAGTTTGGGTACTTAAGATTTTTAGCTTAGCAAATTATGAATGGAACCATTACCATGGATGTTTTCAATGCCAAACAGCATGCAGAAATGACATCCAAGGCAACATGGTCAGACAAATTCTTGTATGGCCGATAACAATATAAAATCATAAATAACAAATTAAACTTACAACTTTGCGTCTGGCCTCCTCGTTAACACAAGATCCATCTTTTTTCAGTGAGCTCAGATACATATCACCTCTACTATAGGGTCGCCCATCTTGTTTTTCCTAAGTTTTTGTACCATATAAGCAGTAATCTTATCATACAACTTCATTTCCAAAAATAATATATAGGACTATACCATTCCATCCCTCTTTCTTGCAAGTGACTTTGAGCCTGTGTGGGGAATTACTTGCTTCTCGCGATTTGCCGCATTTTCTTCAGCTATTTCCTACATAATTAACAAAAGATAAAGTCAATAAATGATATATTGAGTTAGAAAAAAAAAATCAAATTTATGCTTATTACCATAGATTTTTCACTTAGCCTACGTTGCAGACAGACAACCCAATGGTCAGGGGAATCTTTGGTGGGTGCAACAGACAATTTTGCTCGAAACTGAGCTCCCAGTTATAAAAGTCAATAAACAACCTACACTTATTTGTCCTTTCATTTTTTCCCAGGCTAGCTAAGATAAACCTTTGTTGCCCCCATCATCGACAACAAATTTAGTCTTCAAGGCAAACATAATAAAAGTTATCACTAGTAAATAATACAGATAAGAAATCAATATTAATTCAGTTAATTATACTTGATACCTTTACAAATTGGTCATAAATGTTCTCCTTGTATTGCTTGGTAACTTTACACCAATTTTCAAACAGAACGAAAAAATGGTCAAAGTTGCTCGCAATCAACCCCAAAAACCTGCTAGTAAACCAGCAGACTCCCCTACTGGTTGACCTTCCTACTCCACTAGGTCACGACCCATCTCTTGTCACGAATTGCAAACACGTCTTTAATTCTCAGACGTGTTTGTGTAACAACACCCTCGTCATCTGACACATAAAGTAAACCAAACTACTAGTATCCAAAAGTATAACGATAAAAAATATTTGAGAAAAACTACAAAGATGTAAATCACATACTAATAACATCCACTATCCAAAATGTACGAGACTATCTCTGATTTGCCGATGATGAATCTCTAGCCACTTTAGGTTCACGGTGTCAAACATTTTCAGATCCAGGTTACAGACTGAGTGGCTGGGACAGTCGGTAACTTATCTTGAGTAGATGAACCTATGTGAACTATGGGCTCACTCAGAGGTGGACTAACAGATGCAGGCTAAGAAGTGCTCAAAGATGATTCATGTTGATTTGGTGTTGATAGACACCTAGAAGGAGCATGTCTTTTTGTCCGAGGCATGCCTATAAAACCAAAATGTTAATAATTTTAGGTCAAAAACCATAGGGTACAATTGTAAATGAAAGTGCAAGATATTGAGATTTTATTCACATAATAACATCAATATATGCATAAATACAAATATTCATATTAAAGTTATACAAGCGCTAGAATTACTCACCAAAGATAGTAACCAACTACAGGGTAGTTGGTTAACACATGTCTATGAGCCCATAACTTTTCAATGGGTGTAAGTGTAAAATATGAAGAGCCACCAACCGGCTTTCCGACTTGAGGAAACAATTCGGATACTCGTGATTTAGGTTGTATATCATTACGTTCATTGTCTACACAGCCAAGCCGATTCCATTGTGTCTCAATATTATCTAAATACCTTGAACAAAATGTAAGAGTCTCTTGCATAAGGTAGCCTTCTGCAATAGACCCCTCCGGTCGTGCTTTATTACGCACACGATTTTAGTTGTCCTAACTCCTAAGTACCTATTAAACCACAACAAATGTTATTAATAACAACCTTATACACTATTATTTTTTTTAACATAAAATGATATGCCATCACACTTCTTTTACCTTTCAATAGGATACATGCAATGATAATGCACAGGACCTCCAAGCTTAGCTTCTTCAACAAGGTGAACAACCAAGTGAACTATGACAACGAATAATGAAGGAGGAAATAACATTTCCATGTGGCATAATCTGACATTGCAATTTGTCTAAATCTTCAAAATTCAACACTTTACCTCATAATTGTCCAAAGAATGAGCACAACTCCATTAATACTGCTCTCACCTCATTGGGCAACCTTATACGCATGGCCAACGGTAGCAATTGCTCCATCAATATATGACAATCATGACTTTTCAACATTCCATTCCGCTTAAGATTATCCAAATCAATCCACCTAGAAATGTTGCTTGAATAACCATTTGGCACGATGATGTTCCTTAAGATTATCCAAATCAATGCCTTCTTACCTAGATTAGTCATTGTATAGATAGCTGAAGGATACTTTCTATTTTCATCTTGCCAAAGGTCTAGTTTAAAGCCCAAAGCTTTAAGGTCTCTTCGAGCATTGATATGATCTTTGATCTTTGCACTATCATGAATCAAAGTGTAGATTGATAGCACACATTCTTCTCTATATGCATCACATCAACATTGTGGCACAAAGAATTATGCTTCAAATACGGAAGCTCGAAGAATATGCTTTTCTTTTTCCATTGTTAGGCAGTACCCTGTGCAACACATCCACCACGTGTTCTTTTCCCCTTTCTATCTTTGGCCATCGACCAAATGTGACATTAATGTTCCAAGCTTGTTGAAGAATTTCAATACCAGATAATGTTTTTGGTTGTTTCTGAGTCACGGAAGGTTAAAAAATAGTTGATTAAAAGGCCAACTAATTTTAAGGTGGCTTCCCAATTTTCCAAGTATCCCGGGATATGAAGGAACTGGAATCAGATACGATATCAAAATGCCATTGGCTTCCCCATTATTGTATTCTCAAACCAGAAATGCTTATGCTGAACTGATATCATTATCAAAAGGAGGGATTACAGAGTGAATTTATCATTCACACTCTGATACTGGAAAACAGAAAAGGCAAGATGAAAGAAAACGCCACGAGCTCCTCAAGAGGCCTGTCTCCTCCCATCTAATTGCACACTAAATTCTTCCATATCCCACACTTCCTCTCCTTCCCTCTTATATGCATTTCCAGCAAACGAGTTTCCTCCTCACAATACTCCTTGCTAGCTCAGCGTTCAGTTACGAACCAGAAAATATCAGCATGAATGTTCTTATTCCACAATGTGTCCTCCTGAACCATGTGTGCTTATATCATGAATATCAGAATATTTTTTTAATAAAAAATAAATAATTTTAGAATGAGATTACAAGAATACAAAACATGAGGATAAGACATCCTCCCAATCAAACAAAATAGATATAGCAAAAGACCTATGGAATTAGGTCATGCAACAAACCATTCCAATCTATATTCTTACGAAGAAACACTACTAAAGAGGCAATGAGCAAAACATCATACGGAACATAAGAAAAAAAATTATCCCAAATAAACTCCAAAGTAGAAAATACATCCTTGAAAATTGGAGTATTTCTTTCCAACAATAAACACCACATAACATCATAGATAAACCAATTCCGACAACATCTTCACTTCTCTACGAGATTATCAGCATGAATATTCCTCCTATTCCTCTAATTCCTATCCTATACCTGTATAAACCTTAGAAATAAGGACTTTTTCACACACCTCATTTGATTTAGGATTTAACTGGCATGCACGGTCAGTGTAAAGATTTTTTACACTGTCAACCAATCATAAATTGCTACATCATTAGAAATGATTGGCACTTATCATAACTACATTAGAAGTCATAGGTAAAATGGTTTGTGATTGAATGACAATATAAAAAACTTTACATTGATAGTATATCAAAATTAAACTCTTTGATATTTGGTTTTTTTAATAAAAGAAAAAAATTCATTAAAGAAATAAAGATATATATTAGTACAAAAAATTGGAGGATAAGATCCTCTACAAAGATAAATAAAAAAAGTGGAAAACACAGTTGGGAGGAGTCCTCGCTTAGACACCTGACCATGTCCTAGCAGATTAAATTCTTGGGAAACCAAATAAGATAAACCAAAAAAAAATCCCAAAACAAAGAGAGAGAAAGGAAACTCCTAAAAACTAGTCATTGTAAGAGAGCTGACTAGTCCCTTTACAAATCCAACCACAAAAAGCACAAAACCTCATAAATAGCACTTTGTCACAAGATTTTACTTTCCTTCATCTTACCAAACCTCTTAAAATTGAATTTGTAAAAAGTGATAAAATGAACAAGGGCAAGTCGGAACCAAAGCTCACAAACAATACCATGAATTTTGTTCCAAATGAAACGCAGACATGGGCAATGGATAAATGATGAGACACTGTATTGGATGATCTCCTCATGGATAAATATGTGAAGTCATCTAACCTGCAAAAAGTTATTAGTTTATTAATCCTTTTGAGTCAAGCTTTCTAAACAAAATCTTTAACCTTAGAAGGAGTTTAAAATTCCAAATTGGCGTATCCTAGAAGGATATCTCCCTCATGGGAGAATATATGAGGGAAAAAAAGATAGGATTTTCAGGGGGAAAACAGGAGTAGAATTGAAGTTCAAGAATCCAGAATCTCATCAACATTAGAAGAAAAGAGGGTAGAATCAAGTTAAGCCAAAAGTGACTGAAGTTCAATAACTTCTCTATCATTTAAGTCTTGAAAAGATTGAAATTCCAAGAGTAAAGAAAATATGAAAACTAAAACAAACTTTGATAACTAAAACAAACTTTGATTGGAGAATTGTGAACGGTAGATAACTAAAAAAAGCAAGGAAAAGTTTACGCACAGGGGATATCTTCCACCCGAGTATCCAACCGAAATCTAATTTTTGAGCCATCTCCCAATTTTAAAGATACCAAATTTACAAAGACCCGCCTATGTGGCATTCACCGCTACATTGGCACCTAACTATTCAGATGAAGATCATCCTTAGTTCAAATCACCTTATGCCATAAATTCTCTCTAAACATAACCGCTATGACTACAGCAACAATTTGTGATATAACAGACGTTCTTGGACTAAAACTTTCCATGCACTAACACGGACGTTCACCCCACATCAATAATTTGATGCTTTTATGTTTTCATGCTTCGGAGCATATCTCATCCGATAAACAAACACGCTCAGTTGACAAGTTTTTGGACTGCAAATTACCAAGATGCAAACCATTCTACACAGATTGGAGTAAAAATAGCATTACTCCCACTTTCTAGATCAAAATCACAGACACAGATTATTAGATGCAACCGAGGATTGGGTCCTTAAAAATTAATTGCACTAAGTTGTTTTGGGTTCATACCCTTCAAGGACATACTATCAACAAAGATGAATGCAGTATACAAAAATGTAAGTTTTTACCCGTTATTTCAAAGCAATTTTCATTTATGGCATTGTGGCAGATCCAGAGCAGTTTCTTCAACAAATTAATATGATATTCCATTCAAATAACACTTTAAACAGACAAGCAGAATCATCATCAAATACATGAAAAAGGCCATAATCTTCCATTGACAGCCTAATATTTCAAATTAGACAGAATTGTAAAACTTAGCCTGATTGAACAAACTCCCTCCAAAATTTCATTCAAAAAATCATCACTCAGAAAACAGAAGACGCATCATAATGAAAAACACCTACTGTACAAAATCTTTGGTCATACATCAACTGATATGTTCATGGTCTAGGAATCAAGAGACCCAGGTTTAAAGTTCTCCAATCACATTCTGTGCTGCCAACGGCCAAGCGCCAGAAACTGTGTTGTAAAAGCCAGAAATTCGAATTTTCTCAAAAAGTTCGAAATAAACATTATATAGTTCCCAACCTGCTTTATGGGCAAAGAGTATATAATTCATTTGCCTAAAAACAAAATAAAACAAAGCACGAGAATGAAATGATAAAAATTTAATAATCTTAATCAAGTAATACGAGACGTTGGTTCAATGTTCAATGCCAATTTAAACTGACCCAACAGAACAGATATTAAAAAAAGGTTAATGTAGAAGATGGTTAACTGAAGCAACTTTCAATATTTTAGAGATAGGCAACGAACCCTTAGGCCACCGCTATGCAAGGTGCATATTCAAAACTGTCATGAGTTATCTATGTAAGCTAGGCTCAATAAGTTCTCATGAAAATTTCAAAGGTTATACAAACCAATTGATGTTTTTATCCATCCCCACAAGCCTTGTTTCATTATTTATATTTATATTCATATAAAGCATCCTCTGGGGTCCAAACTTTTATCCAACCTTTATAACAACAAGCCTTTTTGTTATATTAGAGATAGGCAACCGATAGGGAAGGTGCATATTCTGAATTGTCATGACTTATCTATGTCTGCTAGGCTCAATCAGTTCTCTTGAAAGTTTCAAAGGTTATACAAACCAATTGAAATTGTTCTCCATCCCCCCAAGCCTTGTTGAAAGGGTCAATTATTTGAAGCTCGACCCGACCCGAAATATGGACATATAGTATGAGAAACTACGGAAAACATGGAGAAGGATCAAGTCCAAGGGTGAAAAGATAATATAAGCCAGCAGCTTAACAGCCTTCTAGTAGGAAAAATAAAATAAGTTTACTGTAAGGAGAATAAAAATAAGGCTTAAAGAATTTAGCCTATTATAGCTACCATTATGCTAACCTGTGACATAATACAAAGTAGGATGTAAAGGAATAAGTGATATAAACTTTGAGAACACGAGGAGGAGCAAAGTCTAAAGCTATAACAAACGCATTGTGCTATCACTCCTTCTCCCACTTTAAAAATGTACTGATTCGTGCAACATTCATTAAAAACTCATAAAATACGTAAGGCTTGATACTGAGAAGATAAAATAGCACACTTGAATTCTGAGTTAGGAGTTTTGGGGGAATGGGTAAGGAACAATGAAATGAAGCATGCCTCTTTAGCAATGTAGCAGCTTGATACAACTAATAAGTCAAGACACTACGGTATTAGAGGCCAAATGTGAAATCCTACACTTTGGAAGTCAATATATCTGCTCTGGGGAAAGTTCAATCACTTTGTCTCCAATACTGCAATGGCAACAACCTCTGCACACTTCTCGTAGAACGAAAATAATGCAGCACAAGCAATCATTCGACCTTCTCTTTCCACAACAACCAAGGAATCCAACGAGTTTAGCATCTATAAGCAGAAAATGGTAAAATATGAGACGTCTAATCAAAATAACCAGTAATGGCCATGTAAGGTATGGTTTCTATCCTCTACATATAGAGCAGATATAGCTAAGAAAACCTCTTCATCAGTCCGCTTAACCAGTATGCCAGATGCCTCAAATGGCTGAATGACTTGTTTTATGACAAAAATCTGTTATTGTGTCATCCGAGTGATAAGACTTGCTAAGATGCTGCACTGGTGTATAACAGTCATGTGCCCTTTAACATTAACATGGACAGTTATTTCAATTTTTCTGCTAATCCTTCAATCTTTTTGTAACTGATGGTTCATAAATGGAAAAAATAAAGGGCAAAGGCCAGCAGATGATGCCCAGAATTCAGACCCAACCCACATATTTACAGCCTTACACAATCAGAGTTTCAACAAACTGCCATGTAATTATCTGCCATCAGTCATACATAACATTTTCATTACTGAAAATTACAATCCCCAAAAAGAAAAAGAAATGTTGAAACAAAGCCATAAAAACCACTTTGCCATTAAATAACACAGCTCTTCATAGTAGGCACCAACATAGATATTTGCTTCCAACCCCTTCTCTGATAATGAAGTGATTGGGAATCTGTAAAGGCTTTCCGGGATTACAATCCATGTGCCTTGACAGCAAAGGTCGCACACTTGGCAGGACTGCACTATATCTAACCGAGGGATTGGTGAACAAAAATCCTTCTCCTACACAAGTAACCGCCTTTAAAGGAAGAAAAGTAGGCTGAGGCTGATGATTTAGTGATCGGGTCAGGTTCTACAGACCCCTATGGTACATAAAGTTTGGTCATACACCAACTGATACGTTCATGTACTATGAATCAAGAGACCCAGGTTTAAAGTTCTGCAATCACATTAGGTGGTGCCAACAGCCAAGCACCAGAAACTATGTTGTAAAAGCCAAAAATTCAAATTTTCCCAAAAAGTTCAGGACTAACACAACAATCAAACCTATATTTACAATGCTGGTACCCTGTAAAGCTCGAAATAAACATAGTCCACACCCTGCTAGATGGGCAAAGAGTATATAATTCATTTGCCAAAAAACAAAATCAAATAAGGCATGGGAATGAAATGGTAACTATTGAATAATCTTAATCAGGTAATAGGAGAAGATTGTTCAATGTTTGATGCCCAATCTAAACTGACACAACAGAACAGATAGTAACAAAAGGTCAACGTAGGAGATGGTAAACGGGTATAGGCAACGCAACCTTAGGCCACCAATATGCAAGGTGCATATTCTAAATTGTAACGACTTATCTATGTCAGCTAGGCTCAATCAATTCTCATGAAAGTTTCAAATGTTATAAAAACCAATTGAAGTGGTTCTCCATCCCCACAAGCCTTGTTTCTTTAGTTATATATATATGAGGCATACTTTTGGGTCCAAACTATATAACAACCCTTTTTGTTATATTGGAGATAGGCAACGCACCTCATGACTTATATATGTCAGCTAGGCTCTATCTGTTCTCATGAAAGTTTCAAAGGATATACAAACCAATTGAAGTTTTTCTCCATCCCCACAAAAGCATCCTCTTGGGTCCAAAACTTTTATACAAACTATATAACAACAAGCCTTGTTATATTAGAGATAGGCAGCGCACCCTTAGGCAACAGATATGAAAGGTGCATATTCTGAATTGAGCCAGACTTAAATATGTCAGCTAGGCTCAATCAGTTCTCATGAAAACATCAAAGATTATACAAACCAATTGATGTTTTTCTCCATCCCCACAAGCCTTGTTTCATTAGTTAGATATATATATGAAGCATCCTCTTGGGTCCAAACTTTATAACAACAAGCCTTGTTGTTATGTTAGAAATAGGCAACGCGCCCTTAGTCAACAGATATGGAAGGTGCATATTCTGAATTGTCATGACTTATCTATGTCTGCTAGGCTCAATCAGTTCTCATGAAAGTTTCAAAGGTTATACAAACCAATTGAAATTGTTACCCATTCCCCCAAGCCTTGTTGAAAGGGTCAATTATTTGAACCTCAACCCGACCCCAAATATGAACATATAGTAGGAGAAACTACGGAAAACATGGAGAAGGATCTAGTCCAAGGGTGAAAAGATGATATGTCATGACTTATCTATGTCTGCTAGGCTCAATCAGTTCTCATGAAAGTTTCAAAGGTTATACAAACCAATTGAAATTGTTACCCATTCCCCCAAGCCTTGTTGAAAGGGTCAATTATTTGAACCTCAACCCGACCCCAAATATGAACATATAGTAGGAGAAACTACGGAAAACATGGAGAAGGATCTAGTCCAAGGGTGAAAAGATGATATAAGCCAGCAGCTTAACAGCCTTCTAGTAGGAAAAATAAAATAAGTTTACTGTAAGGCGAATAAAAATAAGGCTTAAAGAATTTAGCCTATTATAGCTACCATTATGCTAACCTGTGACATAATACAAAGTAGCATGTAAAGGAATAAGTGATATAAACTTTGAGAACACGAGGAGGAGCAAAGTCTAAAGCTATAACAAACCCATTGTGCTATCACTCCTTCTCCCACTTTAAAAATGTACTGATTCGTGCAACATTCATTAAAAACCATTATATCATAAAATACGTAAGGCTTGCTACTGCGAAGTTAAACTAGCACACATGAATTCTGAGTTAGGAGTTTTGGGGGAATGGGGGAGGAACAATGAAATGAAGCATGCCTCTTTAGCAATGTAGCAGCTTGATACAACTAATAAGTCAATACACTAGGGTAATGGATGCCAAATGTGAAATCCTACACTTCGGAAGTCAATTTACCTGCTCTGGGGAAAGTTCGATCACTTTGTCTCCTTTACTGCAATGGCAGCAACCTCTCCACACTTCTCGTAGAACGGAAATAGGGCAGCACAAGCAATTACTCGACCTTCTCTTTCCACAACAACCAAGTAATCCAACGAGTTTAGCATCTATAAGCAGAAAATGGTAAAATATGAGACGGCTAATCAAAATAACCAGTAATGGCCATGTAAGGTATGGTTTCTATCCTCTAAATATAGAGAAGATATAGCTAAGAAAACCTCTTCATCAGTCCGCTTAACCAGTATGCCAGAATCCTCAAATGGCTGAATGATTTGTTTTATGACAAAAATCTGTTATTGTGTCATCCGAGTGATAAGACTTGCTAAGATGCTGCACTGGTGTATAACAATCACGTGCTCTTTAACATTAACATGGACAGTTATTTTAATTTTTCTGCTAATCCTTCAATCTTTTTGTAATTGATGGTTCATAAAAGGAAAAAATAAAGGGCAAAGGCCGGCAGATGATGTCCAGAATTCAGACCCAACCCACATATTTACAGCCTTACACAATCAGAGTTTCAACAAACTGCCATGTAATTATCTGCCATCAGTCATATATAACATATTCATTACTCAAAATTACAATCCCCAAAAAGAAAAAGAAATGTTGAAACAAAGCCATAAAAACCACTTTGCCATAAAATAACACAGCTCTTCATAGTAGGCAGCAACATAGATATTTGCTGCCAACCCCTTCTCTGATAATAAAGTGATTGGGAATCTGTAAAGGCTTTCCGGGATTACAATCCATGTGCATTGACAGCAAAGGTCGCACACTTGGCAGGACTGCACTATATCTAACCGAGGGATTGGTGAACAAAAATCCTTCTCCTACACAAGTAACCACCTTTAAAGGAAGAAAAGTAGGCTGAGGCAACAGCTGGTTTGATGATTTAGTGATCGGGTCAGGTTCTACAGACCCCTATGGTACATAAAGTTTGGTCATACACCAACTGATACGTTCATGTACTAGGAATCAAGAGACCCAGGTTTAAAGTTCTGCAATCACATTAGGTGGTGCCAACGGCCAAGCGCCAGAAACTATGTTGTAAAAGCCAAAAATTCAAATTTTCCCAAAACGTTCAGGACTAACACAACAACCAAACTTATATTTACAATGCTGTTACCCTGTAAAGCTCGAAATAAACATAGTCCATTAGTCCCCACCCTGCTAGATGGGCAAAGAGTATATAATTCATTTGCCACAAAACAAAATCAAATAAGGCATGGGAATGAAGTGGTAACTATTGAAAAATCTCAATCAGGTAATAGGAGAAGATTGTTCAATCTTTAGTGCCCAATTTAAATTGACACAACAGAACAGATAGTAACAAAAGGTCAACGTAGGAGATGGTAAACGGGTATAGGCAACACACCCTTAGGCCACCAATATGCAAGGTGCATATTCTAAATTGTAATGACTTATCTATGTCAGCTAGGCTCAATCAATTCTCATGAAAGTTTCAAAGGTTATAAAAACCAATTGAAGTGGTTCTCCATCCCCACAAGCCTTGTTTCTTTAGTTATATATATATGAAGCATACTTTTGGGTCCAAACTATATAACAACCCTTTTTGTTATATTGGAGATAGGCAACGCACCTCATGACTTACATATATTAGGTAGGCTCTATCAGTTTTCATGAAAGTTTCAAAAGGTTATACAAAACCAATTGAAGTTTTTCTCCATCCCCACAAGCCTTGTTTCATTAGTTATATATATATATATATATGAAGCATCCTCTTGGGTCCAAAACTTTATACAAACTATATAACAACAAGCCTTGTTATATTAGAGATAAGCAGCGGACCCTTAGGCAACCGATATGGAAGGTGCATATTCTGAATTGAGCCAGACTTAAATATGTCAGCTAGGCTCAATCAGTTCTCATGAAAACATCAAAGATTATACAAACCAATTGAAGTTTTTCTCCGTCCCCACAAGCCTTGTTTCATTAGCTATATATATATGAAGCATCCTCTTGGGTCCAAACTTTATAACAACAAGCCTTGTTGTTATATTAGAGATAGGCAACACACCCTTAGGCAACCGATATGGAAGGTGCATATTCTGAATTGTCATGACTTACATATGTCAGCTAGGCTCAATCAATTCACACGAAAGTTTCAAAGGTTATACAAACCAATTGAAGTTTTTCTCCATCCCCACAAGCCTTGTTTTATTAGTTATATATATATATAATATATGAAGCATCCTCTTGGGTCCAAACTTTATAACAACAAACCTTGTTGTTATATTAGAGATAGGCAACACACCCTTAGGCAACCGATATGGAAGGTGCATATTCTGAATTGTCATGACTTACATATGTCAACTAGGCTCAATCAGTTCCCACGAAAGTTTCAAAGGTTATACAAACCAATTGAAGTTTTTCTCCATCCCCACAAGCCTTGTTTCATTAGTTATATGCATCCTTTTGGGTCCAAACTTTTATACAAAATAACAACAAGCCTTGTTGTTATATTAGATAGGCAACGCACCCTTAGGCAACCGATATGGAAGGAGCATATTTTGAATTGTCATGACTTATCTATGTCTGCTAGGCTCAATCAGTACTCATGATAGTTTCAAAGGTTATACAAACCAATTGAAGTTTTTCTCCATCCCCACAAGCCTTGTTTCATTAGTTATTTAGATGTGAAACATCCTTTTTGGGTCCAAACTTCTATACAAACTATATAATATTTGGAAGAAAAAAAGGCACAGATGGAAAACTAAATTTTTTTCTTCAAAATAAGTTGGTTCTTGTTTATATTATCATGAATCCAAATACCCAACCACAGTATGCACGATCACACATGAAATCAATTGACAAGTCCATTCTTTCTTATCTTTCACCCTCAAACTTTACATCAAAAAACAATAATTATATTAATTGAAGAAAAAAGATTGTAGTTTTTTCATGAAAAAAAAATGTGGGATGGACTCGGTATTGGAAAGAGATGACAACCCATCATCTGTGGATACCATCCCTTCTGTTGTCTAGCCGCTGCCTAATTACACCAAACTGACCCTATTTTGAATGAAAAAACAGTTCCTTTTTTTTGCGAACAAAATAAAAATGAAACATTTTTTCTCACAAAACAATACCCAACTGTTTCCTCGTCCAGATTATACGGACTCAGTGCATAGCAAAAACTCCAACTTCGAATCAAAATTTCATCCACGAAATAAAAAGAAAATCAAGAAGATAAAGGTTACTTTTCATCAAAAAGAAAGGAAATCAGAAGCGTGTAGGGCTCATATCAAGTGTAAATTTTGATGGGTCTGTCATTGTGAGAAAAAAACCCAATTCGATGGTATTGGTAATGGAAGAGAAGGGAATGGAATTGAAGGGAATGGAGAGAAAGAGAAAGGGAAAGGGAAAGAGAGAATCGAAGATACCAAAGCCGAACACTTTGGTGAGAAGGGTTTGGCGGCACCTTCGATTCAAAGTTGCGAGAATTTCTATGGCCATCGAATTGGGAAACTCACTCGAGCCCTCTCTCTTTCTAATCACAGCCCACTGTCAATCTGAACCACAACCGCTGGAATTCACAAATATATAGTGATTCTCCGAGTTTTTAGGGTTTCCGATTCTGGTCTGTCAGATTTCATATCATTTGTCATAAATAATAAATAATTCAACACACTACTATTTTCTAGAATATAACTCTAATGTTTTTTTTCCTTTCCTTTATTTGCATTTAAGTATAATAATTCATACTAATCTACAGTTAGCAATTTATGTAATGCACGGATTTTTTAAATTTAGTTATAAATTTAAAAAAATTATATTAAAATATAAATATTTTAAAAAAAAACAGGGGTATTCATGGACTGTGACATAAATTTTGAATTTCCTTTTTTTGAAAAAAAACAAAAAACAAAATTATCTGTAAAAGAAGGTGGTGAAAAGTTGGAACCAGAAACCAAAATGGAGAATTCGAGTAAATGAATAGAAAAAATCTACTGAAAATACAAAACTAAAAGGTAAGAAAAAATTTAAAAAGAAATGTACAAACCTGAAGCGAGAAGATGAGAGGAGGAACAGAAGAGTAGCAGGAATCACGACACCACCTACAGAGTTGAAATGGAAACGAGGAAGGCGGAGAGCCAACCAAATGATGTGAAGATTGTTGGAATGGGAAAAAAAGTTACAGATGAGATAGATAGTGATACTATTACTAAATACTAACCATGAGAAATAGAATATGTGATTATTTTATTTCTCTTTATATAGAGCTATGTCAAAAGCTAAATGCTTTTACTGCAGGTAAGTCTGTAACTCATCAATATTTCCGGTCAAGGATACTGTTCTGTTATTTGTATAACAAATTGGAATACCTTTTTGGATATGTAAAATAATGATTAATGGTTGATAGAACTTGGTTAATAAATATATATGTGATAGATGGATAACTTATTAATTATCTATTGAATTACATTAATTATTAATGAATATATCAGTAGTAGATGGTTAATGTAATTTAGTTGATGGTTAATGTGTTACCTACTTTTAACGTGTGTATCATTAATCAAGTTCAACACATCAATAATCACAAATTTGAACCACATTAATCATTATCGAATTGTTGTCCCAAAAGTTATCACATTCTGTTGTACAAATAACATTTCTGTTTAGCAAAATATTGAATAGTTGCGAAAGATTGATTATTTCTTTTTTTTTTATGAACCACCGTAATTAAGGTTTTTGGCTCCCCAGTGACATCCCGGGATATTCCCACAAGCTTCGGGCCTTTGGACCGGCTATGGGACTAATCCTCGGTCGGTTTCTTAGAGCAGAGAATTAACAATTGGTTTTCGCAACCTCTCAATTAGAGTGTCGTCACCAAGATTCGGACTTGCGTCCTCCTCTTTATGGAGTTGAGATGTTTACCACTCGACCAACCCTTGATTGGTAAAGATTGATTATTTCAATTATTGATTATATGTATAATGAATTATTATTATAAATTATTATAGTAAAATCAATTTTATGTTTGAATGTATTTGCTAAAAACAATTTTCAGATAATCTATCTGGTTTTTATTGTGTAAAAAAATACTTTTATATGAAATTTCAAAGAAGTGTATGAATTTTTTTGTATAATTTAATAATATTTTTTAATAGTAAGTTTTGTATAGGTGAAATGAGAATAATGTTATTGATCTTAAAATAATCTAATAATTTTTTAAATAAGTTTCAAATTTATAACTTATCTAAAAATAGTTTTTTTTTTAAAACAACCGTTTTGTACTTTAATCAAATTTACTAAAGATATCTAATTGAACTCGGAACAGTTTTTTGCAAAATAATATGGGAATTAATCTTTTCTAAAGAACCTACTGAGGTTTTGTTTGGTAAAAATTATCTGATAGTGGATAAGCTAGCTGATAACGGATAATTTAGTTGATAGCAGATGAGCTTATAGCTCATAGCGAATGAGCTAACTGAAAGCGGATAGTGAATAAGCTAATTTATTGGATTGAAAGTGTTTGGTAAAGTTAGCGATTGAACTAATTGATAAATATAAAATGACATAAAAGAACATATTTATATGTTTTTTTACACATTTTTATACATAAAAATATATATTGTTTACTTTAAAATAATTAGCACTTTTAATACATAAATTTATTTTAAATTATTTAGGCTTAATTGCACTTTTCGTCCTTCAACTTTTTCAATTGTGCGCTTTTGATCTCTCAAAAATTTTAATTGCATTTTTCATCCTCAACTTTTTAAATTGTGTAATGAAAGCCTTTATTTTGATCCCTAGAATGATTAATTTTGCAAAATTTCACAAAGTTGAGGGATGAAAAGTGCAATTAATTTTTTCGACGGACCAAAATCATACAATTGAAAAAAGTTGAGAGGCGAAAAGTGTAATTAAAATTTTTGAGGGACCAAAATCGCATAATTAAAAAATTTGAGGGACTAAAGTGCAATCAAGCCAATTATTTATTAGTTGTTTATATACTATTTTAAACTCGAGTCCTGAAATGAAAATATTAGAATTATAATATTTTATTTTTTTTATTTAAGAGAGAATAAAAGGAGAATTTAAATAAATTAGTAAGAATAAAAATGGAAAAAAATAATAATACTCTATAAGCTCAAAAGCTATTTGAAATAACTTATAAAAAAAACGCTATAAGCTAGTAAAAAAATGTTATAAGTTAGTGAGAAAACCATTTAACAAACGGGACTGCAAACTCATTCACTATAAGCTATAGGATTGTACTTGTCAAACTGAGCCTAAGTGTCGAATGAATTGTTATATAAGAAAAATCTCCAACTATTTTTTATATGAAAGCAATGTTACTTGTATGACGTTGTTGGATGGAAGATATACTAAATGAGAAAGTCTTCCTCACACATAATTTTTGAAAGAAAGGAGAAATTCTTCAACATATTCATCCAAATGATGTTTTCAATATGAAGGAAATAAATTAGGGGTATCAAAATAGATCGAGTCTGATGGACTGGTTCAATTAACCAGATATGAAATTGGGTTGAGTTAACAAACTTTAAGCCCGAAATATTTTTAATTCAACCCATCTCGGTTCGAAGATTCGTTGGCCCGACATGGATTGCTGTCCCGAACAATATTTTAAGAATATAATTAAAAATAAAGTTTATTTATGTTGCATATTTAATGTTAATATTAGAATAATAGAATGTGCTAGAAAAGTAATTAAAAGAGAATTTGTATTGAATGCTTGGAAAGATGATTGGTATTGAAGTTGGATGATGTTCATCATGCATTATTGAATTTGAAGGATGATGAATATTGAATTTATTTAGTTTTCAGCATAGTTAAATCATATGTTTTGTTTATATCGGTAAGAAATGAAAAACCAAATATAATTTATTTTAATCTTTTATTATAGGCTAAAATATCATTTTGGTCCCTTAACTTATTTTTTAGTTTCAATTTGGTCCCTTAATTTTTAAAAGTTTCAATTTGGTCCCTTAACTTGTCTTTGTGAACCCAAGTTAGTCCCCTCAGTCAATGACATAACCAAAAGTGACGAAAGTGCCATACATGTTAATAATTTAAATGACCAATTTGAAACTCATTTAAAATTTAAGGGACCAATTTGAAACTCATTTAAAAGTTAAGGGATCAATTTGAAACTCATTTAAAAGTTAAATGACCAATTTAAAACTTGTTAACAATTTAAAGGACCAATTTGAAATTCATTTGTTTATGTCATTGACGGAAAGGATTAACTTGTGTTAACAGAGATAAGTTAAGGGACCAAATTGAAACTTTTAAAAGTTAAGGGACCAAATTGAAACTAAAAAATAAGTTAAGGGACCAAAATAGTATTTTAGCCTTTATTATATTATTTATATTATTAAAAAATGAATTTTTAAAAATTATGGACTCATGAGTTAGTTCTTTTAGACCGTAGCCCTTAGCATTAGGGATGGCAATGGGGCGGGACAGGTGCGGGTAGTGCTTTTCTCACATCCATATCCGTCAATATCCATGGATATTTATGCGGGTAGCGGATATTCATGGATGTCCGTGGATATTTAAGAGTCTAAAATAAAAAGAAAATAAAATAAAATTATACAATATAATATAACAATATATTGTATTAACATTATATGATATACTATATGTATTTTAAAAAAGTTATTATTATGGATTTAACCACTAAAAGGTATGAAATAATAAAGAAAATAAAGTTTATTTCATCTCAAAGTAATAGATGTTATCATAATATATAATATATATTTAATAAAAAATATTTATTATAAATATGCGGGTATCCGTGAGGCGGATATTATGATCTCCATCCTCATTTAATAGGTATCCATTTACTATCCACTACGGATAATCCATACGG
This sequence comes from Ammopiptanthus mongolicus, assembly GCA_039655645.1. NCBI lineage: Eukaryota > Viridiplantae > Streptophyta > Magnoliopsida > Fabales > Fabaceae > Ammopiptanthus > Ammopiptanthus mongolicus. The sequence goes on along the minus strand of CM077343.1, from coordinate 95,274,457 downwards.
ATATCCACGAGTACAGATAATTTTGCCATCGCTACTTAAAATGGTGAGCTGGATTAAAAAATTATTGACCCGCAATTAATTTAATCTAACTCAATTTGACTTGTAAATATGTTGGTTCATTATGGGCGGGGACAATCCAAATTGACAACTTTAAACTCAAGTGATGTTATTCAAAGGGAAGAATATTATGCTTTTTATTACTGATCAAGGTTTCATCCAATAAAATTTTTCTTGATGATTCCTCCAAAAAAAATTATATGAAGTTTTTGTTGAAGCAATGACTATACGAAGAATATTATACTTTTTTTTTTCACTGTAATTTTGTTTTCATTTAGTTTTTCTTATAAGATTTTAATAATGTACGTCCATTATTATGAACATACACGGATGAATGTTTTAAAATAGTTCTGAAAAGTAAATATTGTAGGACATTATTGTATGATTAGAATTTAATTATAAGACAATTATATTTAGTTACGAGGGTGTGTGAATATGAGTGAAAGGAGTTTGAGTCACTTAAAGATGTGATACTAGATTTGATCCATGGATTCATGTATTAAGAGATATCCCTATTTAGATGATTCACTGTATCCCATTGTCATTAAACTAATATCTTCTAATGTGTTATAATTTAAAAAAGAATACTATCTAATACCTTAAAAGTATTGGTTAAGAAATCACAAAAAAAAAAATTATTGAGAAGGAATATATTTAATAATTTAAGAAGTTAAACACTTAAATTTTCAAGAAAACTTACTTTTTTATGTATTCTTTGACCCCTGTATTTAGGACACCTATTAACTAGATCCTAATTTAAATTACATGGAGAGAAAGGTGAGCTTTTAACTTTTAAAACAAAAGCCATGAATGAAATGATGGTTAAGTTAGGGGCAATTTGGACCCTACACGCTGGATATCCGCAAAAAATATCCATGATTGATAGGGTAAATATCTGTTTTGTGGGTACGGATGCGGGTCTGGATAATTACCCGCAAACAGGAGAGGGTATGGATACGGATACTCTAGTACCCAACCCGCCCTGCACCCGCATATATAAATATATATATTTATATATATTTTTATTTATATTAATACATATAATTATAATTATATATCAAATTTTAAAAATAAAATTAAAGTAACCTACGGTTTCTTAATTATTTTTTCCTTTCTGACTTAATCACCTACTGGCCTAAGCACTAACAGCAGTTGCTGATGTTATTTGTGTTATTTTTTTTCCTTTTTCTTAGTTAAAGTGCGGGTAATGGGTGCGGGTATGGGTACTTAGATATCCAGAGGATACGGGTAAGGGTACTTAAGTTGCTACCCACGCGGGTACGGATCCGGATCCGGGTATTTTTTTCAAACGCAGGTATGGAGACGGGTACTATAGTACGGTACCCAGACCCTATCCATTGCCATCCCTAAAGTGTCATTTCCTCCATCTTTTGTCTTTCTTTTCCTATTTATCATTATTTAGAGTAAAGTTCATTTAAGTTCCCACTAATTTTTAAGGTATCATTTTTTGTAAGTGAGAAAAAAAACTAACTGAATAGTTTTGAAGAATGATAAAAAAGGGACATTTTAGTCCCTCCATTTGTTTTCATCCTGAACATATCATTAAAGTGTTGATGTGTATCGTTAGTATATCAGATGTCCATGCAATAATCTCTACATGTATAATTGATCATAAAAATAATCATGCATTGATCCAATAAAATTATCAATTATTATTTAAGTAACTCAATTTAGTCTCGAACAATTTCTAACATGTGATATATTAGTTGTTACATAATATAAGCAACACATTATATGTATCAATATATGTCATATAGATAAATTTAATATATATCTGGATACATTAATGATATTTATCAAAACTTGAACGCTATTTTTAGGATTGAGAAAAAAAACCATTTTTTTCCCTGAAAGCAGAAAAATGGTACCTAAAGTTTTCTTACCGACTAAAATGAGAAATGGGGATCTACTTTTATTTTGATAGGAATTGTGTAATTATTAAGTTATGGTGGGCATGAGGGAGGGCCCCACATCATTCGTCTTCATATTTCTGTGTTGGTCGCCGTGTTTCCACTGGATCGCACACTTCACGTCTCCGACTCCGAGAGAGAGAGAGAGATGACGCGGGGGAAGCAGAAGCTCGAAGCTCAGAAGCGAAACGCTGAGAAGAATCAGAGGGCAAAGGGGTCTCAGCTTGAGGCCAGAGCCGTTGGCCTCAAAATCATCTGTCCTATCTGCAAGGTTTTCTTTTTCTTTTTCTCTTCCTCTTATTCATTTCAATTACTAATTTTTGGGTATTCCTTATTTCTAGATTATCATATTCTTTTTTGGGTACTTGAAAATTATCATAAAGATTGCGATTTTTATCATAGCTTTTCCATTTTGAATATTTGTTTAATGGGGTGTTGGGTTATGCCTATGGCTTCAAATCAGCAGATCTGGGTTTTGGTTATCTTTGATTGCATGACTAATAGTTGTTCCAGTCATTGATAATTTAAACTGAGATGAAATGGAGGGCCATATTGATGCAAGGGCTATTAGAAATACTACTTCGAGTGTTTCAATTATTAATTGGGTTAATAACTATAAGCAAGTTGTGTTCATTACTTGAAAAATAATGTTCTATTCCACTTTGCACATGGTTGTCTTGTTGCCAATTTGTGGTTTATACTTTAGAAATTTAGCCCATAGAAATTTTTCAATAATGTATGATGGAAGTCACGCTACTGCTGGTGGGATACCAGAGCAACTTGTGCAAGTATCCTATTTAGATACTTGTGTTGGTCATCATTTTTTGTGGTTTATGATAATCTCATGTCTTTATTTGATGTGTAATGGAAATGTTACATAAGCTAAAATTTTAAAAAGAGTATTTTTTGCAATGGATATTGGTGGGTTACCTATCCAATGCTGGGTCCCCAACTTAGGTGCATGTTACATTTGCATTTTGCTACCTTTGCTGGGGACTACTTTAATTGTGGACGAGGAAATGTAATCCTTTACAAACTAAGGCGTTAAAGTAATAAAGTTGCAATTGTTATGGTCTACCTTTTAACTTTTGGTAGAAACATATCTCAGATTCAAAGCATCAGGCTTGTAACTTGTCAGATAAGGGAAGATTCTTTCAAAGAAGTGCTACTATTGCTGTGTCAAGGTATTAATGGGTTTGAGATGGATTCTAGATTCTTTAAGAAAAGAAACTATGTTGTTTTTGCTTCTGGAGTTTCTAGAGGATTTGCTCTTTCCAATGGTTGAAGGGACCGGATAGCTATGTCGTTAGCCTTTGCTGGCTATTATTGTGTATTTGTTTTTTTTATAGGAGATTCCATTAACGTCCTTCTCTGCACCGATTGCTTTATTCTTCCTAACTTCATTTTCTTCTTATAAAGGAAAAAAAACTCCTATAATTAACTTTTAAATTTATATTTCAGACACACATGGCTTTTGGTTGTGGAAAAAGTAATTTGTGGCCAAGTTCACTATAGTTACTTTTGAAATTACTCAATATTGGTTCCAAGCTGTGATTTAGATGATGGTCTAAGAGCGGTTGTGCTTGAATTTCATGTGTTTTTTTCTTGTTCCATATGGTGCATTTGTTTCATAGTATGAAAATTTATTCCTAGGAATAAGACAAGAGTTTAGTATAAGTTTAAAAAAATAAATTCCCGGGCATCAATAAACCTTGGGAAAGTATGTTTCCCACGTTTTGGTGGGTTTCTATTCGTATGAGAGAGGATAGTACATTCCTACGAGGTGGGAATGAAAAGCAATGTAGGAAAAACCAAAAATGCCTGTGGTTTCCCACTCTCCTGCTCCCCGATGTGGTGTATGTAGTTGGATCTATAATTGCTGACAACTGCTGTTGTTCTCAATAACGTCATAAGTTGAGCAAAATTGTTCCTTGTTAAGGGACATGTTGCTATTTGTTGCATTAATTCTGTACCGTCGTTTTCTTTCCTTTGTCTCTTTGGTATTCAAAGACCAATAGAGAGACTGAAATTGGCATTGAACGAAAATGTTAAAATATGTAGGAAGAGGTATAGTTCCTTTATGAATGTCTCTGTGGTTAAGAAACAGAATGGAGAAAATTTTTATAAGGTTATTTAAAAAAATTGTTATAGAAGAAATAAGAAAGATGAGAAAGTGGTGAGAGACAATGTTATACATGCAGAAATATCATTTGTTTTTTGTTTTAATAAAAATAATAAATAGTTGTACCATGAAAGAGGGGTATTGTGATAATTATGACATATATTCCCAAGAGTATACATCATGAACCAAATAAACTTCTAATTTATTTCCAGGAATTTTAAATGTTAACCAAACATGTTCTCTAAAATACCCAGTAACTGACATTCTTGGTAATAACATTTCTTGGGAATGTAATTCTCGGGAATATAATTCTAAACTCGAAACAAACACCTCCATAGTGAAGTGAGTTTCATGTGTTGATTGTCATGTTTGTGCATGTCATGTGGTTCTTATAAAATTATGACACTAAATTTAAGATCTGAAGTGTCTTCACTCTTTAGTTGTGAAGTGAGCGGTGTTGGATTAATCATGGTTTTCTAAGGACGTGTTTTATACCTGACAGTTTTCTTTTTTCTAAGTGCTTCTTGGATATGTGGGTTGGGTTGGCTAGCAAAACTTATCACTAGTAGTTGAAGTTATGCTTATGCATAATTATTGCCTGAAAAAAACTCAATGAATGAAGAATTTGGAGGAAGATTTGAGTGTTCCTATACTTCATTTTGAAAACTGAATTATCTCCCATAAGAAGAAATTATAACCTGCATTGAAATTGATGATTACGTGGCTGTGTATGTATTTATATTATCGTTAAAGAGCTTTGTCTAATCTTTAAAAGAACTTTTAATGTGACAAAACTTCTATATATGTGGAATTTCCAAACAATCAGTAGAGACTAAGCTTTTACTTTCAAAGGCTGGTTTCATTTTAGGTGCTTGATCAAAGAGAGGATATCTAGGAAGTGCCAAAATCATTATCAGTAAGGAACTGAAGGATGTATGTCTTAGAGAATAGGATAACTCCTCCCCAACATCCCCTCTATAAGTTTGACCTTGCTACTTAAAAAGAAATACTATATATAGACTAAAAGAACTGGAGGGTTGGTGAACAGAGGTGGAAATTGGGGTTAAGAGCTAGCCTAAACCAAATTGTCATCTTTATTTGATAAAGAAGATAAAATATCGAGGTATAGGGGAATTGAAACTAATTAATACTTCCATGTGTTTAAGATTAGAATTCATGTTGTTCAAATGCCTGATAATATGTGATGCAGGTTATATCATGTATAAGTCGGTTGCCTTTTAGATGCTAAGTTGCTAAACATGCCTGTATATTATGAGTATACAAATTTTGATCTTGCGACATAGGCACAACTGCACAAGTAATATGTATTTATGTTAAGAACAATATACATCCCTGTGCACCTAGATAGAGGTTAGGTCTATCCTGAGTATATATATTAATTACTGATAGGCTTGTCCATCCATGGAAAGGAGCTAGATAAAAGAATCAAATGCATTTAAGAACTGATTAGGTTCAGACCTGCGACCAAATTTATGGGGTTATAACACAACTTTTCCTTCTAATGATCAAGCAGTCAACATATCTAGTGTAACATTCTTTTGTACAAAGTAATTCACTTTTCTTGTTTTCAAAGATACATATAAGGTGTCTTATATAAATGCAGTGTTTTTATGTGTCAATAATATCCTGTGTTATCATCAGTAGTTTATAATTTGACTTAATCGTGTGTGTTTGACCATTCAGGTGCTGGCATTGGTGCTATAGTTAAATAAGTTAATGGGCCTATTCAACTTGCATACTTTTGTGGAATATTTCTGGAAATTATTTGCACTTTTAAATATGTTATAGAACTGTTTTTAGATTTTCTGTGTGTGTATCAGGATTTTTCATAATGCTGTTGCACATTCTTTTTTCAGGTCCAACTTGCAAATCAAAACCAACTTGGTGATCATTATGCCTCGAAACATCCGAAGGAGAAGCGTCCTGCTGAGTCAAGCTAGTGATCTTTTGAGCAAATAGTACAAAAGTTCCAAAAACATTTGCTCTCTTGGCGTCCCTCCTCGCTTTCAATGTAATTTCCTGCATCCAAGTCAGACTGCAACATGTTTTAATTTAACTTTTGTCAATATGCATTGTTGTAAGATCAATGAGTAAAAAACAGCTCCTGTCATGACTAGAATATTATGCGAATGTATCAGTGCAGACTAAGGGCTGTCTTCAACATTACTTGCAGTAATGTCTCTTTGCAAAGCCTCCTTGAGATGGGTTCCTTCCTTGAAACCAATAAGGAATAAAAGGGCGACTCAGTGTACGAGATTCTCACCCAATGGGTTTGGGTAAGATAGATATACGCAGCTTTACTCCCGCAAGTGGAGTGGTTGTTTCCAGAATTTGAATCTAAAAAATGTAAGTTAAAAGAATGAGTTAAATGAGTTAGATTAGATAAATGAGTTTTAGGAAAAAAATCATGCATCTTATTTGTGATTGTGAGCATGTTGCCACAATGTGGTTCTACCTAATCAAGCCCCAAATTGAAGATATTGATCGGCAAGTGTCGATCCCTTTAGCCGCATAACTTGTTTGGAAAAGAATGTGTAGTCTCTCATAGTATTTTAAGTTCTTCTCAACTTACTACAACATATTCTCAGCTACAGAAAAGTAATTCTACTGGTTGGTTTCCTACTCTTTTTCACCAGATGGTTTTTATAAGCTGGATGCAATGGATCGGTTCGTTAAGGCTCCCTTAATGTTGCTTGTGAAGGCTTGCTACATTATGTAGGCAAATTTGTGGGAGGATCCTATTGCAATCTAAGTGTTTATTCGAGTATTAAAGTTAAGGTATGGGGTTTATATTATGACCTTAGTCTTGCAAAGAGCTTGGGTTTCAAATGGTTATGGGAAATACCGATTTCGAGTGACAAGGAATTCAATTTGCCTTTAAGTAAAGTCTTGAGTTTGAGTATTGTGGATGAAAAATAGGTTCTGAAAAAGTTTTGCCTCCATAAATGGGTTTTCCCAACTCGATTCGGATTAGTCGTGATCCAATATGACTTTTGTGTATTGAAAGTCTTGGACAAAGAAAAAGGATTATGAGGTGATTGTAAATCTTGTATTGAATGGGTATCCGATATTATGCTTCACTTGTCTCGAAAATTCCAATCTGCTTCATAAAGTTCGGATGGTACTGTTAGCTTATTCACTCAGGCAAAAATATGCGTGTAGATTTTTTTTACTAGGTCATTTAAGTTCATTCTATTATTGTCTTGCAATTTTGTATTCCTTTTTGGGCTTAGATAATCTATAAAGAAAAGTTTTGGGAAAAAATTACACCACCAAAGTCGGAATGCCCTTTATAATAGCAACTTAGCAAGTATAGATGATAAGAGGTTGTATTATATTTTCATAGCAAATAAGTTGATTAATCGTATACGTATATTTAAATTTTCATATCGGTTCAATAAGTTTTATTTTTTTCAAATCGGTTTTACACGTTATATTTTTTTTCACATTAATCTTTGCTGTCAATTTCGACCTAACGTCGTTAGTTTTGACCTGACGTGACATTGATATTAGTGCTACACGTGTCTTTTGATATAACGTCGTAAGGTCGAAATTGATGAAAATGACTAACATGAAAACGAAACATAACGTGTAGGATCAATTTGAAAAAAATAAAACTTATGGGACCGTTATGAAAATTTAAATAAACATATAGGATCAATCAACCTATTTTGTCCAAACAAATATGAATAAAAATGTTAAGGATAATAGGAATCATTATTTACAAAAACTAATTGTGGCACAATAGAAATTTGCTATATGTTTTTCGAAGTTATTATTCAAATAACTGTAATTCTAAAGTATATTGCCCTATTTTTCTATCTTTTCATGCACGTAAAATGAAACTGAGAAAAGAGTGTTCCATCAAATAACAACTAGTAACTTGGGGAAAAGCATCATCCTCAGGAATATATCTGAACCTAACAAGATTGCGAGTTAATTCTCTTTTCCTTGTCATTTTTTTTTTATCAGTAGGAAATAAAAGCAACAAACACCAAAAGAAACTACATCCTTATTCTTTCCACTCCCATAGCATCAGCTAGTAGAGTAGCAGATAAACTAGGAGGACATTGATGCAACACTCGTGACTCCTGCTCCATGGAAGCTCCCATCTTTGCAAGCCAATCTGATTCTCTTTTCCTTGTCAAATATCAAATATTCTTAATAACATAAGGCCTAAAACTTGTTACGCAAAAAAAGACCTAAAGGCTAAAACTCACACTAAACATGCAACATATTGAGGAAAAATGTTTTTGACACTCTAAATTGCTTTTTCACATTCTTTATGAAATAATTATAATAATTTTTTATTCTACAAAACTATCATTAATTAATAAAGAATATAAGAGTGCCAATAACCCGCTCACCTCTTATAGTTATGTTGCAACTTTCTTTAACACACATGCTGGGTTATCTCACATGCGAAAGTTATAGAACACCAAAACAAGAGGTTTAGATAACAATGAATGCCAAAGATAAATATATCATTTCATGATCATCCTGTATAATATTTCATCTCAAGCACATCGAGTTTATTCCATAAAATGAAACAATAAAATTTATCAACAAAGAAACTTCTCATCCTTGCGTGTATCTATAGGAAGGGAAAATGCAAATATTTATCTGTACAGAAACAAGAAAAATCATACAGACAGCCTTATGCCTATACTTCTTTTCAGTTACAGCAGCATGTCCCTGAACTTGATGCCAACCAAAGTATCCCTCAACTGTCCATATATAAAATCTCTTTCTGTAACTATTTTCAGAAGAAAAGTTCATATACTCCTATAATATTGATATCCTCTCCATCCACCAAATTTTCCTCTCCAAAATTCTCTGTAATCAAAAGCTGCTACGAAATTCGGTTCATTCTTGTAACTTAGAATCATATATTAAATGGAAACAACAAATAATTAGCTACAAGTAACTTCAAGCCATTTGCCTCGTTTAGCTAGACTCGTGAATGAGTTTGTTCAAAAGGGTTGTCAACAAAGCATCCCTCCTCTCTGCTCGGCTCTCTTCTCTCATTCTCCTTTGTTCTTCCCTCTCCCTCCATGCCTGTTCAATCATTAATCTCTCCCTCTCAAGCTTCTCCATTGACTGCCTCCATTCCTGCTCAAACAACTGTCTTTCATGGGCACGCCTTTCCATCATCTCCCTCCACTGCATCTCCATCCTAAGTTGGTGCTGGAAAAATTCCTTCAACATTTCCTGAATACTACTAGTAGTATTACTGACAGCATTTGATGGATTGTTTGCCCTTGAAGACTTCTCCATTGCAACTTTGCCAACTTTCCTTTTGCGGGTATTGCTTCTAACAGGTCTCTCCTCGTCACTATCATCTTCCAACTCATCATCATCTTCTGAGAATTCCTCTGAGGACCGATCTCCACTCAATCTTTTAACCCCTTTCTTTGTCTGAGTTGAACGAGTCTCAGATTCAACAAGCAACCGTTGCATGTTATGTGCTCTTTGGGTAAAGATTGCATGCAATTCTTCAAAAAATGGGCATTGCCGACCATGCTCTGGATCGGATGTCTCTTTTCCCTGCATATAATATTAACATGTAACTTTACTGAGTAGAGGAAGTGAACACTTCCCATCTTAAACATATGGCTTTTTTTATGCATTTTCAAATAACAGAAAATTCACGCATGGCCAATAATATAAAGCATTTTGATAAAGAAAAAGTAGATACAAGAAAATAGAGATCTGGAATTTCATCTTTAAACTAGCATGAAACAATTTAATTTAGGATGAGTTAAGAAGAGGTAAAGCTACAAGCTATAACAAGTGTGAATAAAGGTTAGGCAAAACACTTCCAAGTATAAACCTCCATATATATGAACATTATGCAATTTAATGGTTCACAGTTCACACTCAGTTAGCCTTATATAAACATCATATCATATTTCATTTTTCTTAACCCTTCAACATGAAAAAAAAAGTTCCAAATATTGGATGCATACATTATCACTCACATTTCATAAAAAAAAAAACACCATACTAAATACCAACAAAAAAATGCAAACGGAATGTGCTCTCACTCTTAGTTCTGCTTCCAAATAAATTATCAACTATGATTCAATCATAAGTACATTCATACACAATCGCTTATATCGATCAACTATAGCAACATATGGTTATGAACACAAGGATATGTTTGGATGAGGGTTTTGGAGGGAAAGGAAAGAGATGACTTATTATCTCTAATCTATATTTGAGATTTTTTAGACAATGAAGGAATAAAATGAAAGATGACCCTATAACCTTCCAATAACTAGCTTATTCATTTTTATAAACATTTTATAGTTTTCTTGATTTAGATATGAAAATGAATTCATCCCTTTCCTTTCTCTGTAAAACCCTCCTCCAACCAAACATATCCTAAAAAGCACCAAATTTCAAACCCAGATACATTCTATCACTAAGGCTATGCTGAGATCAATCCGAACAAAAAGGTATAACCTTTATTCAAATAACAAGCTTGCTTTAGCTCTGCCATATATTAAACAGAAAATAATGCAAAATTCACCACGAAATGAAATAAAAGCTATAGAGATAGAAAGGGAGGGAAAGACCTTATAGCGATTAACAAGGTTCTTCCACTTGCATTTGCACTGTTCGGGGCTCCTTCTGAACCCTCTCTCTCTCATCTTCGAGCTCACAATCTCCCAAAGCGTCTTGTTCCGCTTCGATGCGGTGAAGTCCCTCTCCAGTTCCGCTCTGATCGCTATGAACTCCCTCGTCTCCTGCTGGCTCCACTGCGGCTGAGACGGACCCCTCTCCTCCCTCGCCGCCGTCGAGGCCGATATATCGCCGGAGATCATTGACGGCGTCGCCGGGTTCAACAGCGACGGCGGCACAATGCCGAGACGTGCAGCAAGGGCGTCGTCACCTCCGCCACCGAACATTGGCCTCTCTGCTACTACGACGTCGTTTGGATCAAGAATAGGGAATTTGGGATTAGGGTTTTGAGTGTAAAACGTAAAAATGGAAAGCGGTGCGTGCAGCTGAAAGTTGAAGGCTCCAAAGAAAGGCTCCTTTTTTCTTGTTACCGTTTTCTCAAGTTTCTTTGTCGACAAGACAAGAATCGTTGACTATCGCTTTCTAGAAAAATCCGCTTCTTCAAAACGCCAACTTCGTTTCTTGGTTTTACGGTTATACCCCTGCATTTATTTAAAAGTTGATTGTCGGTGCAAAGTTAAACCCGTGCCTTTGGATCAAGTGAATTTAAAGGGTTTTGACTAGTTTAAAGATAAAAAACAACTATTATTCATGGTTTATTTAATTAATTATATAAAGTTAAATGATTTAAGGGTAAATAATTTTTTACTTTCTTAATTTAGATGAGTCAAATTCAATTTAAAATTGGATCATGCTAACTGGTACCTGATGTTAAGAAATATAATAGAAAGCAAAATTTTATTAAAAATTTAAATATATCATTTCTCTAAATATTGGATACACCAATTTTTAATATAATTTTTTTTTGATTCTTTAATGAATATCTTAAAGATATTGATTAACACTTTCCTTTAAAATATATCGTATTTATGGTTAAACATTTACTATTGCAAAGGTGGGTTGAGCTGCCATTTTTATAAAGAAAATTCTATCAAATGTGAAGAAGGAAAAACTCTCGGGACTAAATGTAAGTTTGCAGTGTGTATGCAAATACACGCTAGTAAATTAGGTTAAATGAGACATTCCATAAACTTAATTTTGTAACATATTATTCCTTAAATTATGATAAGAATGTGAAATCATATATTTTTTGTTAAAGATATAGAAAACAAGTAAAGCCTCAACCTTTTAATCAACCAGGCCTACCACAAAATTATGGTTTGAGCTTGACAATATAAGTTTTGTTTAAGAGATGAAAATCTTATGTCTCACTTTCCCGTCATATTGTGTCTCTCATCAATGATAATTTATCATTTAATAAAATAAAATCATAACTTGCTAATATTTACGCGCATCTCAAGCCTTTGATTAGTAGGGAATACCAAATATCATTTTTTGAGAAAGTAAAAATTTGTTCTTGTCTAACTTGTTAGCTGATTAAAACTTTTTCTCCCCTGAGCTTGAAAAAGAGATAACTAATTAATGAGGGTTGATTCCATAATAAACCCTCATGAATTATGAATGCATCAAGCACCTTGAGGATAAGCCGGTGAAAATGAAAATGTATAGTTTTTATAATTTTAAAGCAAGAACCTTCGACAATTGATATTTGCATAAAAGTCCTTCTATCCCCACCCCTACCATAGCAGCTCCCCACCACCAACCGCATCTAGGCTGGACGATGCTTTGGAAGTGGCATCAAGCGGAGTGGCGGAGCCAGGCCCACCATCCACCAGCACCACCTAGAACCAGATATGAACATCGTCTCTGTCACCACCAAGCATGGGTGTCCATGAATTCGGATCCTTTGGCGGCAACCAAAATGTCACACACGAGGGCAATCTCGAAGCCAGCTGCGACGACAAATCCTCTGATGGCTTCAATGATGGGCTTGGAGCACCGCTCCATTTGAACAATTGGTCCTCTCTGGATCCTTCACATCTCCCTTGAAGATGTCTTTTGCAACGATCAGGTCCACACCGTTTGGTTAGCGGGTTCAGAGAATCGGGATGATTAATCATCACCAAGCATGTCATTTGGCTTATGGTTCATGATTATTAGTTTCTCCAACAACAACCAGTCCATGGTCGACCGAATTTATCTTGCCCAGTTCGGTAGCTATACTTTACATGATTATATGTCAAGAAAAACATAAGAAATTTCATCATCATAACAAAAATGTCAACGAAGTAGGTTAGGTGCAACAACAAGTACCTCTTAAAATGAGAAATAAAGTTTTAGTTATGGAAAAATAAATTATTGGAAATGTCTCTTACAGCCCATTTGTTTAAGTTTGAAAAAAGGAGCTTTTAATATAAGGCAATAGAATGATTTTTTGTATAGTTTTTATATAATACATAAGTTATTTCGTGTTTGATTATAATTATAGTAGTTCATACATAGAAGAAAAACATCAATTAATCTATTTCGTCTCTCGAACTTGAAAATTGAAAATGTACAATGATATATAGTACTGTTGAAGTAAATCCGGACATTTTAGTATCTAATCTTAAATTTAACTATTATTATTAATTACTTTTTGAATGATTGAAAAATAAATATAAAAACTATAAATAAATAAAAATAAATATGACTATAAATATTGAAATATTAATTAAACATTCAAATATACCTAAAGATTTAATTGATATGCACTGTTAGTGTAAAGATTTTTTTTATACTGTTAACCAATCACAAATTGTCATATTATTAAAAATGTTTGTATTTTATCATAACTACCTTAAAATTCATACCACATAGGATGGTCAGTGAAAATCTTTACACTGACATATGTATGAAAATTAAACTCATATCCAAAAATGAACATGAACGGATAACATTACATTCATATAATTCTATGATGCTCATTCTTTTATATGTTTAAGTAAAGTTTTCTACGTTATTAATCAATCATTAACTATTCTATTTGTAATTTCTAAGTTAACTATGATAAGAGTCAAACATTTATAATGATCTGGTAATCTTTTTTTGGTCATTGGTCGGGTATCCCCACAGGCAAGTTGTGAGGCTAACACTCGGATTGATGGTGGTGGTTAGGTAAAAAGTTCTCCCCAGAGTGACGACTCTAAGATTCGAACATCTGACATTGCAGATGAAAATCGTCTGGGTCGCAATCCACTTCCACTGCGACTAACTACTATTGGGTTAATGATTTGGTAATCTATGATTACATACCAATTAAATCCTTCTTTTATTCAAGACTTCAGACCCAAGATATTTCATTAAATCTTGAATATTTTTAATAAAATTTTAAATATTTATTATGAAATTATCATCCCCAATCGTGATACCATATAAATTTCCCTTCATATAATTCTTAAGTGACTCAACTATTTTATGCAACTACAATTTACTTCAAATACTTCATATAATTATTGATGTTGTTTATATTGTTAAAAAATGTTGAATTTAACGAGAATTATTTGCAGCTAAAAAAAAAAAATAAGATTGAAGATTCAAATTTGTTCCTGAAAAATTTCATGAACCCACTTTTTGAAATAGACAGATGCAAACACTAGAAGGGGAGTTGAATGGTGTTTGACAAATTTATGCGGAATTTAGAAACTTTTTCGCAAGCACAGACAGGTTGTAATAGACGAGTAAACACTGACAGGTCAATCAGACTGATAACTCATCTCAAGGTTTTCACAGAAAACACACAATCATGCAAAATAAGAAAATTTTTGATAAACACAATTATAAACCCCTTTAGTTAGATGATAGTTAAGACAAATAATCAAACTAAAGAGTTAAGGGAAAGAGAGATCACTCAGCAGGTTTTATCCTGGTTCACCCCTTAACAATGAGGCTACGTCCAGTCCTTGACAGCACCAAGTTTTCTCACTATAACTGATTTAGGTTACAGGACAGACAAGTATTATTTTCATACCTAGCCTCTTCAGGCTCCAGACGAGTATTGTTTTCACACCTAGCCTCTCTAGGCTCCAGACAAGTATTATTTGCGCACTTAGCCTCTTCAGGCTCAGACGGGTTTGTTTGAGAGAAGTTGTAAAAAGATTACACTTTGCAAGTCTTTCACAAGCACTCAGATGAGTGTATTAAAAGTGAAGTTCTAAAAGACTGCGAATTAACTTCAAATGATTGAAGAATAAATAATGAAAGAATGAAGATATAAATGCACAGAGTAATTGCTCTTGATTGCTTTGATCGTTCTCTTGTCTACTGGAATCTTCAAAGTCTTCTTCATTAAATAGGCTTCAAAATTTCAAAGCCGTTGGACACAAAGTCTGAAGTCTTGGCTTCTTGCAGATTTTCAATAAATGCAATAGAGTCGTTCTGATCAGCCATTAAAGCATAGGGAACTTCGCTTATTCTCTTTCATCAGAGTGATACAGACTTTTGATATACCTTTGGTCTCAGCAAGTCTATATACGTGCTTTTTGTTTGCAGAGGGAAGACTTTCCCTTTTGGTGTAAGATGCAGTTGTGTTCAGGCAAAGCACTTTGTTGAAGTTCCTTATCAGAGTCGAGAGCGCTTTCATCCAATGTATTTTTCAACGTTGGTCACTAGACGGATGAGTAGCTTCATTAGACGGGTTGCCTCTTTAACAAAGAGATGACGTCAGTTGCAAAGTCTTTTAGACGGGTGAGTCTTCCTTTGATCAGGCGGTTGAAGACTTCATTAGACGAGTGAACTTCTCTTAGTTCAGACGAGTGAACTTTAGTTAGTTCAGACGTGTGAACTTAAGCTAGTTCAGACGTGTGGACAGTTCATATAGACGCTTAATGTTATAATCTGCACACTAAGTAGACGAGTTAAATTCCACAGACGGGTTCAATTAAATCATTGAATAACTGTTTTAATCTCATCAAAACTAAGGTAAATGCACATCAGACATTTGGAGACTCAACAATTTTAATTCCTAAAAAAAAATCAATTATTTAGTCGCTCAAATTTGCAAACGCGGAATATATTAATCCTAGATTTATTTTCAAAGTCTATTTATTTGCCTATGTGTCTCATGTAACATCCTAAAATTTTAATATGATAATTTTAATAAAAAGATTAAGCTATTAAGAGTTTTAGTGTAAAAAAATTATTAGTAGAAGAATTTATAGGAATGGTTTATTAATTATAAAAGAATGTAAAATTGGAACCTTAACATAAAGAATTCAATTAGAATTCTTTGCAATTGATAAGCGGGCACCACGAATATAATAGTTTATTAAAAAGAATTAAAAAAAAATAATAATAAACCCTTCTACAAGGCTTTCACGTGGAAAGCCATTAAACCCCTCAAATTTTGTTATAAGGATTTGAAAGAAGTGTAGCATCAACTTACAAGGCTTAGTTTTCTCAATTTAAAAGAAAAAACCCAATTTGTTTGTTTTCAGGAGAAGAAGACGGGTAGCGCCGTCAACGGCTACAGTAGCCATAACAATATATAAGAAAACAATATCGAGAGACTGAGTATTGACTAGCGCCATTTGCAATGCTCATCAGCGGGGAGCCACACAGATCCAAGAGAGTCAGTAAAGAGAATAAGGGTTTTTGGTAATCTGCTAGGATTTGTCTTACATAATATTTGGAGCTCTTAGAGATTTTTAAGAAGTGAGTAGAAATACTCTTTCTCACCATTTCCATGGTGCAAATTGTCTTGGGGTTTGGGTTATGATTTCAAAATGCGTTTTTTGGAAAATATTCCTGGTTTGGTCAAATCCTGATTTTACAAATTTGGAGATTTTACTTTTAAGGTGTTCCTGCTGTCAATTAAATGTTTATTATTGAGATTGATGTCATAATATATATGATACATACGTGATTTGATTGAATTGACATGCTATATATGCATTATTTGATGATATTTGTGATATTGGCATGATTCAATAACTGTTAATATGTTGATTGTTGTTTGCTGCAATACCGCCTATGATAGGGGTATCGAAAGTAACACTGCCAATGAATTGGGGTGTCGAAATATGAAATACCGCCATGATGGGGTATTGAAAGTAACATCGCCACACGTTGAGATGTCGAAATGAGTAATACCACCAGTGTACAATGGTTGGTATCGAAATGAATAATGTCACTGAAGAGAAAGTGACATCGAAATACCTTCATGAGTAAGGTAGGCAATGGGACGCCATTGTTATGTGCAGTTTGAAAGTCATATGACATATGAAGATATTTGAGATTGATTGACATATAAGATTTTGTCATATTTGATTTGTGATGTGTTAATGATGACTGTTTACCGTCAATAATAATTTATTTTATTATTATTATTTTATTATACACTATTTAGAAAATAGCGGGTACCATGGACAGTTTTTTCGGTCACCGCACCGGCCGAGAACAATGCTTTTGTGAAAACCTTTTAGAAATGTATTTCTATTCACTGAGATTTTATATCTCATTAGTAATATTGTTTTCAGAGCCTGAGGACGTCCCTGTTGATCATCCAGATATTTTGAAGACTATCTCTTTAGTTTTAGAGCTTAGTTAGTATTGTACGGTATATGCCAGGAGGACCTTTATTATCTTTTAGTTATTTTCTTATGCGAGATGTTATAGACGTCCTGTTTTGAGGTTTTGAAACTGATTATGCTATTTCAGTTTTGAATTAATGTAAACAATTATTTTGGATTAATATTATATTCAGTATTTATTTAAGAAAATTTTTATTTTCCTGATTTTATTTAAATTATTAATTTGGGTTACTAATGTAACGATTGGCGTTACATCTCATTAACCATATTATTTGGTTCGTTAGTGACAAAGGTGCATAATTTCAAGTATTTGTGTTTTAAAATTATGCACCTTTTTCACTTTTTATTCGTTTTCCATATAGGAAACTCGTTATAAGCCATTCAGAACCACTAACGAGTCAGGTAAGATGATTAATGTGACACGTAGGCAAGTAAATGGACGTTGGAACTAGACCGGGGGACTAAAATATCCCGCAATTGTAAGTTTGAGAAACTAAATGGTTAATTTATTTTTTTAAAGACTAAAAACGAGTCTTCGAAATTTTTCAGGGACCAATTTGGACCACTATTCACAAAAATAAATAAATGTGAATAATAATATGAATTGATAATTAAAATTTAATAATGATACCACCACAGGGTGAAGAAAGAAACCTAAAGAGACTAGAGATTCATCTCTCTCCATTTTCCGTGTTTCTCCTTTTCTCATATTCTTTTTGCTAGGGTTTCCATATTTCTGCCCTACACCTCCATCATACACCATCCTCGATGATCCCTTCAACTCTTATCCTAATCAGGAAGGGATGATTCAAACATTTGACATTACACACGAAGATCGTCTGGATCGCAGTCCACTCCCACCACGTCTAAATAACCACTATTGGGTTAATGTTTTGGTAATCTATAATTACATACTAATTAAATCTTTTTTTTATTCGGAACTTGAGACTCAAAATATATCATTAGATCTTGAATATTTTTATGCAAGTACAATTTACTTCAAATACTTTTTTTTGTTACATACTTCAAGCACTTAATATTTTTGGTTAGAATCCACCATAATTAGGGCTTTGGTTCCTTAATGGATTTACGGTATATCCTCATAAGTTTAGATCTTTTAGATCGATATGAGACTAATCTCCGTTCGGATGTTTAGTCACTGTTAAGGTTTTTCGTCCCTCTCTACTATTGTGTTCTGCGGGATTCAAACATAGATCCTTTTCCATAAGCTTAATTTGCGCAATCAACTGAGACATTAGGTAAAAAAAATTTTTTTTTGAAATTAACGAGACCTATTTATTTGCAACCAAAAAACAAAAGAAGACGAAATAAATTTGAATAATAATATGAATTGATAATTAATAATGATTCCACGACAGGGTGAAGAAAGAAACCTGTAGAGAGACGAGATTCACCTATACCCATTATCCGTGTTCCTCTTTTTCTCTGTTTCTCTCTCTGCTAGGGTTTCCGTATCTCCCCCAAACACCTTCATCATCCACCATCCTCGATGTTCCCTTCAATTCTTATCCTAATCAAGAAAGGATTCATCTGAATCCTTTTTTCTTCTTCTCCTTCTTCTTCCACCACTCCACTCATCTCCTCTCTTTCTCTCTTATCCTCATCGCATCAATTATGATCATTATGAACTCCTTCTTCATCGCTCAAAACCTTCGCGTTTTCGGTCCCGGCTTGAATCCTTTCGCACCCTATTGCATTGCCAATCACTCCCTTCCCGCTCGCTAATTCTCTTCCCCATCCATTTCTTATTCTCTTTACAAAAAAAATCCCGAGATTTGATTTCTCCTCGAAAAATATGTAAAATCGGAAAACCCTTCCATACTTGTCGTGCTTAGTTCTAAATTGCCAATAAATTGGATAATTTTGAACCGTTATCGGCGAAATCTGAGTGTTTCTGAACAAACCCTAACTTTTGTCGTCCTTTATTGCTGAAATAGATGCTGGAAGAGCAGCCAGTTTTGTTCAGAAAAAGCCCTTCTAGAAGGCGCATGTTGAGACCTGGGGTGGGTACTGATGACAGAGGTTGGACCTCACTCCATGTTTTCGCTCGCAAAGGTGATCTCAAACTGGTAAGTTCTATATCTGTGTCGTTTTATCCAAATTTACTGCGTTTCTCTTCATGATTTATTAATTATCGATGTTAAATTGTGTATAGTGTATATAATTCCATGCTGCGAATGATGAATTCTGAGAAAGACACCTTATTTACAAGGGAAATAACGATTTGATGTGCCGAAACACAAAAAGTATAGCTGTATTTAGCAATATAGGGAGACTTTCTCGCAGTTTATCGGTGGATTGCATTTGAATTGGTTTTGGTGGCTTCAGTTTCTGGATTTTGGAGTTCTTCCAAAGTGATAACTATTTTTGTGATTATTATCAATGTCACAAATCATGTAATATACTTGCCTATTCCCATTTGGTTTAACTTATAACCGGACGCCAATCCTCAGAATGAGGACATAAGAAAACCTTGTAATAACTATGATGATGAAGCTTACAAGTAGTAGTCACTCACACTCAAATCCTAATCCTAATACACCTAAACACTCTGTGATTAGCAATACTATCTTCCCCTAACTACTGAATTTTCAATGGGTCAAGCACAAAATTAGGTACAAGCCACTTAGAACACCTTTAACAATTGTTTTTAAATTTGAGATTTATTGCTCAAAGATATCAAATGCAAGATTTTTTTTTTTTTTTTTGTAAATGCTCTTGTGCTCTTTTAATCATTTCTCACATTGTTAGTGGAAAATAGTTTTCACTTTGGGTGGTGCATGTAATAATAATTAGTAGCATGGAGAGAAATGGTTATGTGCAGCATTTTCTTGGTTTATAAATGTGAGTTTGAGGTGTTTAGTAAAGTTCTCAAACTTGTTTTTTATAATCCAGCTACAAGAAATGCCGTAGTGGTGTAAAATATGTAAAATTTAGGTGTTCTGTTTCTGGGAAATGTGGATGAACCTATTGCAAAGGTGAGGTTATTCCTAGGTTAAATAGAAGCTGGATCCACATCTGACCTCACCTCTTCTACTAATGTTGTGTTTGGTACTGCGGTAGTATATTACGGTGAGCAATAAATCACGGCAGAAGTGGCAGAATTGTAATTAATTTTGATAAAAAGTGAAAGCTGCTATGGAGCAGCTTCCACGTCCAGGAGAAATGGACGTGGATTTGGTAATCACAATGTGATACCAAACAAGCTATAAATGTTGTTCAACTGTTCAAATGATAATGTGTTTTGGTTATATACTTGTGTTGCTTACGTGGTGATATTATTCTGTTATTTTAATGGTGACAAATGTTTTGAAACTTCTATCCTTGTTGGATGATTCATTTTATATTCCTTCAAGAATTAATACTATATATCATATTTTTAGCAAAAGTTTTCTCAATGTTTCTGAACAGGTAAAAAAACTTCTCGATGAAGGAATTGATGTCAATGTGACTGCATGGGGCCCTAAATCAAAAGGGGTGACCCCTCTCCACCTCGCAGCTGAAGGTGGCCACCTTGAAGTGATGGATGAACTGCTTGAGCGTGGTGCCAACATTGATGCTAGAACTAAGGGTGCTTGTGGCTGTAAGTTATTTAGGCTTCCTCTGCAGACTTTACTGTTACTATGTCTGTGAACACTGCTTTCAAAATTTCAAATTTCATAATGATGAGTATGTCCTTCTCCTGAACCAGGGACACCACTCCACATTGCAGCTAAAGAAAGGAGGAGGGACGCTGTGAAATTCTTGATTGAGAATGGAGCATTCTTGCCACCTGATATCAACGATAGCAGATTTAATCCTCCACTTCATTACTGCCCAGGACTTGAATGGGCTTATGAGGAGATGAAGCGACTTAAACAGGAAGACTTATCTGCGGGTGAGACATCTTACAGCTCTGAAAGCTGATTTACTCTGGAGGGATTTTGGTTGATGTTTGGATCTGTGTGAATAAATGAAGAATTGAAATAAGCAACCTATTGCTATGAATGGGTTGTTTCATGTATGGAGTAATGGATACATGTTACTATTTTAATATGTTGAATATTATGGAAACAGTGATTTACAATTATTGATGTGATATATGGTGTGCATTTGTTGATACGGTCATTTATGCATCGTGCACACAATGCTTTGTTCGAGCTCAAAGCCGGGGATGAAAGTATTACTATTATGAAATGATCATTTTTCTTGTGAACAATGAAATTTTTACAACCCTGCATCTAGATTTGTTTATCATCTTCGTAAATTATTTGGGAAAATAATGTTACTCATAAAAGCTATTTGTACTTTTTGGTAATAATATCTTTGATTAATCATCTTAAAAATTGTGGATATGTTTTTACTGAAAAAACTATAAATCGAAAATGCTATTCTTATAGACCAAAATGCATTTTATTTCTATAAACTGTGGGGCAAAAGCCCAAACTACACCACAGGTCCACAACTACGCTACTGAAATCAACCGAATTAGTATCAGCTATAACAAAGCCGAAGAAATAAAAGGAGGAGAGCAAAAAGGTGATGAACACCAACTGGGAGGGAGTTGGATTGCTTGGCCCAAAGATCGGCACATTAATTTCCTTCTCTGAAAAGGTCTGCTTATGCTGCTGCATATGAACATCCCTTGGACGAAAAAGCAACTATGAGATGGGAGCACAAGGATGCCAGCAAGTACAACTCCTGTTAGAAAATGCGAGGCCCCCTTTGAATCCACTTCATGAACGATCTTCCTTAGTCCCTGATCGTACGCGAATTTTAAACCATGATAAACTTCCCAAAGTTCAGCCATAGTGATGGAATGGAATGGAAGGTTAGGCTAGCATGAAGTACCTTGTCATATGGAACATGGGTGTACCACTAATTTTAACTTGAATGAACTATCATTTCAGGTACGACAATTAATTTTTATAATATTTATTATTTGCAAATTACATTTTTACTCAGCTCTTCACCATTACCAATTCATCACTCAACCGGCCACCGCCACCACCACCACCACCACTGCTCAACCCATCAGCCTCCAAAAGAACCTAGCAACTACACCATTCTTGCAAAAAAAATTTCCTGATTTTCAACCTACCCCAGATTTCCTTGTAAGAACGGTTCCTCATTTCAAGGTGATTTATCATTCACTAATTGTCGTGGTGGTCCTGTGTTCAAGAACAAGGATGAGAACAAGCAAGGTGTGCCTGGGTTTTATGGAAAAATGAGAACTTGCAAGGTGGTCCTTTGCGAACAAGGATGAGAACTTGGAACAGCAAGTGAATGGGGTTTTCATTAATGATGTTGAGGTATGCCTGGGTTTTATGGAAAAATGCTAGAAACTGATCATCTCAGCTCACCATTTATAGATTTTTTTTACAAATTTCAAATCACCCAAAATTGTCAACGCGCTAATAACAATATTTATGACTTCATGTGGCAGTCAGCGTGATCAACAGTTGTAAGGAAATCAATTGAAAAGCTTGATTTAAATATACAAAAAAAAAAAATTATAAATAGAGAATAGAGAATATTCAAAAGTAGGCTTTTGGCGTATTTGAATCGTTGAATTGATTTCGTCTTCTCTCACCAACGAGTAAATATCCGATTTGAGGTATAAAATTATAGGTTCGTATTAACTTAGTCTCTTATATTATTAATATTTTAATATCATCTCTAGAATTACAGAAAATTAATTAGATTCGACTATCCGTTGGTATTTATATGGAGTATAATAATATTAAGTTGATAATGTTAATGATGTATTTGCTAACGGATCTAAATAGAGAGACGAATCTGATTAACATTTTATAATTTTAAAGATTATTTTAAAATATTAATAATATAAAAAACTAAATTAATACAATCCTATAATTTTAGGGATCATCCTTTCTACACAACGTACCATGTGAAATCCATTCCTACAATAGAAAACTGAATCGTAAATATTGTTTCTCAAGTATGTCTCGCTCTCGGTGTTGATTTGTAGGACTTCAACACCTCACCCAAACTAAGAAATAATATTATCCTTTTATTTTGAGATATATATTTCTAATACAAATAAAAAAAATCTTACATTATAGAGATGCAACATGTAATATAATCAATAAAAAAATATCCAAAAGGAAGTTATTGTCGTATTTGAATTGTTGAATGAATGAATTGGCAATTGCATATCTCACCCTTTGAAACAGCCAAACAGCGAAGCAGGCTTGGGTCTATTCCTATCCTTTCCGGTTGCATCTTAAATACTAGTCCACTATATGTGTGAGACGCATGGGCACCTCTCTGATCTCTCTCTCATATCCACCACACGTTGCCACGTGAATTTCCCTATCTCCTTCTCCCAAACTACCTTTATAAAACCTAATTAATTAAAATATAATTTTGTTATACCAAAAAATATATATATAATTTTGTTGATGTTTTGAAATGAATAATATTATTTGTACACCTGGATTCTGGATACCTGGATGACACCTGTTACACTTGGTTAATACAGTTTAAATACGTGGTTAATTACGTCAGTAGATGGTTAACCAAGTTCAAGACACCATTAATCATTATTGTGAACACTATGAATCAAATTTGAAGGTGTACAAAAAAATAGCATGCATCCATGTAGGATGCATGGTGGGTTAATTACATGGATAACGCAATTCAAATACGTGGTTAATTACGTTCAGTGGATGGTTAATGGATGTAACAAGGGGTCACAACTCATTAACCATCCACTAAACGTAATTAACCACATATTTGAACTGCATTAATCACGATTTTCAGGTTCAAATACGTGGTTAATTACGTTCACTGAACGCAGTATAACACCTGAAAATCATGGTTAATGCAGTTCAAATACGTGGTTAATTACGTTCAGTTGATGGTTAATGAGTTGTGACCCCTTGTTATATCCATTAACCATCCACTGAACGTAATTAATCACGTATTTGAACTGCGTTAACCATATAAAGCAGGTGTCACCTAGGTGTCTAGAATCCAGTTGTACAAATAACATTAATCTTTTCAAATACACCCTAATTCTTTAAAAACCCGACTTTTATATCCCAGAAACGTCCTCCCATCCGATTATACAAGTGGGATGTAGAGGTGAGCATAACCCGATCCGGTCCGTCAACCCGTCTCAACCCCAAAGCTTCGGGTCGGATCAGACCCTAACTCGTGGTGAAAGAGGGACGAACCTGCGTCCTACTAAGTGACCCGAGGCCAGGTTAGGGACGGGTTCGGATTGACCTTAGGGTCACCCGACCGGCCCCTATACTACTCATATCATTATTTTATCTACCATTTTACTGCACCCACTCCCGTACCAAACTATCAATCAATGTAGTAAACTAAGTTTTAGGTTCAATTTCCAAGTTTCTAATTGCTCAGTATCTCATACTCGATTTTGAAAGAACTTGGTGAATTATTAAGGCACCGTGACCGTGACATATGAATATAGGAAGGAATTGAATAATGATATACAGTATCATAAATTCATAACCTTGCTTATCATCTGTTCGACTATTCCATTTAATTGAGAGCATTATTTTGTGCAAGCATATGCCCGTTAGTATGTTGTTGCTGTTAATGATCACACTTGATTGCACCGTGAAGTGAACATTCAATTTTATATTTGATTGTGGATTTTTTCAATTTGGTTCTTTTCATTGGATCTATTCAACTTAGGCCCCCCCGGATCCCGTCCATCTTAGTCCGATCTTAAATCAATCCGCATATGATCGGATTTTTTCGGACCTAGAGACGAGTTCAAGTTCAAAGAATTGGTTCGATCAACGTTTAGGATCGGGTAAAGGACAAACTTAATCCGTCCCAACCCGTTCCACGCTCATCCCTAGTGGGAAGGGATCTTTCGGGTGACTGAATTTTTTTAATAGGAGAAAGAAAGACACATATAATAAAATAATATTATTTTATATATTATTTTATTATATGAGGAGTGGAACTCTATACAACTATTGCTTCATTATCTTGAACGGCATTGTCATTTCATCAATGCCACCGCCATTATGCTCCTCTCCATTTACACCACACCGTCATGCCCTAAAAGGCAAAAGAATTTCACACGACACATTTCTCCAACTTCACATACACGTACTCCTTTTGAAGCACTTATAGACAAATATTCACTTTCAGCTTTCAAGTTTCAAGGACACAGAACCCACAATCCACAAACACAATAAAGTTGATTATTCATAGTTCCAAACTTAGAAACAAAAAACCTTTTATAACCAATAACAAAAAGGTGTTAGATTCTTTCTCGATCATTTTCTTTTTTCTTTTTAACTCTTACAAAATAAAAAATAAAAAATAAAAAACTCTTACTAAATAAAAAAAGAAAGCCTCAAACTTGGATAGAAAAATCAGTTACCGGCATCCTGGGCAAGATTAGAACAGCCACCGCTTGAAACCCTTGAGGCAAATCCACCTCCCATAGCCTCGGCGGGGCCGCCACCACATCCACCACAGAAATCCGGCCACCAGAAACGACACAAACCCTTCCTCCATGAGCAGTAAGCTGATCAGCCCCTTTGAGCCTCTCAGACTCCATGACCTCTTCCCAAGCATCTTCTTCATCCACGTACTTCCTCAGACAACCCTTCACCTCATCCACCACGTACATCACCTCCTCCTCCATCGCCGCCACCGGTCCCCTCCACCCACTTAACATCCCCTCCGGCATCTCCTTCCACGCATCTTCTTCCACATCGTACACTACCCCTTCTTTCGCAGCATCTCCTTTCACGTTCACCATGCATAACTTCCTCTTCCACCCAACCGCATCTATTGCTTCTCTACTAAACCTCCCATCTTTAAGACAAGTTTTTCTCTCCCAACGCTCCCCGTTGTTGCTCGGATCCCACTTCTCCATCGATCTGGCCACGTCGTTGGAGAAGTGGGTCCCAATCCCGCTGGCCACGTACACCGCGCCGCGTGATGCTCCCAGAGCGCACCAGCGACGCGGAGTGGCCAGCGGGGGACCAAAGTTCCAAGTTTGGGATAGTGGGTTGAAGATCAAGGGGCGAGAGAGTGCTGGGGTGAGGTTGTGGGTGGTGGCGGCCAGGAGGATGAGGTTGCCGGAGATGGATATGGATTGGATGGATAGGTTGCGGGAAAGGAAGGAAGGGTGGCGGAGGAGGAGGTGGTGGAGGGGTGGATGGGGTGGCGGTGGAGGGAGGATGTGCCATGTGGTTGAGATGGGATCGAAGTTGTAGAATTGAATTGAGTTGGAACGATGAGGGGTTTGAAGAGATGGTGAGTGTGGTGAAGATGGTGTTGGTGATAAAATGGCGTAGAGAGAGAAGAAGGGAGGGAAGGAAGGGGAGTATATGAGGCGACGCCATGAGTGGCAGATTGAGAAGAGAAGGGAAGGGTGGATGCGAGAGAGACATAGTTGGGCTATGTGATCAGGGAGGCCTGGTATCAGAGGTTGTTGTTGGTGGTGGTGGTGGTCACGGTGGTGCTTATGGCGTTTGGTGGTGGCAGGGGTTACTTGTGCAGTGGATCTGTTGGTCATGGAATTATTAACCATTGATTTTGCTTTTGGTTTTTATTATGAATTCATATTAGAAGGTGCAAAGAGAAAAAGTGGGATTTGATTTGGTTTGGTTTGATTTGATTTAGAGTTGGTACTATTTTGGATGATGATGACTGATGAGGAAGGTACGTAACTACTTATTATTAAAGTTGGAAAATGTTTCCTTTTTTTACATTTTGTATCAACACACTATGTTCACTTGTTAAGGCGAGTACTTATTTTATATTTTGAGGCAGACTTTAATTTGAATCCAATATCGACGTAACACGTGTTCTATTTGAGGTATAAAAATATAATTTTTTGAAATAAAAAGCTAAAGTAAGAGGGACTCTGCCGGTTTCACCTTTTTGGTTCATAAAAAGTCATGCTGCCTTTCCAACTGCCCTGCTGTCCAATAATAATAATAAATAGGTTTAGTTACATGTTTTTTGTCCCTTAATTTTTTTTTAATTGTGTGATTTTGATTTTATATTTTTCATTTTTTAATTTTTAAAAATTATTTAATGAAAGTCTTTATTTTGGTCCCTAAAAGAATTAATTTTATACAATTTCATAAAATTGAGGGATAAAAAGTGTAATTAAATTTTTTAAGGGACCAAAATCGCACTATAAAAAACGTTAAGGGACGAAAAGTGCAATTAAAATTTTTTAGGAACCAAAATCACATAATTAAAAAAATGGAAGGAATAAAAATACAATTAAACCTAATAAATATAAAGTTATATCTAACTGCATTTCTAACTAGATTTCGAAATTGAGGTGACATAAATATGCAAAGTTTTTATTTTTAAAAAAATCGAAAAGTTATTTTTATATTTTGTTATTAAGTTTATCTAATGAGTGTCGAAGGTGTTTGATTTTATGAGGGGGAATATTAGAATTATATTTATTCATGCCAATTGTGATTTTAGTAAAAATATAACTATTTGATATCGACATGTGATTGATTTGAGTGGTAAGGGATTCAAACACTTTAAATAAGTGGTCAGGGGTTCGATTCTTGACTCTTATGTATACAGAAAACTTGGTTGGGAGGGAAGAATCCACTCTGTGTGCCCAACAGGTTCCCTGACGGAGATTAGTCACTGTTAATAATGATAGATACTTCATACCTATGTCATGGTTATATATATATATATATATATATATATATATATATATATATAAAAGTAATTGGTTACTCTAAAAATATTAGAATTATATTTGCTTTCAAACGTGATTCTAGTAAAAGTTATATAAAGTAACTTTTGTGTTAAGTTGAAAAATTTATATTTATACTAAGTTTTATATCGAATTTGTTTTTTTAAATAAAAATATCTAAATATAAAATCATTTCATTTTAAATTCAATTGTAATTAAATAATTTTATAAAATTAATTTTATTAAAAACTATGTGTATCAAACACTCTTCTAAACTCAACAAGATGAGTCTTTTTACTTTATTTTGATAAGGTAATTGCTAACAATTATTTTAAGGATATTATAATGAAATTAAAAATTAAAGATAGCTTGTATAAATAAATCATGTATTTAATATATTAAAAAATATTATATTTACTCTTTAATATAAATACCATTTTTTTTCCTCAGCTAGTGTTCTTAAAGCCTCAATTAACAAATTTTAAAAAGTAATCATTTTTTTTACCAAAATAGTAATCATTTATAAAGAAGTATTTTCAAATATGCTATAAATATATTGAGTAACATATCATGTGTGTTTAAATCATTTTTATATTGTTATGTTATTTCTTGTGTTATTATTATTCGTCGTGCTGTCACACATTGCTTTTCTTAAAATTTGGATTTTGCATTGCTTATATCAATGGACGTTACCGTAAGTGACTGGGCGGAAGTTTGATGTATGTACTTTGTACTAATTGTATATTGACGTTTGACATCTATTGTTTTTGTTATATGTGAGACAGTGAGAGCCAACATTCTATATTTACTTATTTTGGTAATATCATTTTATGTTCTAGGCATAAAAGCCTTTTTTTTTTAGACCTTAAAAATCACTTTTGACTTCAACTAATCGAGATGAAGTTAGAAGCTTTATTTAAGGGAGCAAACCTCTCACACCAATTGTTTCTTCCATTAACAAAAATTTAAATTCGAGATTTTGATTAAAAGAAATCAAACTCATTTTATAAATAAAATTTTTTGATGAATTGTTTCATGAGACATAATTATTTTTATATTAATTTTATTTATCTATTTTAAAGTTTTTAAAAATGATTAATACTAAGTATTATTCAATTTATCAAATTAATTTTAAAATAATTTATAAAATTATCTTAGATTTAATCGTATAGTACCTTACTTTTATTTATATATAAAATAAATGATTATTTGTATCGTGCTAACCATAATACAATAGCACGTGTTAAAGCAACACTTACCAATGGAAGTGTAGTTTAGGTCCACATGGTTTTGTGTGTTTGAAGCAACTTGATAACCAGCGACGAACCTATAAAAGAAGTGTTGTGAGTTCAAAGTAAAAAATTAATTAATTATTAAATAATAATGTGATTTTTAATTTAATTTTAACAAAGCAATTTACAAGTATATTTAATTACTTATTTAGTAATTTATTTAACCTTGTAAGCTTATATCTCAATAATTATGGGTCTTACAATATACTAAGTGCTAACAAGTGCTTGAAGAATACGAATCCATAAAATAAATTAAAAAATTAAGTATATAACTTCTCAAGATATTAAATACATTATTTTTTTATGAAAGCTTTTTTTTTTTGATTTCTTAATCAATGATCTTAGAGCACTAATTAATATTTCTCCTTATATTATATGTAAAAGTTTCCGTATTCTACACATTAAGACAAGCTCAGGTTAAAAAAATGGGTCATACTAATAAACGTCCTAAAAACATTAATTAAGAAATCTCATAAAGCAATTTTTATCGAAAAATTTTAGTATATAATTTATTTAAATATTGAATATATATCAATTCCTAAGAAAAACTTTCTTTTGCTGATTTGCAGTCTTTGCCACCTCCAAAGCTCACTGGTCAATTTTCATCCATGTGTGATTTGTGTTTTATGTTGCCATCAACCTAGGGTTTATGTGATAGGTTTGTGGTCCTCAAACTTCTCCATGGTAATTTTGTGTTTGTTCTTGAATCAGCATCACTGGCTCTTCTCTTGAATTGGGTAAAAATGAGTTCCTTGAAAAATCTCTTGAATCCATCGAAATATCTTAAAATGAAATGATGTAACTATTTGAATTAATATGCATACAACAAAAGCAACAAGTAAAGCATTTTTCCTAATAGGCGTGGCCGTGTGGTGGGTTATTTGAGCGAGACGATGACACATATTTTATCATAAATCATGTCTTCAAAAAGATTATATACTTTTCAATCTTTTTTAATAGTTACCTTAATTTGTTTTATCTCTCTCTACCTCTAATTATTGAACTATCCATTGGATCAACTTTTTTTAACGGAAGCTTCTAAAAGTCATGCATCTTCTCACATAATCAAACGCCCTAACACAATTCTACTATCATTTTGTTAATAGGTAGTGTCATACTTTCTCTTTAACGTTTTCATTTCTTATTGTATGTTTTGTGTATGTTCAGTTGTCCACTCATTCATTACAATATTCTTATCTCTATAATAATGATATTATTTTTTTACTTTTTTTAACCCAACATTTTTTTTTACCGGTAACCCAACATTTAAATATTCACTGCAATATTTTTTTTTTTTGACTTTTTTTTAACCCAACATCACAGGTCTTATAACTATATGATAAAAATTTTCTTTTAACTTGAGAGGTATCTTTCTATCACAAATATCTCCTTAAACATTTTCCTATTTTTCATCTATTCCACTTGAATTCTATAATTTATGTTTCCCTGCATTTCTAAGTGATTTTGGTTGTTGTTAAAGCCTCCATTGGACCAGGTCATTGCCGTCTATCACAATCATGTAGTATGCAGTAACATTATTTTATTATACAAAATACTTAAAGTAGTCTAAAACATAATTTCTTAAAAAATGTAAAAAAAAAATAAGGAGAATGCTAATCAGTGTCCTTAAAAGAATTAAAAGAGACAAGTTTTCATTGAAAAGTTGTATATTTAATATATCAAGAAATGATGTATTTATATTCCCAATGAAAACTTTTCATTTATTGATTCATTAACCAATGCTCTTAAGGAACTGGTTAACAAAATCCAAAAAATAAAGTCAAAAGAAAAACAAACAAAGCATAAACTTTTAATGACAAGAAGGAACGTGTGGTGCCTCTCATTAAAAGGAAGTTGCTTAGATTGGCAACCAAAGGTTAAAACTTAAAAGTATCATCAATTATAGTTTATTTCATGGGTCATGTAATGAGTGTCCGAAGAGTATTGTTTAAAGAAGTCTCAAAATATAAGTTTTCATTGAAAAATTAAGTATATCACTCCTTCAACTATTAAATACACGAGTGTTTCCAATAAAAACTTTTTTTATTTGATTTTTTAACCAATACCTTTAGGACACTCGTTAGCATTTTACTTATTTAAAAATAACTTTAGGTGAGTGCACAGGACATGCTGATAGTTCGGTAGGTAGCCGTGGGACATTATTATTGTGAGTGCATCAAATTAAACTCTCACAATACACTTTACCCTTTTCCCCGTTCTCTATTTTTCTCTCCTCTCCCTCTTGTAACCCTTATTACGAGCCTTCCCTTAAAAAAAACGACTTGAGGTTTGATCCTTTTCAAGCTACCAAACTAGTCAATCTTGAATTAAAGGCATGGACATTCGTATAACATGCTTGTGAATATATTTATAAAAAAAGTCTTGCTAACGGGTGTCCTAAGGTAGTGTTTGATTCATAGAATGTTTTATTATCGGATAAATTATATTCCCGAAAATTTCATTCACAGGAATATTTCTTTTCACTTTTACAAATGGGATTAAAATTTTTAACTTTCATTGACTAATTTTATTCTTGAGTATCTTTTATGCCTGAGAATAGTTTCTTCAAACTTGTACCAAATATGAGAAACTTTTATTCTCATACCCACATTCCCGGAAATATTAAAATATAATTTGTACCAAACGCAACTTAAGAACATTGGTTAATGAATCAACAAAAATAAAATGTGTATTAAAAAACTAAGTGTAACATTTTTCAATATATTAAATACATCATTTACCTTATGTTTGGATTTGTGCATTTTTTTTAATTAATTTTATCGTTGATTTATGGAGTTTTATAAATTTTTATGTAACTAATTTTAGATGTTTCAGTAACGTTACAATTTTCTTGAGAAAAAACAATGGTTAGACATACGAAAATTGATGCATTTTTCCTATGGATTTTATTAAGCAAAAGAAAATTATATATTATTTAATATGGATGGTATATATGCTCGTGTAAATAAATTCTATCCTATATTAATTATGGATTTCAGCTTCAACATTTTATAGTTGACGTAGTTTGCCAAGAACATTTGAATAATATGTCAACTATGTCTCAATTGTGTAAAGCTTTACACAAAATATAATGATTTATATTGAAAAAAAATAGCTAAAAGTTTTTAGTTCTAATTTAATCATTGATGACTTTAAGTCTTTAAAATAACTAAGAACATCACTTTAAATGAAGGTACATTTTTCTTTTATTTATTTCATTGTTACTTTGTATTAATATATTACTAGATGATGAACCCGTGCGATGCACAGATAAATAATGTTTAAAGAATATAATTGTGTATTATTTGAAAAGATAAATTTTCTTTGTAAATTTAAAATAATAGCAAAATAAAAACTATTGACAATTTAATATTTTGTTATAATAGAAAGTGTTAAGAAAATTAACCATTCATGTGATATATAGAAACATTTTCAAATTTTAACTTAAAACGTTAATATATTTAATTGCAAAAAACAAGCATGAAGAATGAAGACTATCATGTATTGTTTATGAATCGTGAGGGACTAAGTGAGTATAAAAAAAAATAAACCTAATTTAGTCATTAGTATAGTATACCGGATTGGGTTAGGTTCAGTAAATTTGGAAATCCGAAACCCAATACCCGACCCATACACTATGAGTTCTATGTATTTTTATCCAACCTAACCCAACATAATCACCCGAACCAACCCACAAAATTTGGGTTGGGTTGGGTTGATCGGTTTACTGGATCTACCATCACCCCTCCAAACGACGCATATCCTATCCCCCCCCCCCATTGTCTCTTCAGTCTTAATATCCCATTTTTTGGCACCTGTAATAATATGTCATCAAGAGACTGATAATTCAGCTGTTAGATTCATCCAACGACTAATATTTGGATGAAGAGAGGATGAAGGGAGATTTTGGACAGAGATAATCCAAATTCCTAATTCACTAGGATAAAAATAAAAAAAAATGTCTCATCAAGGACAAATAAAATTAAACAATACAATTTTTCTAAATGGATATATAAAAATGCATATAGCGAGTATCTTATTTTGATGCGCATATAGTGAGTATCTAACAAAATGTGACAATTATTTTAAGGATTTAATTGGTATATACTGTCAGTATAAAGAATTTTTACACTGTCAACCAATAAGAAATTATCACATAAGTTAAAATGTTTGACTCTTACCATAACTATCTTAAAAGTCACTCATACCATGATTTCTGATTGGTTGACAGTGTAAAAAACTTTACACTGACAGTGCATAGCAATTAAACTCTTACTGTAAAGAAAATTAAATCATTCAAAAACTTAAATGAGATATTATCTAGCATAGTCAGAGCCGGCCCAACACCCATTGAGGCCTAAAGCAAACTTTATGGTGAGGCCTTTTTAAAAAATTAATCCAATAATTTTTTCATACAAAATTAATTATTTTGTGCACAATGAGGAGTTGATCCCTGAACCTTCAACTTAATGATAAGTTTTTATACCAAATGGGCTAACTTATGTTTGTTGATATACTATACATATCAGAAAGTTAATATATAAAAATACAAAGTGAGCCTTTTTTTTAATAAAAAAATTGTTTTATTTTGAGAGGCCTAAAGCAAGGACTTCACTTGTTTTACCCTTGGACCGGGCCTGAGCATAGTATATTCTAAAGAAAGGATCTAATTTTATTTAACCTTAAAAAAAACAAATCAAATAAATTAAACTTTGTTATGTGAATTCATAATATGAAAATCTTTAATTTACCATACAAATTGAATTATGTGTGTATTTTTTATCTTAAAAGAAACGTGTAGTGAATGGAATATGAAGGAGTACCATTCTATTATTCTCATCCAATTAATAAACCGCGTGTTTTTGCTATATATATGTTAGATATTTTATATTTTATATTTCTACGGTTTGAATTTCTGAACTGTTAGTGATCATTCCCATTGAGTTGTGGTCTGCAATTGCAACTTTGCATAGCCTTTTTTCAAGTTCTCAAGAGTGCAAAGCAAATTAAGGCACGAGTGCACGTGGGATTGTCCAAATTACAACTCACGAGTGCATTGAAGTTGAAGAAGAGGTTTTTATGGATGCAGATGGAATGGAAGAATGAAGACACAACGGTAGAGGAGTTTGGGGCCGTGCATATAGGTTGGCAATAAATATGAGAGAAAAATGTACATTGCCTGGAAGGAGAAATTCTAGCACGGATTTGGATCCTCTTTTTTTATTTTTTTCTTTTCTCTCTCATGTTAGAGAAAGAAAAACAAAAAAATAAAATTATTTTTATATATGGGATCAATTAAAACTTGATTTTGTGTCTTTCTCTCTCATAACATGAGAGAGAAAAGAAGAGAATAAAAGGAGATGATCCAAATCCATTCGACAAGTTACAACAGTTCATTCGAGTATTCTAACTATCAGTTGAGCGCTCAGCTGGATTTATGGTTCTTGCTGGCTCTTTTGAATCCGATCAATTTAGGAAATGTCTTAAGCATTTGGTTAAACCTGATGAGAAAGGCTGTGAAATTATTAGAATGGGTGGGGTGAGGAGGGAGAAGAGGGAAAAAGGATGAAAAGGGGAGATAAGTGGTGTATTTTTTGAATATAGATTATAGGGTGTATTAAGATAGTTGGAGGTATTTTTAAGATATTCAAATATTTTTAAAAAATTTATAGTATATGACAAAAAATTATGATGTAAAAAGCAACACCTAACTTGATTTGATGTTGTAAAATTTGCCTCAAACTTTTGAATAATTGAAAATCCTCCTGTAAGATTTTCCTGCTAATTCTTTAGCAAAATGTTATTCTAAAGTAAGATTGTCTTTAAAGTTAGTATATAAATATAGGGTCATGCTAAGGAGTGTCCTAAGAGCATTCTTTAAGGAAATCAAAAAAATCAACTTTTTATTGAAAAACTAAGTATATCACCTCTTCAAATATTAAATACATCAATTTCCAATAAAAAACTTCTTTTCTTGTTTCTTTAACGAGTGTCCTAAGGGCACTCATCAGCATTCTCCATAAATATATTTCTCCTTAAATCATTTAGTGACTTCTGATATCTATGCAATTTATTAGATCAATGGTAGATATATCATTACTTATTCAATTTAAAGACAAACTCACTTTATAGGAGTCTTATCCAATCTTTCTAATTATTACATAAAAAAGTATTAAATGCTTTTATATAAAAAAAATTTCATTTTTGATTCATTAACCAGTGTCCTTAGGAAACTCGTTAGCATTTGTTAATTAATAATTAATTTATGGAGAGTGCTAAGGGCATTGGTTTTAAGAAATAAAAAAATATTTTTTTATAAAGAAATGATGTATTTAATATTTTAGAAGTTATATACTTAATTTTTCAATAAAAACTTCTTTCTTATGGGTTTCTTAACCTAAAAACACTTGTTAGCAAGTCCCTCACCCTATTTAATATTAAGAGAGTTATTAAGAAGATTTTGTAAAAAAATATAGTAAAACTCCAAACTTTTTTTTTTTATGTAAAGGGTTTTGCACTCTTGCTAACCAGTCTCTTCATTAGTAAATAAAAAATAAGTTTCTATTAAATAAAAAAAATCAATTTTAAATATATTAAATATAACGTTTTTTAATAAAAAATTGTTTTTTCGATTTCTTAACCCAGATACTTGGAAGTTTGCCATAGGCGTCTCATGAGCTGAATGTAATGGTCAACCTTTAACCTAATTGAATTTCACGTGATATTTTAATTACTTATTCTATCATGTTTTTTACGATTGAAGCAAGCTAAAATTTAAGTAAAATATATAAATTTAGACACCATGCATGATAAAAATAAATTTAAAAAAGTAAGAAATAAATTATATTAATATAAGTTAAGATACTTATGATTTATATATAATGATAATTCATTCATCAAATATATATATATATATATATATATATATATATATAATGATAAAATTATGAAATCTTCGCGTATAATGCGATGTGAAATCGGATTGAGTTAAGTTTGGCTTGAATCTAAAGTCTAAACCGACCAAAAAAAATCCAATACATTTAAATTTCATAACCAAAACTCACCCCTAATAACTTGAGACGGATTGAGATGTTAGACCAAGTTGAGCAATTCAACCCTCGAGGACATCCCTATATACACACGCGGACAAATTTATGTATAGATTTGGAGCTTGGGACTCGGCTAACAACAAATTAGTTATTAGGACGACGGTCTGAAAAAGAGTTTTTCGTGCATATATAATATGTCCAAAAGTATCCGGATCAGAAGTTATGACTATTAAAAAAAGTGTCGATTGTTTGTGATTTCGACGACCCGTCACGTTCGAAAAGTCATCAATAGCACACTTCTGATGCGTGTTGAAACCTGGTATTGGGTATAAGTGTCGGGATGAGGGTTCACTTTGGGTAACTAAATTATCCTGTGTTTTATTAGATTATTAATGTAATTAATATTTTGAAACATATTATTATGATTATTTTGTATAAAATTTAATGCATATTATTTATTGAATAAAACTTAATTTTTGTAATTGACCCTTCACACCTCACTCCCTCCCTCCCCACCTATACACACAACAATGGATAAGAGAAGTTTGTGAAAATGTATTGCGGTTGAGTTGGTGTTGTTGGCGTGGGACGAGGCAAACCATACTGAGAGTGAGAGGATTTGTTTGAGTGGTTCCTAAAATTACCCTGAATCACACGCATCTTTATTAATATTGACTCCTTTGTAACATCAACAGCAATGTGTAGTGCTATCACAACTACACAGCTGTTCATTTAATTACTTGGGATTAGCTATAAGACCGAGAGTCCTAGCCTTTATTTCAACGTCAAATTTTAAATATCGTATTTTTTTATTTCTATTTTTCATTTATTTTTTATCTTTTTTATATATACACATTTCAAAAATATATCAAAAAAACAAAGGACATCATATTGTTGTCCATATTTAAATGTTCATGAAACTTTTCTCTTTAAAGTTTATATTATTTGTTTTTTTTTAAAAAGATTCATTTGTATTTTCAGAGTATTAAACTGTTTCAATCAAATTATAACACGTAAAACCTTAAACTCATACAAATAGTTAGATTAAAATTTAAATATTTTTAAATAAAATCTGAACGACTGTAATATTTTTAAAAATAATACTTTGAAAGTATTTAAATTTTTTTGTTGTTTGAGCTTTATACAAAAATTGAGGATATCTTCTATACTATTATATAAAGGTGATACCTGGTTTTGGTATCCAATTTTTATTTTCCTTAAAATGTATTTCCCATATTATTCCTAGCAGAAGCCGTTTTGTCATCCAGGAACAATTACAACTACACAATGTGAAAATTTTTAAAATTGAGAACATTAGTCACAACACCATTTCTTTGCACAAACAACAATAATATAGACATAATAAATAAATAACAATAATAAAAAATAAATAAATTAATTGCATGAACAAAAAGTATCCTCAATAAAGCCGCCACCTCATTGGTTGGTCGTTATAGTTAGTTTTTGTTTTGAAAATTGGAAAGGATACGTATAGATAATCGAACATGTCCAACTGTTTATTTATAAATCGGACGTGTCTAAAAAATGCAAATAACGAAAAAAAATAACAAATGCAGGTAGACAATCTTTCGGCTAGTAACAAATAATAAGAATGTTCAACTTTATGTTTATATGATAATACTAAAAAAAGAAAAAGAATTCAGTGATATGTGTTGGTGTAGGTGAACCAGCGAGGAGGATGTTGTTAGTATTTGAAAAGGTCCTTCTAGTGGAGATCTAAGCAAGACTATTTTTTTTCAAATTCAAAAATTTAGATAAATTGAATCCCGGGGACTTATTAGGGTCAGGTCAGGACAGACCTCACAATTCAAAAAGCGCTGAAGCAAGGATGTTTGGGATATGAGAAAGTTCAAAAAAATAGTAGAACTAAGAGAAGCAGAGAACTAATCTAACAGAAATCTAAGCTATAGCTAATTAACTGATTTGCTAACTGAATTTCCACATCAACATTGCACTCTAACATCACGCGCTTCGGGAAATTTATCTAGTTTTGCAAAATTATTTGATTAATATTTTTATTACTAAATAAATAAAATATTAAATAAAAAATAAAGTATTCAACATTTTAGAAATATAAAAATCATTCAATATTTTTGTTATCTAGTAAGTAAAAAAATTAATAAGAGAATTAAATAGATGAATTTAAAATTATTCATATCTAAATACTACCCAAATCATGTGGAAGCACCAATTCAAATAACAATACTGCTATATGCAACGAACGGTTTTCCTACAAATAAATGTCTTCTATATTACATGAAGATACGTTGTGCATATACCAATATAAAGTTTCTTGTTACTTTATCTAATAGCTACCATTATAGATTACTTTTGTAGTATTATTATGGTCAACAAGTTTCTAGTTACAACTTACAAGGTCATGCTTTAGCAGAATCTGTAACATAATTGCCGAAATTCAAGCCATTAGCAAATTAAATCTTAAAGAAAAGAAAGAGAGAAATGGTTTTTCCTCTAAAAAATATGCGCTGAAGACTCCAGTTATACAATTTAATATGGTTGACAAAACAAAAAATCTTACATTCTACACCATTTACAACAGAACCATCTATGATCCACATGAATGGCATATGCAACAATGGAATTTGCATGCCCTTAGAATTTAGATATCATCTAAACACCATTTTAGATGCACATGCCCTGCCTCTAATGAACACGTGACTCAAAAAACCCACATGCTTCCAAAGGCTTCTTCAAGTGCCCTCTTCTTGCTTATTTCTAGACTCCATCCTCCAGCCCTTGCTCCTCTCTCGGCTCGTAGCCTCATTGTTTCCTCATCATCACCTGCATAGCCCAGCATGTCACCCGCTCCAAGTGGCAAAGGTTGTGGGGCCATGCCTGTGGGTCTTGGCTGTCCTCCTGTAAATGTAGGTGCATATTGTCCCTGTGGAACAGCACCAAATCCTCCTTGAGAGTTTTGGTTTGCAGCCTGTCTCAAGATAATAAAGAAAGTTAATCTGTTGCATACATTATATTCTGCAAATCTGCTTCATAACTAGGCTGCACAAACTAGATATTAAATCAACAAAGAAAAGCCTTTACTATGCAGATTAGCACATATTTGATGACGTAAACAAAGTTAAAATCCTAACCAAATAAAACCGCTAAAAGAAAGAACAAGGCTTCAAGCAAAAGTTATGTTGGTGCTAAAAACTAATTGGTTAGGGAGGTTTCAAGGATCAAAATTTTAACCCAATTGGAAGTCAGACTTGTTAAAAAAACCTCACATTCAAGATCTCACAGTCGGTATCCCAAAGCTACTAGCACACCCCATGTTAAAGATATAAATTACCAGCAAGAGCAACCCAAAGCAGGAACTACCAGAAACCCAATCAGTGAGACCATAATTACATGTACAAAGAATATCAATTTTTAGAATTGCTGCATAGACAGAAGGCAATCTCTCCAACCTTAGCCTGACAACTTCTTTCTGGCATCCTATCTGCAAAATTATCCTCAAATGTATCATCAACTATTCTATACTTCACTTCCTAGAGCTTGTTAACTAACGAAAACATTGGCTCGTTTTCTCCTTTTCTTAACAAAACAACCACAAATGTTTGCTTCTTTTTTGGGGGGGGATCTTACTGGGATTGTTTAATTGGGATTTCAATGATTCGTATTTTCCCCTCTCAAATGGATCAAAAGGCCAGAAAATTCTGATTTAAGTAAAAACTAATCATTATTTTCACATATGAAACAGAGGAAGTAGTTGCTTTCATCAATGACCTGTTACATGATATTTGTAAATGCTAATAGAGGAAGTTACATGATAAAACTGAATGAACTTGATCTCAAATAATAGAACAAGCTTGTTTACATTCAACAAATCGTTCCAGAAAAGTAATAGTAATCAATTAAAAAAATTAGCATTCTAATGCTTGAATAAAGCTCCTCTAAAGTAAGCTTGAGTGTAAAGCGAGAAAGTAAGGATGTATTTATCCTTGATTAACACTTAAACTAGTCAAGGTTGTTACACCCTTACTTGTTCACTTTACATCCAAGCTCACTTTAGAGGAGCCTTTTTCCTAATGCTTACCACATCGTTATCAGTTTGTGCAGGTTGCCCCTTACTTGCTGCCACAGCTGCAGCTAATTCTTCAGCCTGTTTAATTATTACCAACATAATGACAATATAAGAAATTTCAAAGGAAAACCATACTTGCATAACAAACTTCAATTTCACTATTCTCACGATTAAGAAGTGATTTACTAAAACAGATCACAAAGACTTATATGGAAAGAACTGAAACAATGAAGAAATCGTTCTTAGAAGTACCTTTCGTGCTCGATTAATCATTATTTGCTCTGCATTTTCTTCCTGGTATTTCGCAATTTTTGCTTCAATAGCAGCAACATCTATCCCTTCAATCAAGTTGAATGCTGCAAAGGGTAAAAAGGAAACACAATAATCAACTTTCAAAATACAGCAAAAGATTATCAAGTGAAACACTTGTATACATGATAATAACAGCTTACTCATGTCCTCTACTTCCTCCAAGTAATCATTGTATTCTCTCAAAGATGGGAAATCATCTTCACGTTTATTGAATCTACAAATTTACAGTTAAGTAAGCAGAAATGGATATTGGAACAAATTTGATATACATGGACCCACTCTCTGAGCATTGCAATGCGAAATACAGTGCCAATGATACTTATTTATTTTCTACAAAATGTTTGAATCTAATAAAAAACTTCAAAGTAATGAC
Organism: Ammopiptanthus mongolicus; assembly: GCA_039655645.1. Taxonomy (NCBI): domain Eukaryota; kingdom Viridiplantae; phylum Streptophyta; class Magnoliopsida; order Fabales; family Fabaceae; genus Ammopiptanthus; species Ammopiptanthus mongolicus. The sequence continues at coordinate 95,233,435 of CM077343.1, read as the reverse complement.
AAAACCCAAATTCTTCATATGTTATACCTATTCAATTATGAACTCCAAATATGATTGATTTTGGCGGCTTTGCTCTTGGAAGAAAGAACAAGCCTCTGCATTTTATGCCAAATCCCCTGCTCCTCCTTGGCCAGTCACTTAACTAACCAGGGTAACTAGCACATGGTGGTCTATGATCCATGAATAGACCCTTCAGCAACAAATCAAAATGTCTTCTATAAACTTGAAAAGTTCTTTTATTATATTCGATAATTTTTTTGAATTTACTTTACATGAAAATAGGTAGGGAAGCAGCGCAGTCTTATGATAAGCAGCATAAGGCTTTTTGCTAAGTAAAGCATTTGCATTACTTTCATATTACAAGCTGAAACCCAGACCAGACACATGATGGATGCATATAGTGTTTCCCATGTCAGATATAGAGCAAGCAACGAAGAATAGAAAAGGGTTACATGCTAGCAATCCTCCTCCTGATGGCTATCTCTTTATTGTGGGGATTGGTACTGGATACCACCATTCTTCTGCTGCCAACTTCCTGTTCCTCCTCTTCTTTTTCTCACCTGAATTTTCACGAAAGTTGCAATCGACAAGATTAGATTAGAAATACATTTTCTGTCTATGAAATCATGAAGTTTAGAGAATAATAAAATGCTATGTGGAAGCATAATCAAGTAAACAAGATATATTATATATAATATGGGTAAAAAAGACTTCAACAATAGAAGAAGAGGGAGAGCTAGGTCGTGGATGAACATGAGAATGCAATTAAAATGAATATCCAATCACGCTTTATTCACGATTATAAACATTTTATAATAATTATTGAGGTCTTACTAGCTAGGGGTGAGCGTGGGACGGGTTAGGCTTGTCCCTCGCCCGGCCCTAATCATTGATCGTGTCAATTCTTTGAACCCAAACCCGTCCCTAGACCTGAAGGAATCCGATCATATACGGATTGGTTTAAGACCGGACCAAGAAGGGACGGGACTGGGTTGACCCGATGTGTAATGAGAAAATATAACAATAAAAATAATCATTAATTCAGAAGTGTAAGAATTATTGACAACAACTCAGTTACACCAGCTTAATATCTTTCATTACAATTTGATGTCCTTCAGTTACATTTGGTCCTTTACATATGCTCCAGCACCATGCAGTCATGCACCATGCAATAGACAATCTTAGGGTCAAGCTGCGGCAAAAGTAGTACACAACAAATGTGCAGACTCGTGTCTAACTTCTAAAAGGATCACAGGCTCATGTCCACACAACTTCATTAACAAATGTCCAGACTCTTCACCCATCTTTATTCAAAATCAATCAAGAACTGAATTCCATGTTTGAGGATAACCAAAAAACACAGGCTACCTTTTCACTGTCATGACAGGAAAGCTTAGTAAATATCAGTCTAGAATCATGATTAAAAAGAAGGAGCAATATGTATCACTTTCACTTTTTGATCTATCAAAAGGGAGATAAAGACATGAACAAGATCTGTAACAATTGAAATTAATAACTTCAAAACAGAACATGTTGCAGCAAGAATCCATTATCAAGGCCACAAACAATAGATCAGCTGAGTAGATCAAATCCATAACCAATGTACAACAGAAATTATAAATAAAAGTCTGATATAACAACTTCCTATTGGCAGGGGGGAAGAATAATGCAAACGATAAGAGGAACAAGAGAGTCAAAGCTACAGGCAATTACTAAGAACGAACCATCACCTAAAGGCTTGATTGGTGGGACTATCCTATTTGATTCTTCCTCTTCCATGGTAAAAAGAGAGTTCAAGCGTGCATCTTGCCCAAAGCAAGGCTTACTCCATCAAAATATACTAACTCACCAGCTCTTATAACTTCATCTTTCTATAGGAACCTGCGTTCTAAAGGTCTTTTGCTCAAATCATACAGAACAATCTGGAAAGAGAACATTAAAGGGAGAATGAGGGTTCTATTATTTTATAGAACCAAGATAAATATCCCTCAAAAGTGATTTTTTTTGCACCACCCAAACAAAAATAGATTCTGATTATAATCGATTATCACAATAATCGATTATCAGCATAATCTATTTTTTTCAAGTTTTCCCAAACACACTCTTAAAGAGTAAAGTTTTTAAAAATCATGAAGTAACATACAGGCCAACCGGGTGACCCTAAGGTCAACCCGAACCGTCCCTGACCCAACCTCGGGCCACTTAGTGGGACATGGGTTTATTCCCTTTTGTGTTGCGGGTTCGGGTCTGACCTGACCCGAACATCTCGGGTATTGCTAGCGAGAGCCCTTGGGACGCTGGGTAGAGAATCTAATAAAAACAAGTTTTCATTGGAAAACTAAATATAACACTTCTTAAAATATTGAATACATGTCTTCTCAATGAAAACGTTCTTTTCTTGATTCTTTAACCAGTGTCCTAAGTGCAACATTCTCCTAATTATTATTTTTAATTTCGAAATGGAAAATTACCCCTCCCACCCCTTCTCCTCGGAACTCACCACTACAGAGTTCAGCATCGAATCCAAAGGAACCTCAAATAATGTTGTATGCAAAATTAGTTCATATATTTTGAATAGAAGAAGAAGGCAAGTCAATTGTAAAATTTAAAGTACACATATATTTTATTAATATTAGAACAAAATACAGCAAAATAGGGAGAAAAAGAATCAGATAAAGTTAATTGTGAGAAAAACAAGTTTGAAGAAATGCATACCGGAAAGAGTGGAGACGTTCAAGTGATGAATCGCGGCACAGTTGAACGGCGGCGATGGGAGCTCTTCCAGAGTCGAGCCTCACCAGCAATCCGCAGAAGCAACCAACTTTGCATTTCATAACAGAAACATGTACTGAGATTGGGCCGAATAGAAGTAATCCACCATCAACCACGGTCTTGGCCCAATCATGCCTCATCATCTTATGCATTTGGCGTAGTAAATGGCCCAAGTCCAACCACCGAAGGACAATCTAAAGGTATATTTGGAAAAGTTTGTAAATAATTTATTTGAGGTTATGAAAATGATCTACAATAATATATTTATAAAAATATTTTGTAACCTTCTTATAAGCTATTTCAATAAGTTTATGAGAAAAGCCTACAAAAATAAACTTTTTTTTAACTTATTTCAAACAAATTTATTGAATTATCATTTAATTAAACTGTATAGTCAAACAATTCCTAATTATAGAAAAGCCCCTTATCTCTCTTTACCCTATTATCATTTTTGACTTTCCACACTTGGGATTCCAGCCAATATGTGGCTACTGATTGCGCTGCACATTTTCAATATATCATTCCCTATTTTATTATTTTTACCAATCAATTATAGACATGCTAATAAGTGTTCTTTTATAAGTTTTTATTAAAAAGCAAGTATATTTAATATATTAAAAAATATTTAATTTCCCAAAAAAAATTTGCCATTTTAATTTCTTAATAAATGTCCTGATACCACAAAGTGTGTAACTATCATTTTACAACAGAAAATCTGAGTTGTATTGTAAAGTAGTTTTTTATTCATTTTTTTTTTTTTTACTCAACTAAAGTCTAAGATCAATGAATGGACGAGTTTTTTTTTACTAAAAAAAGTATATCGAATCAATTGTATATCCTTTGTTCTCTATTCATTTCTCTTATTTAGAAGAGGCTATTGTTGATCGATAGTGTATCCATAGACCATAGTTTGATTTACGTTCTCTATTCCAATTTCAATTTATCAACTATTTTTATAGATTAAGAATAATTAAGTTTCTTTTCCCTCATCTAAGTTTGTAAAAGGTATATACTTCATTTTTCTCAGCCGTGCCAAATTATGTAAAGGAAAGGAAACATGAACCGCCGTGAGGAAACCATTCGTTATCATGCTTCATCTTCACTACTCTCAATAAGAACAAGGTTCTTCTTGGTCTTCGACCTCTTTGCTCTACCTTCAGTTCCTTGTTCATCAGACGGCTTAAAATCAGAATATTTTTCAATTTGCTCAAGTATTCTATTTCCATACTTTTCAGTCTTCAATTTTCCAATTACCTTCTCCAACTGCACATACACAGAAACAAAAATTATAATAACTCTTGATTATATTTATAGCAATATTATAGGAGCTGTGGACTGACCAGTAACGGAGCCTTAATTTTGCTACAGACAATTTCTCTCAAATTTCTAAACAATTCTATAAACATTACAATTTCTATAAGACTTACAGTAACTTCTATAAGACTTGCAACAATACTATTCTAGGACCTGTGGACTCGCCAGTAACGGAAGCCTTAATATTGCTCCACACAATTTTTCTCAATTTTCTTAACAAAAACCACAGGCACAAAACTAAGTTACACAATATAACTTGTAAAAGACTTGCCTGTTCTAGTGAGTTGGGTTTTTGAGAACTTAATAAGCTGATTTGTTGAGTGGACAAGACAGAGTGTGGGAGTATTCCTCCATGAGTGGAAGACAACTCTTTCCTCAGCTCATCAAGCTTTAGCTCCAAGCCAGAGGACCCAAGGCAGCGTTTCGCTGATCTTACTCCAGCCTTAGTTCTCTGTTCACTATAAATCTCAAGCTTCACAGTCTTCTTCCCTGAATGTAAAACAGTCGGGATAGAGTTAGGTACATCTGGACTGTGCAGCAATAAAGTGCCAACGAAATGAAACAAGGATTTCAACTCCATTGGGTAACAGTGGCACAAACTGCTTAAATAGTAGCCAAACAGGAGTAAAGTAGTTGGTACTCAACATGTGTTCACGGCATTTTTTAATTTGAGTGCAGGTGCATTCACACAAGCATCTCGGAGGTAGTATCATAAGTGTTCAGTTCAACTAGATAAATAGGTGCAAGCTTGGCCATAGAATCAGAAAAATCAACCTACTTCATTGAATCAGTTTCTCATAAAAGATTCTCATGGTTGAATGAAGAAACAGCACCAGGAGCACAGATGTAACACACAAGATCTTAATAGATTTTTCCATGACAGATTAGTTTATAGAATGAAATCTCCAATACGAATCATGCGTACCTTGCAATATTTGCTTGGCCAACGGCCCTACAGCAACGTAAGCATTTGTGGCATAAGCTGTATGCTGAAATTCTTCTTTCTACATCAAGAAAAGAATGGCTCTAAATCCCCCACTAAAAATTGGAAAATACATTTATGCACTAACTGGTCAACTGAGAAAGCTTGGAGCTTTGAAACTAGAACTGATAGCTAAATGCAATTCAAAGTAAAATTATTCCTTGACTATATTCCCCTATGTCTAGAAGGGTTGTTATTCAATTTTCATATGATGTAGAGTAGCATGTTTTGCGATACAATATTTTCCTATTGGGTTTATATTTTTGGTGCACACCTTGTTTTTTAATTAAATTAAAATAGAGCTCATGCAAAAATCTGAACAGATAATACTTAGAATAATCATGATGTTGTGATTGCAAAACTGATTCCATGTGTGCTGTGTTGATGTAATTAGGAAATGGAAATTCATTGTTCGCCAGTTTTATATGAAGCAATTATCAGGAAATGTTTTTTTGGATTAATTGGGCTCATTTGGGCCATGCTTAAGTGTTTGAGCTACATTTGTGTTTCAAATGAATCTTGGTTCTTTCAAAGGAATACATGAATTTGAGATTGATTTCAAGCTGTTTGAGGCTGATGGACCTCTTAATCATGGGCCTTTAATTCAGGTATACTGTAGAAAGGAGAAGGGGAATAATGGGTAGGATGGGAAAAGAGCTGGGAAGTGGAGTGGAGGAGGTTGATATGCAAGGCTCTAACAGAATGGACACTTGACAGCAGGGAATAGAAGGTGGCTGTAACAGAATGGACACTTGGCAGCAGGGAATTGGTGTAGAAGGTGCTGGAATCATGAAAGGGGTGTGAATATATAGAGAATGAAGGAGGGACGTGAGGGTATTGAAACATCTGGGTAATCAAGGGGTGGCTGAAGACATAGGGCAGAGAAAGCATTGCTTCTCTGACATTTTTCTATCTTTTCCATACTGTTTCTGCATTTTTTTTGTAACTGGAGCTTGCTCCTTATCCATTCTCCATTGTTTCTTTTATTAATACCAGTTCCTATCAGAGGCACATCGTTCTGCTGAGAAGCGAAGTTTCACAGCGAAACAGAAAGGTAAAACTGGTTATTTAAAATGTTGCAGTGCAAGTGGGATTGCTTTCGTCTTGTACTGACAATAGGTTTATTGCCCCAGGGGCTTTCAACTTCTATCTCGGACCCAGAGCTCTGTTCTGTTTGTACCATAATAAACCAAAGAACTAACAAAAGAACATCAATAATGAGCATGCATTTTAGCCTCGAAAATTGATGAAAGGATGAAACTCAATTAGTCTTCATAGTTGATATATAAGCCAAAAGAATTTGCTTTTAATTTTAACTTGTAACCAAATGTAACAAACTTGTTTCTCCCTGCCTACCACATGCACAATTATTTTTGAGAACAAGAAACCTTTCTAACTTTCAATATTAAGGCAACAAAAACAATGTATTACCAAAACACGCTCCAATAAAAGCTGTAAGATGAGCTGTTCAGTTTCCTCTCGTTTCAAGTCAGAACCTAGACAATTCAATTAGCAAAGTTTAACACTCATTTGTGATAAAGATTGACAGAAAACAGATTAAGATTGACACCAAACAAACGTTTCAATATTTATGATTTTTATGAAAGAAATGAAGAGGGTGTTTAAATTGTGAAAAAAGTTTACATAAGTAGTTCACTTCACATACATCCAGCTGCTGTGTTGTTTTCTTCTTTTTCCTTTTTCTTAGTCTCTTCATACTATAATTGAACACCTTGGGTTTTTGAGCCTCAGGTTACACTCCAACCTTATTGTTAAACCAACTTAGGTTGGCTGGAAGAAACTGGAGGCAAGGAGTGATTAGGCCCAAAGGTGTAGGTTATGGCGAAATATACAAAAATATATATCGCCAAATCATAAACACAAAGGAGAGGAAAAAACCAACCTAGTTCCTTCTGCTTTATTTTCATCTTATCGACTAATTGCAACATCGTTGACCTCTGATCATTTGCTTGCATATCTTGCAACAATGAAACCATCAGTTTAGCATGACCTGCAAAGTATCCCCATGTGGGAGGGAGAAGATAGGAAAAAGTTGAGAGATCAGAGGGAAGAAAGAAAAAGGAATCAATTACTATAATAAGAAACATAGGGTGGAAGGGAGAAAGATAAAAATTGAATAAAAGTCATAACATACGAGTGACATCCACTTCCTTCACCTCACTTGAGAATGCACAGTTGTCGCACATCCCTGTAACATCAAGAGTATATCATTTGAATATATGCCACAAGCATGCAATAAAGAAACAAAAATAAAAAGAGAAGTAAATGACTACATTAAATGGTACCATTGCAGTCTTGAATTGGCTCAGCAAAATGCCGGAAAAAGGCACTTCGTCGGCATTGTCTTTTGGACTGGATTAAAGAGAACGATAATTATAATTTATAATAAGTAAATGACTTCATGAGCAAAGTTAACAATGTATAACCAAAAAAAAGTGAAATGCTCATGTTCCATAATCAGGCAAAATAAAAGGCATGAATCAGGTGATAGTGCAGCACACAGAAAGGAGTAAAGCATATTACAAGTTTATCGAAAAGAAATGGCTTCACTGTTTGAAACATTTTGTCATGCTTATAAACATTTATCGTCATTCTGTCACCCTTAAAAATAAAACCACACTTGAAATAGATAAACAAAATTGACAACCTTGCGCCATTAGCAATATGAAGAACGTATAACTGATTATATTAAATTTGTAGCAAATGATAAAAAAAGAGAGGCTGTTGATTGAACATTCTATCTATTAGTTCTGCCAGCACATTTGAAGGGAAGACTGAATGGATACACTCATAAAATCATCAAAGATGAAAATGAAATTTTGAAATCTGTTGTTTTGTACATATTCATACTTTCACATAAATAAAACCTTAATTGAAGGACCCCTCCCCTAAACAGAAAGAAGAGGAAGAAAAAAGAAAGAGGCAACTTGAAAAGCTTTGAAAGCTGGAGTGAATTTGTATTGGCTAAGATCAACTACCAGTAATATAGTTTAAATATCATAATGCAACTTACCCGACAATATCGTACTATGTCATAGAGATTCTGCAATCCTGAATTTTCGTAGAAGACCATTGAACTCTGACAAAATTATCATGATACTTAATCATATAGTCCATCAATTATATATGCTTGTCTACATGTAGATATGCACAACCATCTCTATACAAACAAGCATGTGGGAAAAAGAATAACTCCACTTTTAGTGATTAGGTTATATCCAATCCTAGATAATTTTTTTTATCTCATCCTATATCCTTAAAAGGGAAGCTGGTGCCAAAAATAGAACTCAAAATCCACTAGAAAATATGTGTGAGCTCAATATAAGTAGGTCTTATATCCTGCAAGCTTCAGTTCTTGCAGAAAATAATAAGCATGTAGAAATATGCACAAATGAAAAGTCAAGAGTGTTACAAAATTTCACCTGCCGGGGAACATCAGCTGGTCTAAAGTATAGTACGCATTCAGAAGGAAGTCCATCTCGGCCAGCTCGGCCACTTTCCTGATGAAAAACAATTTAATGGTGTTAAATAAAAACCAATCCTAGGCCTTACCAGATAGTTTGAACTTTTAGAATAAATAGTCCTTGACATGGTATCAAAGCCTCTATTGCCAAGTAGCCAAAGGTTCAATTCTTGCAACCCCCCTTCCTCTTTATTAACTTGATTTTCAGCACAGGGTATGACAAGCATGGGCTTTGACGCACTTCAAGCCCAAAAGACTTTCATTTCAGAGGGTGTGTTAAGATAAAAACCATTCCTAGGCCTTTACCTGATAGCTTAAGCTTCTGAGATGATTGGTCCTTAACAAATAACATAAAGGATATGTAACAGCAGAATATTTTAGCAGGGTCAGTGAAAAACCTGGTAGTATGTTTCCATTGATTTACTCAAGCTGTGATGGATGACAAACCTGACTACATGAAAATATGTAGCATTAAATATTCTCATCTTCTAAGAAGGTAAAGCAAATAAAATATGCATGTCCACCCAGGGACTTCTCACTTGCAAAAACATTCATAAGCAGACTTCTCTATGCAACAAAAGAAGCGGCATAATCTCCACCTATGCAAGCATCAAGAAAGGGAGCATTCGAAACGATTCAATCATGTAGAGACTATTTTAAAAAGATAGCTTCGAGAGTCCAAGAGAATTAAGATTGAAAGAAATGTCACGTCATAAAGACGCGTTGCAACAAAATAAACATCAGAAAATAAAATGCACATGTAAATCCACTTACAGAAAATAAAACGATTAGTTTGTGTCAATATCTGTATTACAGTAGAAACATGGAAAATAATATGATAGTATGATTTTGACAGTCTGAGGCCACCCTATGTCATTGATGAATGTTTGAAAATCAACAGTTACAGATGCGCGCACACACACACATAACCAATTGCAGTTGCAAAAAACTGTTATGAGTAGTATAATATGTCAATTATAGACAGTATTCTTGAGGAATTTTAAGAGAGCTTTCAATACTAACCATCTGGTTTGTTGATTCCCATACCAAATGCAACCTGGAATGTAAATAAATACAAAATTGGGTCATTGCTGAAACAGACCAGAAGTGATAAATGCACACGTCATGGGTGACAGTTCAAACGATACATACTGTACCAACAATGACCTGCAGCTTGTTATTGCTCCACCTGTGTAATCAAACATAGTCATACATATCTCCATTAACTCACTTGGTCATGCCATCACTATATATCAATTACAATCTATTATATCTTTATCAATATGAATTATGCACAAAAGAGAGCCTGCTCTGTCTCAAATTTCATAGCACATAATAACAAGATCTAAGACAAAGGAGTTATATGCTGTTTCTGAAACTGCATTCATACCATTGAAATAAGGGCCTATACTGAAATTCAGTCAAGGTCTTTGTTAGGATCCAATTGCAAGGTATGGGACTTGAGTCCCACATTGGAAGTATGGGATTCCAGTGGGAGGTTTAAATGGCTTTGGGCTCTCCAACCATAACGGTTAGCTTTTGTGGTGTGGTTCTCCCAAGGTTCGTATCAATTGGTATCGGAGCTTTCCATCATGTCTCTTGGCTGCAAATGTGTGGCACGGGTGGTGATGCCGGCATTGCAGTGTTTGCCTGGGACAAATCAAAGGGCTACTGCACAGCCAGCCAGCATGGGCGCCGAGGCTGCGGAGCGTGGTGGGATGTTAGGATCCAACTGCAAGGTATGGAACTTGAGTCCCACATAGGAAGTATGAGATTCCGGTGTGGGGCTTATACGGCCTTGGGCTCTCCGACCACAATGGCTAGCTTTTGTGGTGTGGTTCTCCCAAGGTTCGTATCAGTCTTCTAAAATAAGGGTTCATGGATTAATGGGTAGCTAGAACTCACAACCAATACAAATGTCAAACTATATTGGATTCAACAAGTGCAACTGAACTAAAAACAACTCATTTAGTTCCTAAAATACTGCCAAGTATAACTTCAGTATTCAGAGACATATTCAACACAGTCAAGCAACAGCATTACTTATCTTTAAAGAACATATAAAGCATTAATCTGATAATTACTTTACCGCATATGTACTTTTTGCCGAGCATTTACATCCATATCCGCATGATAATAATCAGCCGAAACTCCTCTCTCCCGTAACTCCTTTGCAACCTAAAATACTCTTGACTAAAAGAATAAGTATCCACACTATCTCACATGGTGCATATGACATAGGCACTGACATATCCAATTATCCACATATTAACAAAATAGTGCAAATGCTACATCAGAATTCTAGTACATGCTGGAGCCTGGAAGTATTTTCATGTTTGAATTAGTAGATAGGATGCAATAAAATGTAAACCTTTGGAAACTAATTCTCCCTATTTAATTTAAGTCATATGATTAACAAACAATAAGAATATACAATAACATTTCAAAAGCTTCAAAAGCAGCAGAAGCAATAATCATTGAGACTCTGTCTTCTTACTCATGAAATCATTCAAGGTTCCTCAACTAAAAGCATCAAAACTAAAAAAGAAAAAGAAGCCATGGGTAGTCACCAAAAAGAAGCTGAAAACATAATCATCCAAAGAAAATTTAAGGACAAAGAGACAACTTTGAAATGGGTGCATTATGCTTTCTGGAGGGCAATATTTTATATTCAAAATATGTATGCTTAACTGTTAGACTTAGAAGAAACCATAACCAGATATACCTGTTCACAATCCTTCCTAGAGAAGCAATAAACAATCCCTGATTCATTATTTGGATAAGATTCTTGAATGAATTCAGCAATTTCATCAATAACGACCTTACTGACAGATGACTTTTCCTTTACCTGCAGTGTAAAATATGAAACTATGTGATCATAGATCATAAATTCCTTTAAAATTGCTATTGAAGCCAAAAGTATAACTTCTTTTCCTATTGGGATGGTGTCTGAAGTTAAAATCTGGTAAAACGGAAAAATTATCTATGAATATACCATATAAAACAAGTTTGGCCTATTGACCGAGCTGACAAATTTGATGCATCTAGGAATATGCAACATCTCCATCAGATCATTTTGGACCCTTTTAGTAGCAGTTGCCTGACAAGTATATGTCATAACAGAAATTAAAACTAAGAATGGAAAGCAAATGCAAATCTGATAATTTTATTTTTAATATTTAACAGATTTTGGAGATAAAGACTTACAGTCAAAGCAACCATAGGGACATTAGGAAACTGAGTCTTGAGAATACCAAGGTTCTTGTAGTCAGGTCGAAAGTCATGGCCCCACTGACTACAGCAATGTGCCTCCTGCAATGCAAAACATAACCAGAAATTATACTGTCACAAAACTAACATAGGATTTTTATGAAACTCCAAGACACTCTAGAGTCTAGACGTGTAGAATAAACTGTGCAATAATTTAATTTACTTATGAAGAATTGAGCGGCAACGATCAAACTCTTAACCACTTGGCCATAAAGACTCAGATACTATTTCAAGAACCAAATCAACCAAAAAACTTAAGCTATTATGTGGAGGCACATGATGGCATACCTCTAACATATACTGTCTGGTATCATCCAAGTTTGTCCAATTATAAGTAACAATTAGTTAGACAAGTAAATGATGTGCCAAGATATGGGCAAGGGCCTTTTCCTAAAGCATCTCCTTTCTATCAAACACGCTTGTCAGACACAAGCATGGACCTTTGCAGAACATATTTTTAAATAGACGAAAGGTTTATGGTATTATTTGGAGGGTGATGGAAAGTCTTATCAGTTTCTTCTAAGACAGAACACAATTATACAAGACTAAGTGACTGACTCAAAACAGATCACTTTATCTTCATTGTTGATAATTGATAATCACAAGTTCACAACCTATGAATATATGATGGAACTATATGTAGTTGCATTTAGTTAAAACAGGCTCATAAGTAAACCAGCAAATGAAACAAAATATAACAATATTCCTGGAAGACTTCAGCATTCAGTCTTAGAATCAACAACCACTGACATTCATAAAAACAGTGAACTTAAGAAACAATTCAAAAGAAGTTCATAGTGCATGTCATTGTGGACTCACATCAATTGAAATTAGAGAGAGACGACCAGCATGATTGCATTTTTCAAGTTTTGACATAAACCTCTTGCTTTTTGATATCTTTTCTGGAGTAACATACAATACTTTGAGTTCCCCCTCACCCTTCTCCAGAGCCTTGTATATGAACTTCTCATCTTCCTTACTTGTTGTTGACGTCAACATATATGCTGGAATGCCCAAAGCAGTCAAACCCATTACCTATAGCAATCCACCCCCCACCCACGGAAAAAAAGAAAAAATAGAGAGAGAGAGGAAGAGAAGAACCTTTTAAATTCATGGAAACTTTCATGGACCAAAAATTTGAATTGGATTTTAACAAAATGAAATGCACCTGATCTTGAATTAAGGAAAGCAAAGGACTGACAACAAGAGCAATTCCATCACGAAGAACAGCAGGAAGCTGGTAGCAGAGGCTCTTGCCACCACCTGCAGCCATAATCACAAGAACATCTCTTCCACTCATGATGGCATTAATTATCTGTCATCAATGAGGCTACTTGTTGATAAACTAGTACACAAAAGTCATAATAATTCCTTTATATATATATATATATATCAAAGATAAGATATGCAAACTAAAGCCCTCAAACTACATATTTTGATAGTTTAATACACTCATGACAGCATTAGAAAACAGAAACAATACATTAGCCAACTTTCGAAAACCAGTAGTGTCTAAAAACTCAGCAAAGAGTCAAAGTACTAAAACAAGAGCTAAACACAAAGAAACTAACCATTATGACATGTGAATCAGGTGTGCTTCTAATGAATAATAGTGAAACATTCTTATTTTTTTTTGAGTAAAGATCCAAATTGGTCATTGACAAAAAATATCAATTTGATCCTTCACAATGTAAAATGCGGTTAGATTGATCCTTTTTAGGGTAATTTTTAAGGATATTTTAATCTTTGTTAGGAACTATTTTGACCTGTATTTTATATTCTTGAGGATCAAATTGGTATTTTCTATTATTGAGGACCAAAATATCAACGTCATTTTCTTTTTCCCGAGGATCAATTTGTGTCTTTGCTCAATTTTTTTTTCATATCCTTTTCAATGATAAAAGTTTATATTTTTATTTATTGTTTTACCTCTCTTTGATTTGCACGGTAGGATGAAATGCCAAAAATATTCAAGCTGACATCATCTGCTTCAGAATCCCATTCAAATGGGGCACTCCAATTTTCCACAGTGGTCGAAGAAGCCCCATTATCGACCTTGTTACTAGATTCTTTACACGCTTCCAGAATAGCACTCAGCTCAGATTTTCTCTCCTGCAACTTCTCTTGCCTCTCTATTAAGGCCCTTATTTGATCTGCATTATGTTCAAAAAACGTGTAACAATCAATCACAATACTTAGCGATGACAAAAAAAAGGAGTTTAGAAAGAGAATTAGCACCTTCGACATCTTGAATCTCGACCTCGATGTTGAGAAGCTCCTCCAGTATGTCGTTGCTTTCCATGTCTAACGTTGTGAGGGCGAAGACAACAACACTGAGCGCGGTTTACCCTTGCTACATGCTATGCCAAATTGCAGTGATAAAAATAATATATAAATTTTGAAACTTAATTAATTTTAGGCAAAACCAGTGCTTTTCGTTAGTGTTGGCTTACGGGAAAATGGAAGGATGTGGAGCGGAGAGAGTTTTATAAAATTGGTTAAAGTAATATTTTGGTCCTATACGTGATATCGATTCTTCATTTAGTCCTTAAATGTAAAAAATTATTAAAAAGGTCCTCATAAGTGCAAATATTATCCATTTGATCCCTCTCGTTATGTTGTCGTCTTTAATGATCCGTGAATTATTACGTATACGGACTAAATGAAGAATTTGTGTCACGTATAGGGACTAAATGAAGAATTTGTCTCATGTATAGGGACCAGATTATTACTTTAACCTAAATTATTGGGTCCCTATATGTGGCACAAATTTTTCATTTAGTCCCTATACGTGACACAAATTCTTCATCTAGTCCCTATACGTAGTAGTTCACGGATCATTAAAGACGACAACATAACGGGAGGGACCAAATGGATAAAATTTGCATGTATGAGGACCTTTTTAATAACTTTTTACGTATAGGGACTAAATGAAGAATCAGTGTCATAGGGACCAAGATATTACTTTATCCTATAAAATTTTATTGTTTGATTCGATTCATTTTTTGGAGTTGGGGGCTCTATCAATTTTGGCCCTCTCCAATATGGGAGGATTTAGAAGGGAGATGAGAGTTTAAAACATTTTCAATGTATCGATAAAAATATCTTTATTTATGTATTTTGAAATCTCAAGTTATAAGGATATAAAAATAGATTATCTTTAAAATCCTTCTTATGCTATATCCATATGAATCAAACATGTATAGTGTTATTTCCTCTTCATTAAAATCTTTTCCCTCATTTCTTCTTAACCAAACACAATATCTAATTAAAATCTCTTCTCATATCTTCCATTAAAATTTCTCATCTCTCCTCCTCTACTTTGAACCAAACATAACCTATGTCTCTTAACTTAATTTCTTTTTTTAAATTGGCCCCTTAAGTTTTTTATTGTCAAATAGGTCCCTTAAATTTTCTTTTGTTACCAACGTTGTCCTCAACGTTAGATTCCATTCAATTGTGTTAATGATGCTCTCATGTGGAGGTTAACGTTCCTAGCGGGTAATGATTGGACATCCAAACAGAAAACAAATAATTTAAACAAATAGGTAATTTGTAAATAAAAACGAAATTATTAAAAGAGGAAAGGTTATTTGCCTTGGTATCATGTTCATCCTGTTGTATAAATGATCCCGACCGTTTGATTTTTGTCCATATAATGCATATAACTTTAGTTGCTGGTTGGATCGGTTCAATGGATCTATATGAATTAGTGAACGTGTCATGTCATAGTTAATTACTCCTTCTATTTTCTCTACTATTTACTACTTACTATGACAACAAAGAATCAAATTATCATTATATTTATTCCTTTTTCTACTTCTTCTTCCAAGTGCACGATAACACCAAGGAGTTGCAAGTTTTTTTCTATCGATTGGGCCCCTCCCTTCATCACCCCATGAGGATGGTCCACAGGATTCATAACTACCCCTCCTACTACATAACGTTTACCTAGCCAACATGTAGATTCTACTTTATCCAAAATTTTCTGGTTTACCCCATCATTCCCCACTTGTCCGATTATTGCTGAGCAGTTTTTGGATATCAAACAGACCTCCTTAGAAGGTAATTTTAATGTGTCGATTTCCCCTCTTTTGCAACCAGTTTTGCTATAGCACCTACTGCTCTAGTTAATCTTCCACCTTTCCCGAGTGTGATTTCTATGCTATGTATGGTCGTGCCTAAGGACATATCGGTTGAAGTAAATTCTTCTTTTTGATTAATCAAAACCCCTTCCCAAATTGTACAAGCTTCTTCCAGAGCATATGAGTTTTTGGATGTAGATTATGATATCTATACAGATAGGTCATATATATATATCGTAGGATTCTTATATATATTGCATAATGACGTACCGCATGAGTGGATATATAGGAATCCAAATATGTCGAATTACTCATGTTATGATCTTCTACATCCTGGGTCTTCTCGTTCCTTCATCCAATAATAAATTTTAAAAAAATAACATAGCGAAAGGCAGGCCGACGCTAACATTACATAACTTTCTTGTAGTAAGTGTGATTGGTTTAGCGATCAAATTAGCGATCACCGTTCAGTCGCTCACTCGGTCTCCATGGTCAACACAAGCAACCAACTTAGCAACCAAATTTATATAAATAGTGACCACTAAATTTGGTCGCTAAATCGCTAACTATTTAGCGACCAGACAATCTGTGATAACGTGTAGGTGGTCGCTAAATAGTTTAGCAATTGAATTTGGTAATTGCTAAACACTTTTTTTTGTAGTGCCTCATCAATGACTTACACCTTGTAGAGAATTCCTTTTGACGTTGCACTACTATAGTAATTTTCAAATGACATTACGCTAATCAAAGCCATTAAATTCAAATGTTTATCGCGGATAATAAAAATTGGGAGTTCTAAATGATTCACTGATTTGCTATAAAACCCACCAAAAAAAAAAGAAGAAGAAGTTGCCATGATAAAGATAGGGACGTATTTCCCTTTCCTCCCTCAGAGTAAATTATGAGATAACATATGGTCGAAGGCTTTTTTTAGCAAAAGCGACACAATATATATAGTTAGAGGAAATGAGTGAGGAGGAGGGAGCAACCCTAGCAGCAACAAAAGGAGTCGTTAGGAGAGAAGAGGAAGAAGGAGCATGGTCCAAGAGCAAGAGGCGGATTTTGGCATGATTCTAGCGTTTTCGGATACATAGAATTCATCTCCATCATTTTTCTCTCCTTCAAATGTGCAAAGATCAGGTGAGGGTTTAGATTTTAGGTGGGATTGATGTTGAAATTTGGAGAAAATTGGAGATATGATAATATGAATTTCTAGGTTATGTGATGGTGTGATTTTGACATGAAGTTTATGTTATATTGATTGGATGTTGTCGATATATGAGTAATGTTGTTTGGCTTGTCATATATGTTGTTATACACTGAGTTTCGTTACTTTTCTGTATGTATTCAAGACCTGTATGCACCTTGAAATGGCTGGAAATCTGCAGAATTCGCGTTTCTGCGATTCTGGAGAATTCGCGCCAGCGCTGAGCGCTAGGAACTCAGCGCTGAGCGCTAGGATGGCAGAGGGTAAAATGACCCCAGCGCTGAGCGCCCACAAATCCAGGCTGAGCGCTGGGACACCTGAGAGCAATACCTGTAAACCTGAACTCCAGCGCTGGGCGCTATAAAGTCTGCGCTGAGTGCTGGGGCGCTGCCAGAAAATAGAAAAAATTTCATAATCAAATGCAAATGGCTACAGTGGTGAGTGATATGTGAATCAAAAGGACTCTAATATGGTTTTATATAGGAGGTGACCACTTGTGAGTGATATTTTCTTTATATAAAATATGGAAATGGTATGTGCAAATACGCATATGATTGAGTTATGCAATTTAATGAATTACATGTATATATAATGATGGTGCAAATGAAGTGGTTACAATAACTATTATGGGAAAGAATACTTGTGATACCAAATTGTTTAGAAGATATAGAAGACCAAGTTGGTTTTTATATATGCTATGGTGGGGGGAGTTATGTACATTGTTTAGAAATGCTTTCTATGGATGATCTCGATCTTAACGCAAGATTATGGTATGTATTGGATGGATTACTGTTGTTTATGCTTATTATTTTCATGATTGAGGATGTTATTGAATTAATGATGACAAATTATGTATTGGTATAATTTATAGTAATGTGTATAACATTGAGATGACTATTCTTTACCTGCCAAGAACGGTTTGCAATAAGTTTTGGTTTTGGTAATTTATTATAAAGGATATGTATCATGTTGTTGCTGCTGAGATAGTTATGCAATTATTGATGATGATGAGTATTTGTGTTGTGGTAACGATTTCATATATTGAGCATAAATTGTATGATTGTACACAATACATGTTAATGGTCGATATGATTACCCATTAAATGAGGAAACCGGTATGGGTAAGTTATGAGGTAATTCATTGTTGATATGAGACAAGCTATGTTGTGGAACATAGAGGATACATGTTATGAAAAATGTTTGATGGGCAATGTAAGCATTGAGTAAGACTTGGTGTATCCGACCGGTCAGCGGACTCGACCGATATATAAATGCGACCGTCAGAGCAGGGGCCTCTAGTGAAAGAACCCCGGAGTTTGAAGGGATGTTGTGTAGTGACCGAGGTCACTTGCCGGTCAGTGGATTCGACCGGGTATAAATGTGACCGTCGGAGTGGGAGACTCTAGTGAACAACTCCAAGGGTAGCACACGTATCTTGCTCAATGGAGAAATTGAGGATTCAACAAGTTAGTATCGCTATGTTGTGGCCAATGGACTGCGAATAGATCATATGATATGATTGTGGTTAAAGTGCATATGTGTTATCACATTAATTATTGTTTATGTTTTATTTACCCTCACTGAGTTTTGGGACTCACCCCCGCCCTTTTTGGTTCAACTTCAGGTACTCAATGAGGAAAGTCATCTCAGAAAGCCTTTGCACGTGTGTAGTGCTTGGGCAGCTGTTGCTGTTTCTTTTAGTCTGGTTTAGTCATATGGGATATCCCCCTGTTTTTTGTAGCTTTGTTTTTCGTTGGGTTTGCAAACGTTTTGTTACCTTTTACAAACTCTTGGTTTTGACTCAGGGCCACCTTTGGCTTATGTTGATATACAACCGTCTACTCTGATAATCGCTTGTGACATTTTATGTCTAGTTTTATGATGTGACTTATACGTGCTTGAAAGGCCTTGGGAATAGAACAATAGAGTCCCATTCTGGCCGGTCAGGGACGCCTAAGTTAGGTCCTGACATTTGCTTAATTAGACATGAGAGTAGAAAAAATATTTGAATATGTTGAATGTAACACGTCGGAGTTATTCTGTGGAGTTTCTTCAAAGTTAATTTGTCTTTAAAGTAGGTAAAAGTTAATATACTCTTAGATCATTTAATGAGTTGAAATATTTATATTCTATATGCTATATTAACTCAAGGGTAAGTCGTAAAATATGTGATCGTGAAATATGTTAAATTTTGAAAAAAATATAAAAATGAAATGCGCATGTGATTGTAGAGTATGCTAAATTGAATAATATAAAAAATAAATAATACAATGAATTAGTAATATATATATATATATATATATATATATATATATATTTTGAATATAAATATTAAAAATATATATTTGATATATATAAAATCATGCAATTCAATAAAATAAAAAGATAATTGAAAAGAATATGTCACATTTAAAAATCAATACTAAAATTTAATATACAAAGATGGGTTACTATTTTTGTTATAAGCAAAATTCAAAGATGGGTTACTGTTATTGACATAAAAGTAGTGACAATGTTACCATAATATTCCTTTGAGATGTAGGAGTATTAAATAAATAAAATAACATAATATTATATATTTAACTAAAATTAATTTTTAAATAATGACTAATAAATTCTAATCTAATTTTTTTAAAATGTAACCTCAATTTGGTATATAATAAAAAATTTAAAATTCAGTTGTAGGTAAAGTGAAATAAAATTTGTAAAAGGAGAACAAAATAATAAAAAATATTGAAAACAATAAAAGCTATTAAAAACATAAAAGTTTATATAAATAAATGTCAAAACAGTTATATAACTAAGAGTTTAATTACTATACACTGACAGTGTAAAACATTTTTACATAGATAACCAATTACCAATTATGGTATGAATGACTTTTAAGGTAATTATGATAAAAGTCAATTTTTTTTTACTGATGTGTCAACTTATGATTAGATATCTGTGCAAAAATGTTTTACACTGTTAGTATATAACAATTAAACTCTATAACTAAAGAGTATAGATAACTAGTATCATTGATTAAGGAATTAAATAAAGACAAAGTTTTATTGAAAATTTTAAAATTTACTTCCTCCATTTATTGATTACACCACTACGATGTAAAAACTTGCCTTTTCATTCATTAATCGGTGCTCTAAGAACATCTCGCTCTAGATGAAGAGAAAACTAGGGAAGAAGATAGTATTTTGTGTGAAACTACTTCTTGAACACTGTTATTTCTGGTTTTTTACACAAGTAATGCAATTTGATTGCACAATTACGGAAGTAGTGTAGTTTTACAAAAATTTACCAAAGAGGGGTATGTTGTAACTAAGATTAACGAATTACCAATGAAAATCGTATATCAAATATATGATTTAATTAAATCAAAAAAGTCGTACACAAAACATACGACTTTTAATTTTTATTTTTTTTCAAAGTAAAAAAGCTAGTCGTATTCAGGATTCACAAGTACCTTTTTTTTCTTTTTAAATTTGTGCCCAAGTCGTTTGTCTTAATCACGACTTTGAGTTTTATTTTTTTTAAAAAGGTCATGTGCCTTGGCAACGACTTTGCATGCTTTTTAATTTTTTTAATAAAAATATGGGCAAGTCGTAAGTGTGGCAATTTAGGGGTGTTCATCTCCAAACCAATCCAAAAGAAAACCGCAAACCGATCCAAAAAAATAAAAAACCGAACAAAGCTGATATTTATTGAATTTTTTTGGATTTTATTTTGTGAAAACCTATCGGATCCGATTTTGGATCCTTTTCTTTTAAATCTAATCAAACTGAACAATCCGCATATAAAATTTAATATATGTTTATTCTACTTTTTACATTATTGATTTTTTATTTGTTGATTTTTTTCCTAATAATGCTTACTAGTTTGATTTGACATAATTTTACACTATTTTTAATGTTCTCAACATAAAAAAAAAGATGTCCTTGAATGATGATGACGTTTATTTATTTTAGGCATATTTTATGAAATGTTATTACATGACATTTTTTTACTCCACGGTACCCGTTTAAGCAACCCTTAAGCAACCCACATTTTCTTATATTTGCACTAATTTTTTTTTTTAATTTAAAATAGATACCCATCCTTTAAATTTGAGTAAAAACTATTTTTTTTTATTCATAAGCAACCCATTGGGTTCCTAAGCAATCATACCTTATTTTAAGGAATGGGAAAAACAATAATCAATAATTTCTTATTTATCACATAGATTTAAGAACTCCATAAGCAACCCCATTGGAGATGCTCTTACTACTTGCCCATATTTATAATAAAAAAATTATAAAGCATGACGGTCTTTTACAAGACACACAACTTGGCTAATTTTGTTTTTGAAAATAAAACTCAAAGTCGTGGTTAAGACGATCGACTGAGTACAAAATTGAAAAGAAAAAAAATTTAGTTGTGATTTCTAAATACGAGTAGCCTTTCTAAATACGAGTAGCCTTGTTTGTGTACGACTTTTTTGGTTTAATTATTATTAAAGTAAATAATATATTTGATATACGATTTTCATTGTTAATTCGTTAATCTTAACTAAGACTTACTCCTCTTTGGTAAATTTTTCTAAAACTATACTACTCAGTAATTGTGCAACCAAATTGCACCACTTCTGTAAAAAAACCTGTTATTTCTTTCTCTCACAGGCTTTCGCCTATATCTTCTACTTAAAGTGTGTTTGGGAAAGCGGAAAAAAATAGATTATGCTGATAATCGATTATAATCAGAATCTATTTTTGTTTGGTATGTTTGCTGAAAATCGATTTTTAGATAATCTATTTCGTTTGGATTGTGCAAAAAAAAAATCACTTTAACATACTAAATTACGAAAAATGGTATAAAACTTATTTGTATAATTTAAAAATACTTGTTTGAAGTTATTTTTGCAGGGATAAATAAGGAAGCGAGTTTTGAGAATGAAAAATAATCAAATCACAACAATCTTAAGTTAAAACAAATTATATGACATAAAGCAGCTTCCCCCAAAATAAAGTTTTTTTATAAAATTAAACTAATTGACAAACATGATAGATTACATATGAAACAACTTTTTAATCAAAAAATAGTTGAAATGAGAAAATCGAACTCGTCTTTCACCCTTAAGCCACTAGCAGGCTAGCGGCACCTGCCCAGATCACAAAAAAAATGTATTTTTTATATTTTATATTTTATCTATCTATATATATATATATATATATATATAAAATCATTTTATTTTTTTTTACTTTTCTCTCAAACCAAATAAGTAAAAAAAAAGCTCAATTTTTTTTCTCTTCTTATTTTTTTTCCTTCTTCTTTTAATTCAAATAGTCTAAAAATATATCTATCTTTTACTTATTTTTTCTTCTCTATTCCTTTCCTCATCGAAATAAAGGAAAAGTGAAAGTCAAAATAGTGGCTTAATACATACGTAGCGTCCGTCGAACGTCGGAATAGAAATGATTCTTCGACTTGCAAGAGAATCCACAACAGCAACGTAAAACATATCAAGCGCTCAACTCAAAAGCATTAATAATTATTAATCCAATATTAATTAGAATTTAATTTTAATACAATATTTGTATAAAGTTTTTTACTATTGATAAATTATAAATTATTTTATATGTGATCATTCTAGGTAATTATAATAAAAATTAAATATTTTAATGATGTCACAAATTATTTTGACGATACATATGAAATAAATCCTATGTTTTTTTTTTTTGTTTCGGATGGTATTCTATGCTTAAGGGTATCTGAGTTCATTATCACTCACACCAATTATATGTTGATGAAATAAATCCTATTAATAATTAATAATAATAATAATAATAATAAATAAATAAATAAGAATAAAAAATGATGTAAATAGAGCCAAAAGGCAGAAGCAACAATGAAAGAAGGTGTAGTGTTGAGTAGCAGTAGCAGCTGCAGCATCACCAAAGCTGCTCCGATTCCATCGGTGTTGGTGTTCACAGCTCACCACCATCATCGTCTTCTTCGGAATAGCCCATTTTCATCTCTCAGGTTCCTTCTATCTTCTTAATTCTTCATTATTCGACGACAATCCACATTATTATGCTAATCAAAGTGCATGTGGCGGAGTCCTTCATGCTAGCGAAATCTTTGATTTTACCAAATTTTAGTAACTTATTTATCAACGTTAATTGTTTTCCACTCAATTGAAGGAGAGCTAACCGGTTCTTCTTCTGAATTTCATAACACGGCACTGAAATTATTTTCATGATCATCACATTTTTTGTTGTTGTTGTTTTTGGGTTTATTTTCATTAGATTTGTTGACAACAACTGAATTGAAACTTATATAGCTGTTGTCACTTTGTTCAATTTTCGGCCTGCAGAAAAAAGCTTATATCTAGTACTAGTATGGCTAATTATGAAGGAAAGACGGTTACGGTTACTAGTGGTAACGATGTCAGTTCTGGGAATATGATTTTTGAGCCTATTTTGGAAGATGGAGTTTTCCGATTTGACTGTTCTGTAAATGATAGACATGCAGCATATCCAAGTATTTCTTTTGTAAATAGCAAGGATAGAGACACGCCCATCGCTAGTGACAAGGTTCCTTCATATACACCTACTTTTCAGTGTCTTCTAGAGCAGCAGGTTGTCAAACTTGAGGTCAGTTACTTTATTTGTTTCTCGCATTGGATCTTTAGAAAAGGCTTCTCTAAAATAAGTTTGTCTTTAAAGTGAGTAAATAAGGATGTATCTACCCTTAGATCATTCTGTGAGTTGAAATCTATATGCACTTTATCAAGTTAATGATGGCTACATCCTTACATATTCGCTTTAGAAGATTCGTATCCTAGATCTTTTGGCTGTTATCTCACACATGCTGGTTGTTTATTTATTTATTTAATTTTATTTTTCTTGGTCTAATTTGCTTTTTTACTTATATCATTTTGCTGGTCTTTAAAAATTGATTGAATCTGTTTCTAAACCAGCTGCCTATAGGTACCTCCTTGTATGGAACCGGAGAAGTTAGTGGACAGCTTGAGAGGACGGGTAAAAGAGTAAGTCAATTGAATGGAATTTTGTAAGTTTTAAAAAGGTTTACTTGTTATCTATGTACTCATCAGTTAAACTTCATTTGCAGGTTTTCACTTGGAACACTGATGCATGGGGTTATGGTCCAGGAACTACTTCCTTGTACCAATCACATCCATGGGTGTTGGCTGTTCTTCCAAATGGTGAGGCACTAGGAATCCTTGCTGACACCACGAGGCGCTGTGAGGTGATGTAAAATTTGACTTTGTTTCATTTATTGAGGTTAATCTTGAAGAGACATTCATGCTGTTATATTGATCTGTTTGATGGTTGTTTGTTCTGTTCATAAGCAGATTGATCTGAGGAAAGAATCAATGATACAGTTCGTTGCCCCATCCTCATATCCTGTCATTACATTTGGTCCTTTTACTTCACCCACAGCAGTCTTGGTATCTCTATCAAAAGCGATTGGTAATTTTCTAAACAAGTTCAATTATAAATAATATAGCTACAATTATGATCATCACACTTCATCCTTGTCGAGGAACTTGACATAAGAAGATTTTATGCAATTTTTTTGTTCGAAAAAACTGAAGTATTTTTATAGCTTGTGGAGAGTAATCCATAGAATAACCTAGTTCCTATAATTGAACCATGTGAAAGCAGGATTCATATGCAACATATGTTATATGTGTACATAAACATTTCTAATATGTAAAAGTGTGCTTTTATTAAACTAGGAGCTCATAAAATCCACATCTAAATATAGACATTATTGACAATATTATGCTTTATAATCTTCAAATCCAGAAAGCACGTAATGTGTGGTTTTGTGTACTATTATCTTCTTTGTTAGAGTTGCTGACTGTAATTTTTGTATAAGATATTCAAGAAGAGACCATTTTTTAAATTAAAATCCCAAGTACATATTACCATGTGAACAGGATTCTGTAAAACAGTTTTTGGTGTCATCAATTAATTTATTTTGGTGGTGAAAGATACTTCCTTAAAGATTCTTTTTTCATCAGGAACTGTGTTTATGCCCCCAAAATGGTCATTAGGCTATCAACAATGCCGTTGGAGCTATTTATCTGATCAGAGAGTTCTGGAGGTACTTGGTGCTCCTCTTACTGTCTCTCAAATTCTCAATAGTGATTCTCTGGAGAAATTGCATTCATATACCAGTCTGGTGACTTTTAATCAAATATGATGCTTACCTTTGGAAAGCTTGAGCTGTAGATGCTGAATATGGCATGTGTTCCAAGTTCTAGCAGCCATTGTTATTTTTTTCCTCTTTACTATTTGTTTGGATAAGTAAAAAGGAAGTCCTTTTAAAACCTATTTGGTGTGCCTGTATACGTAGGATATATGGGGTTTTTGGAGGTGAATATAGAATGCCTATGCTTGGTGTTTGCAAATATAGTACTTAAATTCAAGTAAGGTTGGAAATGAATTAAACCAACCCAAGATTAGTTTGACACTCGACTGGTTAATTAGGTTGATGAACTTGACTTATGAATTAAATGAGCTGAACTTAAGCTCAAAATTGAACTTGATAAATAAATGAACTGAACTTGAACCAAGTACTGCTCGACATGTTTATATATATATATATATATATATATATATATATATATATATATATATATATCCGTATGTGTGTGTGTAATTTTAGAAGAAAATAATTATAGGAAATTGATTAGTTAAATTGAGTTATGAACCCAGCTAATGAACCAGGTTTACGATTTAGCCTTCTTGATTCATATCATCTCATTTTGACATCTTTTTCACATAATTTGAGCTTACTAGCATAATCAAACAATTCACAAACTTGATTACAAATAATGGTTTATATTGAAATCAAGTCGAGTTTCGAGCTGAACCGTTTCATTGTTGGGTACTTGGGTATAACTTTCAAGAGACAAGGGAATTCAGGATGCCTGGGAATCTCGAGCTATTATAGACACAGTTTAAGAAATACATTTATAATTGGATATGTAAGATTTGTATGTGCTTCAAAACATTGACATCACACAATCCTAGGAATCTTGAATAATTTTCCATTCTCATACTAAACATGTGTTTCCTAAATTTTGATGAATCCCACACCAGATATCTTGTATGTTTATATGCTGACATTCAAAATACCAACAATTTTGGAATTCTGCATAGCTAACAGCTCTGTAGTTTTGTATATTCTAACTCTCAATTGCTTGTTACTTTTTGAAATGTATATATATCATATTTTCTTGACTTGTTAACAATTAAAATTTGCAGGTTGCAAGAACATTCCGGGAGAAACGCATACCTTGTGATGTGATATGGATGGATATCGATTACATGGATGGTTTTCGTTGTTTTACCTTTGACAAGGTATGTTCTTCCCCCTGAGAATAAAATCAGTAATTAATATACAACATCTTACTTTTGATTTTTGCATCAGCTCTTTAAAGACACACATTAATTGATTCAGTGGCGATTACATGTAGTCTGTGGTTCATAAACTAGAAGGATGATTTGCGGAGTTTGTATCATATAACATTACTACACATGAGTTGTTCAACTTGCACTAGACACTAGTAATTTTGAAAATGCATAGTTAAAGTATTGGGTTGGCCATTTTTAATATGTCTATAGCAATAGTTTTTAATATGGGAAAGTAAGTATTGTGATACTCTTCAGGAGCGTTTTCAAGATCCCAAGTCTTTAGTAAAAGACCTCCATTATAGTGGTTTTAAAGCTATTTGGATGCTCGACCCTGGGATCAAGCTGGAAGAGGCTTATTTTGTATATGATAGTGGTTCTAAAAATGATGTTTGGGTCCAAAAGGCAGATGGAACACCCTTTGTTGGTAAGTTTTCTTTGTACATTAATACTTCTGCACTTCATGCCTTCTTCCTTCCGTTTTTGTGATGCATTCTATCCATTCTCAGGGGACGTATGGCCTGGGCCTTGTGTCTTCCCTGACTATACACAGTCAAAAGTTCGTGCATGGTGGGCAAACTTAGTTAAAGATTTCATTTCCAAGGGTGTTGATGGTATATGGAATGATATGAATGAACCAGCCATCTTTAAGGTAATTCTGATCTCATTGATATGTTTTCTTAAGTAAGAAACAAGATTTGGTCCAAATTTTACGATTTGTGACTCTTGATGTAGTATACCATTTCCAATTTGTTTACTCTTTTCTTTTCCAGGTTGTAACAAAAACAATGCCTGAAAGCAATGTTCATAGGGGAGATAGTGAACTTGGAGGTTGTCAGAATCATTCTTTCTATCATAATGTAATATTCTGTAAACTGTATCATAATTTGGAGTCACTTGTCTTTTCACAATAAACTTGTGGGCTATGTTCACAAGTGGGATGCAATTTGATTATATATATATATATATATATATATATATATATATATATATATAAGATACTGTCCAGTATCTTGATTCTGATGTTGGTTATGAATTTGTACTTGTTTTGATGCCTTTGCAGATATTATAGTGTGTCTGAATTTCTCTTAATTGTTATGACTATTCACTACAGGTATACGGCCTACTGATGGCAAGATCAACCTATGAAGGCATGAAACTGGCTAATCAAAAGAAGCGCCCATTTGTTCTCACCAGAGCTGGATTTGTTGGCAGCCAAAGGTATGCTGCAACTTGGACAGGAGATAACCTTTCAACGTGGGAGCATCTTCATATGAGTATCTCCATGACACTTCAGCTGGTAAGAATTTAGGAGTATGGATGCTACTTCCCTTGAGCAATGGCATTTTATGTTGTCATAGTCTCATTTAGTTCTACAGTTAGTTGTGAAGCTTGATTAAGTCTTTGTAGCTCCCTTATGGCATTTTGTATTAGAGTAATGTTATTTGTACACCTGGATTCTGGATACCTGGGTGACACCTGCTACACTTGGTTAATGCAGTTCAAATACGTGGTTAATTACGTTCAGTAGATGGTTAACGACGAATTGTGATCTCTTGTACTATTAACCAAGTTCAAGACACCATTAACCATGATTGTGAACACTATGAACCAAGTTTGAAGGTGTACAAAAAAATAACATGCACCCATGTAGGATGCATGGTTGGTTAATTACATGGTTAACGCAGTTCAAGTACGTGGTTAATTACGTTCAATTGATGGTTAATGGATGTAACAAGGGGTCACAACTCATTAATCATCCACTGAACGTAATTAACCACATATTTGAATTGCATTAACCACGATTTTTAGGTTCAAATATGTGGTTAATTATGTTCACTGAACGCAGCTCAACACCTGAAAATCGTGGTTAATGCAGTTCAAATACGTGGTTAATTACGTTTAATGGATGGTTAATGAGTTGTTATCCCTTGCTATATCCATTAACCATCCACTGAACGTAATTAACCACGGATTTGAACTGTGTTAATCATGTAAAGCAGGTGTCACCCAGGTGTACAAATAACATTACTCTATTATGCACCTTTTTGAGTGCATTTTCAGGTCGATTGGACACATGGTGCATGTCAAGTTGGATATAAGTTTGTGTTAGTTATTAGCGTAACTTTTAGAAACATTAATTACTCAAAGGATAAACGATACCTTTGGTACACTATTGTACCCTCATAGGACATGATGATTGCAAGTAGCAGTTTCATAGGCTACATTAGATATTGTCATGGACTATCCTTTCTAATATTTCTTTGGGTTGTGGTTGTGCGTTATTCTTTGTGATGGAATTGGCATTGGATCTTTTTTCCAAAGTTTCCTTTAGACAGTGAGAGCTACGCTTTTTAAAAACTTATTCTCTCAACTTGGGAGCAGCTCCCCCCCCCCCCCCCCCCAAAAAAAAAAAAGAAAATTAATGTTCGAATACTTGGTTCAGTGCCAAAAGAATTGAGATGTTATTATCTTATTATAATCCAATAGGGTATCTCAAAATTTAAAACATAAATGTTCACGTTCAATATATTTTCTATATTCCTTCATAATTTGCATTCTTTATGTTCAGGGACTTAGTGGTCAGCCACTTTCAGGTCCTGATATTGGTGGATTTGCTGGAAATGCAACACCTAGGCTTTTTGGAAGGTGGATGGGTGTAGGTTCCTTATTTCCATTTTGCCGAGGGCATTCTGAAGCAGGCACCAATGACCATGAACCTTGGTCTTTTGGAGAAGAGGTTGGTTCATCCTTGGCTATTTAAAATCAATCACCCCTGTGGTTTCCAACTTGTCATATGCTGGACATTATAAGCTGAACTTGCTTGTCATTTATATCATGTAGAGAAAAAATGTATGAAGGCTGTATGTTGAGCTTCATCATTAGCTTGGCATCGAGTTAACAAATTTTAGTTGATGAATAAAACAAATAAATAATCTCATGTATCTCATTTCATGCTTTAAATTCTGGTGGCACATATATGTTGGTTATGAACTTATTGTCTTATTCTATGTGAACTTTCAAAATTATTTTTGGGCAATCCCCCCCCGCCCCCCTGAAATCTTTAGAATTGTAACAGAACTTGATAGCCATTGGATATTTTTTATTCATTTGAGATAGCTAGGGCATAAAAAAAATACTGGTGTTATCATAACTTAGTCTCTTAATATGTATTTACTGTTGTATTCTGCTAGTGTGATAATTGCTGATATTTCGGTGTCCACTGGATGATGAATCATGATTTTAAACATGTCATGGTAATTTATTATTACTATTTGCTAGCACCTTCTGACTAGATTGAGTGACTGGTCACTGGTATATTCCTTTATTAGAAAAATCCTTAAATGCTTTTCTACGTGAACCTAGCACTGTCAGGTGAAGGCTAAGGACAAGTTTATGAATGAGAGGATGTGACCTACAGTCATTATAATTATTTTTTTCCTCACTTAATGGAATGGTGTTATGGAATTTCAGTTTACTTCTATACTCAAAACTATGCATCACTAACTTCAGCTCTAATTGTTAGTGTGAAGAAGTTTGCCGATTGGCATTGAAGAGGCGCTACCGCCTTATCCCACTTATCTACACACTTTTTTATTTTGCTCATACAAGGGGCACTCCAGTGGCAACCCCTACTTTCTTTGCTGGTGGGTTCTTGTTCTGTTGACTACTTCTAATGCCTTTGGTTTGTTAGTGATATTTAGCTTTCTTCATATGCATCATGAGTTTTCAATCTTGCTTTTGCAGATCCAAAAGATCCTAGCCTTAGGAAAGTCGAAAATTCATTTTTGCTTGGCCCAGTTTTAGTGTATGCAAGGTTCTTCCACTTCCTTACTCTAGTCTATTGTCAATATAGATGACACTGCTATATTATTGAGAGATGCCTTTGCTGGAAATAGGATGGTTTTCCTGATGCTTCTATGCATGATAGCAGCAAATTTAGTTAAACTTTTAGTCATTGAGAAAGGGGGAATGATAGGAAAAAAATTACAATCCCTCTCTCTTTTCAGTGTCAAACAAAATTCAAGATCATCATGGTGAATCGCCTGTTCAACCATATAATGTTCATCCTTCTTTTTCCTTCATAAGCAGAAAATAATAAATTCATTAACAGTATGTATACAGAAAGGATATGTAATGCAAGAGAAACAAAATTAAGTAAATGCAAAATAAACTCAAACTTATCTATCTTCGTTGAGATACATTGTAACTGTTTATTGACATTTACCACTTTTTCCTGCTCTTTTCGTGCACAGTGTGCGCATGCTTGTTTTTTTTCCATTTAAAATGATTCCACCATATCGGATTTGTCCATTTTGCATTATAGATGCAAACATTAAAAATGCAAACGTAATGGTTTCTCTTATTCATTAGCAATTTTTTATTCAATGATGATTTTTTGGATCACAACTCTCATGTTTAATTATACTTGAAGTTTGATGGAAAGCTGTATACCACACCTTGCTGTACAATTGTGCTGATTTAATGTGTTCTTATATTGATTAGCACCATACGCAATCAGGGGTTGGACAAGTTGGAATGTACTTTGCCAGAGGGGATATGGTTGAGTTTTGATTTTGGTGATGCACATCCGGTATTTTTTTTCTGCTCATTTTGTTTAAATTTTACTTTAGTAGTGTTGTTATTTATTTATTTTTATATTTCTTCAAAAAATTGAGAGTGAGTCTTGGCACAACGGTAAGGTTGTTGCCTTGTGACTAGGTCACAGGTTCAAATCTTGGAAACAGCCTTTCTGTTTGCGGGGGTAAGGCTGCGTACATCTACCCTCCTCAGACCCCACCAAGTGGGAGCCCCATGCATTGGGCCGCCCTTTTCTTCCCCCCAAAAAAATGATTTTCATTTCTTATATATTTTTCATTCCGTTTGGGGCATGTCAGGATTTGCCGGCTTTATACTTAAAAGGTGGCTCAATTATTCCTGTGGGCCTCCCTCTTCAGCATGTTGGAGAAGCTAATCCATCAGATGATTTGACACTTCTTGTGGCTTTAGATGAACACGGTAAGTCCTTGTGTTTAATTTTCCCTTGGCATCCTTGTACTGACATTTCAATAAAGTCTTTACTCTTCAGATTAGCATATTGCTTTTAGAGGCTCTAATTATAAGATCTAATCATTTGACAGGGAAAGCTGAAGGTTTTCTATTTGAGGATGATGGTGATGGATATGAATTTACTAAAGGCAATTATTTATTAACACATTATGTGGCTGAACTTCAATCATCAGTCGTTACTGTGAGTGTACACAAAACTGAAGGATCATGGGAAAGACCTAAACGCCGCCTTCATATTCAGTTATTGTTAGGTGGGGGTGCCATGGTATGTGATTTCTTTATGAGAAGAAACTGTGAAGAATATGGAACTTACATATAGAAAGAAACTATCAAAAATTGTGCTTGATTTATTGATTAATTTATCTTTTGCTGGGCACTTGATCTTAATATTTATGTAGTTAGGTTTTGTAAACAGCTTGATACGTGGGGAATGGATGGAGAAGTTCTGCAAGTAATTTTGCCTTCAGAAGAGGAGGTTTCGAAGCTGGTATCTACTAGTGAGAAGCAATACAAGGAACGTTGGGGTATGTGCTTGTTGAAAATTTTTAATTGGTTGGTTTATACTCATTTTCTTATATGGTATTTATGCTTTTAGTATGCCAAAATTCCTATATCTTGACCATCCTTTTCTCTGCTGATGATATATTTTATCTTGTAATACATTGTTTAGTGTTTACTAGTTTGTTTATCTCTTCTAACAAGCCTGCTTTTAAAAGATATAATAGGACTACTATTGAACATATTTCTTGGTTTGGATATTCACTTTCTATTTCTGTGCTATAGTTTCTTTCAGTACTCCCATCCCCTCTCCATGAGCAGAGTGGAGGCTAAGCAGTAGTAGTATTTTGCATATTATATTGCAAACTTCTGAATTGTATCTAACGCGCACACAAATATCCTTATAATGCCAGAAATATAATGCAAATATGTTTTTTTTTGTTTGTGAGGATGGCTTATCCTCTTTCTTTGTAATCTTCTCTTCTTTAATAATATTTCTTTTTATATCCCAAAAAAATGTATCCTTGTAGTGCCAATTCTATATCAAGGTGTGCTACTTTCTCCTGAATCTTTTGCAGAAAACACAAATCAAATTCCAGATGTAGAAGAGGTTTCTGGACC
This sequence comes from Ammopiptanthus mongolicus, assembly GCA_039655645.1. Taxonomy (NCBI): domain Eukaryota; kingdom Viridiplantae; phylum Streptophyta; class Magnoliopsida; order Fabales; family Fabaceae; genus Ammopiptanthus; species Ammopiptanthus mongolicus. The sequence goes on along the minus strand of CM077343.1, from coordinate 95,200,713 downwards.
CAAGGGGGCAGAGCTTTCAAGAACTCCTATTGAACTGAAAAATGGTGAGTGGGTTCTTAAAGTCGTTCCCTGGATTGGGGGTAGAATCATCTCCATGATGCACATTCCTTCAGGTAAAATTGATTGTCCATTAGCAATTTATTTAAATTTTTCTTTTGATGATTTTTTTTAAATGTTTGGAAATGTACAAGTAGCTTGTGGATTCACTTTCTGAAATTGCATTTTTTAAAATAAATAAATTCATGTTTTTGGCATCATTCTGCAGTTAAGAGCTTAGAATATTTCTTTCCTTTATCAGCTAGAAGGAACTTGTTTATAATATACTCTGTGACATCATCTGGAAGTGTTGTGACAATAATCATACAATTCCTTTTACTCTCTGTGTGACCTGTATCTTCTTTGTGGTTTCAGTTAGATCTATATAGTTGTCATAAAAAGGTATCATGTTTCCATGTGGCACATGGATGAAATAATTTATATTGTTTATAGTGCATTATATTGTTCATGATAATAAACAATTTGTTTTTCAGGAACACAATGGCTCCATAGCAGGATTGAGATCAATGGGTATGAGGAGTATAGTGGTATAGAATATCGTTCTGCTGGATGTGCTGAGGAATACTCTGTCATTGAGTAAGTTTCCCTTGTACTGCATGCCTTCATTGAGGAAACTTTATCGTTGAGGAGCCACCAAAGGCCACTTTGATCCTCGTATATAGCCCTCCTCCCTTTTTTTATTCATTTTATTGTGTTCTCTGCCCCACCGCACCCCTCTTTCTTTTTAGTATTCAACAAGTATTTTCTGGCAATTTCTTCTCTTGCAGTCGAGAACTTGAGCATGCAGGAGGGGAGGAATCTGTGGTACTAGAGTGTGATATTGGTGGAGGATTGGTTCTTCAGCGGCAGATCTATTTTCCAAAGAATGCTGCCAATGTCATCCAGATAGACTCTAGCATAATAGCCCGCAGTGTCGGAGCTGGTTCTGGAGGGTTCTCAAGGTTTTATCTGACGCTTCTCTTATATCCTAGCAATAATAACATTATATGTCCTTTATGATAAAATTAAATATATGGAGTTAATTTCTTCTTTGGGGGCTTCCCCAACTTTATGGTTTCCTGGAGGACATGGTTAATAAAGTAATTGCACTTCTCATGCTATAAAAATGGCATTTTCATGAGTTGTTAGCCCACAGAGAAGACTATGGTAAAAGCTTTGCTTAGATCAGGGGTATAGGCATGTTTGGTTACCAAGTGCCATTACACATCTGCACTTGGAGACGTACTTTTGGACACATTTGAGATGTTTGGCTGGCAAAACTAGAATTAGTTTTGGTTCCAAATGTAATTCTGGCATAAGTAACATTTTTTCAATTAGACTGATTTTACAAGTTGGTGGTCACATACAAATTAAAATGTTTTTAAAAAATGCAATTTGTTTTTTTTTAATAATTTCACGCCCAAAAGTTGTTTTACTTAATCCTATTCCTATACAAACAATTTAAGCTTTGGAAATTCCTTTTGGGTAACCATTCCTCCACAAATAACTCATTTTTTTAAAATTAATTCTTCTAAAATATAATATACTCAAAATTAATTATACACCAACTATCCAAACCCAAACATGCACTTAGATTGGATAGAGTCTAGAAGACTGTATTTGGTTTGTGTCACAATTTTTTGAGTTTGTTATTGTTAAGTGTTAAACTCGCATATCGATTGAATATATGAGTAAATAACCATTTGTAATGACTTGGATAGCCCTCCCCCCACGAGCTAGCTTTTGGGGATGAAGTTAGGCCTACTTATTCTAACATGGTATCATAGCCTATCCCGATGTCGAGCCATCCGCAAATGTCCAGTCCTGCAAACTGCATGCTCCAAATGCACAATCCTAGACGTGAGTGGTGTGTGCTAAGTATTAAAAGTCCCACATTGGTTGAGTATATAAGTAAAGAATCATTTATAATGATTTGGACAACCCTTTCCTTATGAGCTAGTTTGGGGGTGGAGTTAGACCCAGTTATTCTAGCAGTTAGTATATTGTGTGTGAAGATTCTAGGGGAAAATGAGAAACTTATGAGGTCAGTTAGATATTTTTTTTCGTTGTGACAGCAGTAATTCTTAATATATTCTTGTAGTCTGTTATTTCCTCAATTGAAAATGTTTTGACACTTACCTATTCAGATGCTCTGATTTCTACTATGCTCCTTATATGTTCTGCAGGTTGGTCTGCTTAAGAGTTCACCCAACATTCAGTCTTTTGCACCCCACAGAATCTTTTGTCTCATTTACTTCAGTTGATGGATCTACGCATGAGGTCTTCCCTGAAGGTGGGGAGCAATTCTTTGAAGGAAACCTTGTCCCTAATGGTAATGGTCATTTTATCCTTTGCCTTATTCATTTCTACCATATGAAATGTTGGAACTTCTACTGGGACGAATAAATGACTAAGCATGCTAAAGAATGAATCAAGCTTAATCAAGTAACAAAAAGGGGGGAAAGCTTAACTTATTAGGAGAGGGCCAAAGAATGGCTTGTGCATTTCTGACTCGCCCACTTACACTGAAGGTCTGTACTTGAAACATGGCAAAGTATAGACGCACCTCACTCTCTTGTGCTAAATTTATGATAAGAATAATGGTGGTATGGGGACGGTCCAGCCCACTACCTGGTCAAAGAGCCACTGTCAAAGTATCAATCCACCTAAAAGTATAAGCTATTAAGTTAGGGCAAAGTATAATATGTCTACAAGAAATGTTTTGGAAATCGGAGGAAACAATAGGGCACAGTAGCCTTTGTTTAAGGTTTAGAAAACAGAGAGAGAAGAGATGTCATATAGTGACCGTCCATCATTACGTTGTGGAAGACCTGTATCCCAAATGGGTGCTGGCCACATGAGCGGGAGAGTGAAATTGGGAGAATAGAGAAGATGAGGGTTCTGTTTTTATTTTAATTTTGTTTTAATGTGTTGTCCACCTCTTATGGCTGTGCCCAATGATGAGGTGTTGGGTGTGTCCACCCAAGATTTGCTCTCATTTGACGTCTTTGACAATTCATCCTGATTAGAGACTACCATGCCCAAACCAATAAGCAGTTGGTGACATGCTTTTCCTCCACATTCCATCTTTCCCTACTCTCCCCACCAAAGAAAGAAAGAAAGAAAAATAATTCCAACATCCACTTTGCAAAGCCAATGTTCTTGTAGTGTGTAAGAAGTTTGCTTTTTTGTTAACTGGTTTCATATAGGAATATAATTTACATGTCAATCATCTGACTCTGGAGTCAACCATTTGATGTGTCTGCAGAAAATAGTTCTTGATAAATGTCATATTGTAATTTCATCTCAGGTGAGTGGAGGCTCATTGATAAATGTCTTGGCTTGGCACTGGTCAATCGATTTAATGTTACCGAGGTATTCAAGTGTCTTGTTCACTGGGATTGTGGCACTGTTAACCTGGAGCTTTGGTCCGAGAGCAGGCCTGTTTCAAACGAATCCCCTCTCAGAATTTCCCATCAGTATGAGGTTGTGAGAATTCCATGATCATTTAACCGGTCATTACACGAGGTGTGGAATTTTCAAAATGGCGGAACAGATATAGAAAAATCATGCATTGTGGAAGGAAAAGTGGAAGAGAACAGAGAAGGAAAAACAAACATCTCCTGAACAATAGACCAATAGTCATACTGTGTCTTTTAACGGCATAATGGACGCGATGCCTTTCAGTTGTTGTATAACCTGAATCTCTGTTTTCTTGCTGGGGTGAATAGTATAACCTAAATCTTGTTTGATGTCAAATTGAATTCAAAATAAGGAATGGCTAGCATGAATTAAACAAAGCCTACATTGACAGAAGGAAGCAGGATAGTGGCACCTGGCAACATCATGGTCTTTGTGAAAACAAAAAATGCTGAATGGCACCAAGAATAAGAGCCCTTGATTACTCTTCCACGATCCCACTTTTTTCGGACTGCATTTTCAAATTCCAACTTAGTATGCATTATTATTAGCGTGTTTCCACCTCATACGTAATAGGAACTCATAGCAGCTCTCTTGAGAAAAGCTTGAAGCTCTTCAGAGAAAACTCCTCCACATCAACAGTATGATCATAACAGGTATCAGCGGAACATCTTCAATTTTTGTTTCATCATTTTCCTCTTCCTTAATACTTGCGTGTCTGATAGTTGAGAGAGGAAATGGATACATGGAGTTTCAGAGGGAATATATAATTACTCCTCCGTAACCGTTGTCGTGGATATTTTGAAATTCTATGTTTGGTTAATAAAAGAAAATGAGAGGAAAGAAAATAAGACAAAAGAAAAAGAGAGGAAAGAAAAGGAATAAAAAATAAGATGATTGTTTAATTGTTTGATAAGAGAGAAAATAAAAAGAAAGAAAATTGAAATTTTTCTCTCCTTTTATTTGGTTGAGTAGAAAGTGAAAGAAAAGAAAAAACATATTTACAAAATGACTTAAATATCCTCATTTAATAATTTATAAAAATAAAAAATAAAATTGTTTGTCTTTTTCTAATAGGAATGTTGTCAGCTCATTCTTGCCTCATTTTGTTCAAGACTTTTTATAGATTTTCCTATTTTCTTCCCAATTTGGGATGAAAAAAAACCTGGGGGCCCATTCTTGTTTTTTCTCTTCTCTCCTCAATATGTTGGAACCAAATAGTGGAACGATGTTAAAATGTTGTGTTTTCTATCCTCTGTTTTTTCTTTCCTCTATTTTTCCACCTTTCCAAACAATGTGTAAAGGATAGAGAAAATAGGATAATCAAACATTGAAAAACTACAAAAGTAAAAAAAAAAAAAAAAAAAAAGGGGAGAATTTGTTGTCTATGACGAAGAAATTCCTTATCATGGACTGAATGCCTTTCCAGGATGCTGTCTTTACATTCGGGTTGGCATTGCATTTGCTTATCTAACAAGACGAGCCTTGATCCGTGTTCCCATGAAATCCAAAACAAACTGAATAGAAGCATTAGAAATCTACATTTGTAAAACACATAGACGAGTATCTTCATATTGATGCCAAATTTTATGATGCTTCTCGAAGACTGAAACAAGTATATTTCAACTTCACCCCATTCTTTCTGCTCATTGATCTCCAAAAAGGCGAAATCCAATTCCACTTTAAAATAAAATAGCTGCACTTGTCTGTTGATGTATAAAGTCCAAATCAATGGAAGTAAAAGAATCTATCGCCAAAGGGAACAATACATGTTAAGGAATTGTGAAGAAAAAGATATCATATAACTCCATGTTAAGGAATTACAAATACTCCATATATGACTTTGAACAAATAAGGACTCACACTATTTACATTGAATTGTCAGACGAAACCAAAATAACACAATATTTCAGCAACAATTTTATTTGTTCTGTAGCCAAAATGACTTCAGAATTGTGTCTTAAATTTTCAGACTCCAACACCAAAACAGACCCCAAAAACTGGACTCTAGTGATAACCAATTGGAGCAGCAGCCTCTCTTAGCTCTCGTCCTTGATAATGTATGTCCTGCAGTTCATTACATGAAAATACCATCAGTGTTCTGGAATAACATATATACTCATAGAAAAACCCATTTAATTTAAAAAAAACAAACTATTTTATTAAGTTAACCTAAAAATAAAAAAGGATGTATAAGCTTACCGATGCAAAGTGGTTGACATCACGGTGATGTGCTTCATCAGCTCTTACAACCAACACAACATCCCTTAAAGTTGAGTCTGGTGGCAACTGCCAATAGTCTATGGCAATGGCTGGAGCTGGAACGTTTTCTATGTTTCCCTTGTCAAGCTCCTTCAGGAATTCAGTGTAGGAATGTATTGCCTCCTCTTCAAGGTACCCAACCATGCGGTGGGCAAATTTAGGTGAAAGCAAATAGCCCAAGAAGTATGCATTGAAGAAAACGCCTTGTACAGTTATCACTAGAGCACGCTCATACCACCTGGGCTTGGCCACTTCCATGAAGGTCATTAGGTGCATGCGCTCGTTCTCTGCTTCTTCTAGAAGCGCTTTGATCCACCCGCCACTTTGCTCAAATCGTCGTAGTGATTTGCAGTGGAGTAGCATGCCTCCTACCATACCAGGGACAGCTGCCACAGTCTCGAGCATCATTGCTCGGCATCCATATCGTGTCTGTTACATTAATTTGCATACAACATATCATAAGAAAAACTTTGCTGAACATAAATATATAACATATATATTTTAATACAAAACTCATCAATAATGAGTGAGCAAATACTACAATATGAGTGAGTTTTCCTTCACAATTCAGGGTGTTAAATGTAGGGATGGACTTTTCATACAAATATTTATATAGAGTTCCCATCAGTTTCATTTTTAACTTAAGGAGATACTAGTAAACTGATATTTGAAGACAATATTTCCTTGATTGTTGACGTTCTGAACTGATCGATAACTTAAAAAGAATAAAAAGGTATGATTAAGCAGTACAATTAATTCCTCATGTAGATCAGTTTAAGCAATATTAAGTTTTAAAATGAGAAAAAATGTTAGATTTATTGATATAACATGGAAATTATTTTTTGTTATGTGTTATGTTCTATAGTATTCATCAGTGTGTGCCATAAAGCTGTTATTATTATTTTATTTATTACTACAACTATAAGAGATTTTATTATTTCAAATCACCAAAGAATTTTTATTTAATCTTTAGCACAACATTATTATTATTATTATTATTATTATTATTATCATCATCATTATAAGTACTACTCAAGTAATTAAAAAAAATTAAAAAATCCAGCAAGCATCATCTTTTGGTGGATCTAAGAAGGAATTAATTATAAAGCATTAGATCATTTCATGTGCTAACCAAACCATACCTGTCATGCCAAACCAACCAGACATCATCATCACATGCATCATGGATGATTGATTTTAAGGCAAAACAAAAAGAAACCTAAAAACATGACCATAAAACTAAAGTAACTTCAAAGATCTTCAATGAATAGGTACCTGGAAAAACAGATCAGTGGGGTATCTGAGAGCCTTAACAGTCCAATAAGCCATCTTGTCCAGAAAAGTCACAGGCGCGTGGTGCTTCTTCAAATCAATGGAAAGGTCAGCTTTGTACGTCTCCCATGGCTTCAAATCAAAACAAAAACATAACAACACAAATCCATCAATACCCATTTCTCCAAAACCATGGAGCCTATAATATAGGAAAAATAACCATACTATTTTTCAATGAACAAATTACTCTATCATTATTCAACAAGTTATTGATGTTAATTATATGTAAAAATAGTAATAATAGAACTCATATTATATAGTATATATACACAGACATACCTTGAAACAATTCCACTTCCATTCTGTGCCATCAGGTTTGGTAACCTTAGAGGGTTGAATACCCCAATAACTCACAACCCTCTTCTCCTCTTTGTTCCCACCACCAGCAGCAGCACTGTCAGAAGAAGAATTAACCTCATCATGGTTGTTCTCCTTCTCTGACATAGCCAAAGTGCTCCCATTCCTTACAATACTACCGCCATGAACTGCAGGGCCTCTAACCCAATGACCCCATTTGTTAGGAGCGCTAAAAACTTCACCACCAATACCCAAACCCTTCGCCGCAGTCAAAACCACAGGCTCGCCGGCCACCGCCGCGCTGCGAGCCGTGGAGAACAAACGGGTAGTCGCCACCAAAAGTGCAGTGTTGGCCACCCTGGTAGAACCACCGCGGCTTATCATCATCATTGTCACGATCACCACTGAGATCAGAGCGTTTGTTTCTCGAGAAAATTTAGAAGGAAAGTTAGAAAGAAAACAAGACTTGGAGTCTTTGTGAAGAAAAGGGTTTAAGGGAGGGTTTATATATAGTTATAAATGTGGAGGTTAACGAAAGGCGTATAACGTTGATACGTTGTGTGTTAGTTGGCATATGGCGGTGCTTCTAAAATTATCCCATTTATTATTATTATTGGGATATTTTAATACCAATTTTTTATAACACTGCTGTCTATCTATTACATCGTTGATTTTTTCTTCTCCTATTTTATATAGCGTCAATTTAAAGGTTTTTTTTACCTTTCAATAAAGACAGATTATTTTATGAATGATTTTTAAATTTAATTAATAAAAATTAAATATTTTTAATGAAATGATAATTTATATTTGGTTGATCGTGTGATAATTTATATTTGATCGATCGTATAAAAAAAATTTATACTAACAATACATTAAGAAAATTGCTAATAAGTATTCTAAAAGCATTGGTTAAGGAATTAAACACAAAAAAATTATATTAAAAAATAAAGTGTTTAATACATTTAAAATTATATAATTGTGATTTCCAACAAAAACTTTTTATATATTGATTCTTTAACTAATGGTCTTAACATACTAGTTAACATGACCATTTTATTGTTCTTGATTTGTGTCCTGATACACTAATTAATAAGACCCTTTTTATATTACCTTATATTATATAATTATATTGAAATTATATTTCTATTTATATATCGATCCCTGATTTTTATGTAGGAATTTTTAAATGTCGTCTAGTTTCCAAGCGACTTTATACATTTCTCGCTACGGATACCCATGAAAAATCAGGAAAAAAAAAAAAGAGTTACCTGTACTAATGCAGCAGCTTTGTACTTCTTTGCAGTCGTAATTGATCATTTATTAGTTACTGTATAAAGAGTTTGCTATTTCTTGGGGACCAAGTACTGTTGGATTTTCGTGTTGTTCAAGTCAAACCTTTAACTTGTGGCCATAAACGCTTCGGATTATTGATTCCATGCACGGATTCCATTTCCATTACGTGCATTTCTTCCTTCTTCCGCGTCCAATTATAATAATTAAATATATGGATACAAAAATGATTACGGAAGGCAAACAAACCCAACAAATATATCCTTTGCATATAAACCGAAGTGATACTGATATCGACCAGAAACTAAAATAAGCCCAACCTTGGAGATGCGCAAATGTTGTTTTATTTTATTTTATATTATAAATTAGTACTAGATAATTATTTAAAATTATTTACGGGATTATTAATAATATTAATTATTAAAATATACTTATGAGATTATTAACAAAATTAATTATCAACTAAAACTATAAAAATAAAAAATCCCTACATCAATGAATTAGAGAGCTTGACACCATTAAAAATTATCAACCCCTGTTTTTCATACTATTTTTTACAGTTGGTTAAAAATGTATAAACTTGTAGTTAATTCACGTATATTGGATAACTAATGGATTGTTTAATGGGTTATGGTTAACGGTTAAGTGTCAATCTTTAATATACATAATTAATTACAATTTTTTTATGTAAATAATGTAAAAAAAAGGGGTGAAATGATAATTTTTTAAAAATTATTGGCTTAATTGCACTTTTAGTCCCCCAACTTTTTTAATTGTGATTTTGGTCCATCAGAAATTTTAATTGCATTTTTTGTCTCCCAACTTTTTCAATTGTACGATTTTGGTCCCTCAAAAAATTTAATTGTACTTTTCATCCCTCAACTTTGTGAAATGATGCAAAATTAGTCATTCTAGGGACCAAATAAAGACTTTCATTGCACAATTTTAAAAAGTTGAGAGATGAAAAGTGTAATTAAAATTTTTGAGGAACCAAAATCGCACAATTAAAAAATCGAGGAACGAAAAGTGCACTTAAGTCAAAATTATTATACTACAATACAAACGGTGGGACAGAGGGGAGAGGGGACCCCGGGGGTGGGAATAGAAAACTAATTAATTACAACTTGACGTGGGATGAAAATCTCATGAACATCCACAATGGAAGGCTGGAAGATATGAAGAAGGACCCTCAAGATTCAAGCACCACATTTTTAGAGAATATTCACTTAATTTAATGAATATAATCTTCTAAAATGAGTGCAAGATTTTAAAATTAGGTGTTGACTGCTCCACAAAAAAGAAGATAAACTATTATTTATTCTTATATAATTCAAACATGACTACATTAGTAAACTACTAAATTTGTTCTTGAGAAATATGGTCTCAAATACATTAGTTCCTGATTAAAAACAAACGCATCCTGTGGTTTCAACCTTCAAGATCATCATCATTAGTCAGGTTTGTCTCTCCATTAAATTACTTCTTTTGGCTTAACTTCACAAATGATATGTTAAATATTTTTATTGTTACTCATTCTTTTTCCACCTAGGTTTTAATTTTAACATGAATTTAAATTGGGGGTAAGGGGTTAAAGAATAACAAATACATTGCTTTCAGCTGACCTATGGGTTTAAGAATCTCATGCTCAGATGTAATAAGCTCTTTCTGTTCATTATTATAGTATATAATAATAACAATAATGTATAACATTAATTTGTTTCTAGTAGTATGGCTATCCAATCAGAGAGATCACTCTTACACTGAGATAATCAGACAAAATATGTAGTGTCCAAAAGTTCAGACATGGACCAAAAGGGTTCCATTAATGAATCCATCTTATTAGATTCCTTTGATTAAAATAATTAGAAACCTTCTTAGTTTGACTTATTGCCCTCCCTGTACCCACCTATAGATAAGCCTCTAAATTTCCGCTATGCTTTCTAAGAAATGGATACTTAGGAATACCTGCATAGCTATTTTAATTTTATTGAATGAATAGCAATTACTAACTAAGGGAAGCAGTTTCCTGCTGGTGTTGGTGTATACCTCCACTTCTTCCATGGCTTCTGCATTACAGTGTCCACCGTTTGAATTTTCTGGCAAGTACTATCATGTGTCTGAAAATGGAGGTGGCTGTGTGAGGCAGACCAGTTTCTTTGAAGGCAAACCAGTGCTTAATCAGGGAGTTGGCTACTCTGTCATTCTTAGTTTTGGTGCTTTCTTTGCTGTCTTCACCTCTTTATTGGTTGGTAATCCTTAAATGTCTTTCTTTCTGTAGTTACTTTGATCCTTTGTCACATGAGGTACAATAGAAAATCAATACCTTGTAAGCTTTGAAAACAAGAAAGAAAGCTAAAACAACATGACAATTTTGTAAATGAGTTTAATTGATATGTACTGTTTTAAACTGATAACCAATCGATTACAAATCATGGTATGAGTGACTTTTAAGGTAGTTAGGATTAGAGTAAAACATTTTTAATTATGTGTCAATTTATGATTGATTGACGGTGTAAAAAATCTTTATACCAAGAGTCCATACCAATTAAATCCTTTGTAAATATTGGTCAAAACATATAAATTGAAAAATGAAAACAGAAAACAAACCAAACACCCCTTAACCTTCCATCCTATGTTTTCCCCAGAACGATACTCTCATACTTGTAGCTTCTAAGTTATAACCATTGAGTTGTCATAATCAATTTGTTGATACAAACATTTTTGTGGATCAGGTATGGCTGGAGAAGAGGTATGTGGGGTCCCGTCACACCTCAGAATGGTTCAATACAGCAGGCAGAAGTGTTAAGACAGGACTCATTGCTAGTGTCATTGTGTCTCAGGTAATGGATTCAGATAGCCTCACATTGCACACTTTGACAAATCTCAAGTTCCATTTTCTTACCATGAATTTGTGCTGCAGTGGACATGGGCTGCTACAATCCTGCAAAGCTCTAACGTTGCTTGGGAGTATGGGATTAGCGGGCCTTTCTGGTATGCTAGTGGAGCAACCATCCAGGCATGCATGAACCTTATATTATATCTCCTCTGAATGTTTTTCTATATTTATATTCATTGGAATTTGGAAAGTGAAGGCTGAGATTGATAATGCATTGAAAATCAACAGGTAATGTTGTTTGGAATCATGGCTATAGAGATTAAAAGAAAGGCTCCTTATGCTCATACTGTGTGTGAAATTGTCAAAGCCCGGTATGTTACTTGTTTGGGACAACCAAATGAGAGTATTTTTGTTTCTTTCATGTTTTGGTAGATGCTTAAGTGCAAGTTTTTTTTTCACGCATAGTGATAACAATGTTTCTTTACCTCAGTTGGGGGACTTGTGCACACATTGTATTCCTCTTTTTCTGCTTCTTGACAAATATAATTGTAACGGCTATGTTGCTCCTTGGTGGTTCTGCGGTTGTAAATGCATTAACTGGAGTGAACATTTATGCTGCTAGCTTTCTAATACCACTTGGAGTGATTGTCTATACACTAGCTGGTGGACTCAAGGCCACGTTCTTAGCAAGCTATATACATTCTGTCATAGGTTTCTACTTAAATTTTTATCACTTTTTTGTTACATTCATATATTTTCTTGTTAACCTTTGTATTTGGTTGTTTCAGTGCACATTGTTTTGGTCATTTTTGTCTACCTTGTCTATACGGTTAGCAGCGAGCTTGGTAGCCCCAGTGTAGTTTACAATCGTCTGCTTGAGGTTGCTAGCAAATCAAGAACATGTCAGGATCCTATATCACACCATGGACAGTCTTGTGGTCCTGTTATTGGGAATCACAAGGGGTCTTACCTAACAATGCTGAGTTCAGGTGGCTTAGTTTTTGGGATTATAAACATAGTTGGCAACTTTGGCACTGTGTTTGTTGACAACGTAAGCATGAATTGAGAGATGTGTCTTTCCATTTTCAATTTGTTTGATTCCTGCAATGATGAAAGTGAGCTCTGAATATGCATGGTTGTAACTTATGCTCCTTTTTTCTTTTATATATAATAAGGTTATGTTATTCATCCACCTGAAAAACCACACCGAAGTTACACTTGGTTACCAATGAGTTATTTATTGGTCACTGAGTTATTTATGGTTAATGCATATTGTTTATTGTTAAAAAAATATGTTGTCAGTCCATTAACCGTATGGTAAACATTGTTAATCCATAGTTCAGGCGTAGATGAAACATTTCCGTTTATAATATTTGGATTTTGTCACTACTGATTCTTTAAATGGGGAAATGTTTAGGGATATTGGGTGAGTGCCATTGCTGCAAGACCTTCATCAACTCATAAGGGCTACTTGTTGGGAGGTTTGGTCTGGTTTGCTGTTCCATTCTCTTTGGCTACATCATTGGGTCTGGGAGCCCTGGCCCTTGATTTACCTATAAATGAAAGTGAGGCAGGTCGTGGACTTGTTCCCGCTACTGCTGTAGCTTTGATGGGGAAAGGAGGATCTATTCTTCTTCTTACCATGCTTTTTATGTAAGTTATGATCAGCTTCCTATTGGAAACACTTTTTTTAATATGCTTACACAAGATTGGAATAGCAAAGGGTTAATAACAATTTCATTTGCTATATAAGGCATGTATGGAAACTATAATGCATCCTTGTTTTACTTTCTGATGGTTTTGATATACTTATCAGGGCAGTAACTTCTGCTGGTTCATCAGAACTAATTGCGGTTTCTTCATTATGCACATATGATATCTACCGTACTTACATAAATCCTAATGCAAGTGGAAAGAAAATCCTCAAAGTGTCAAGGGGTGTTATTCTAGGCTTTGGGTGTTTCATGGGACTGCTAGCAGTTATACTGAACAAGGCTGGAGTTTCTTTAGGTTGGATGTACCTTGCAATGGGAGTTCTGATTGGTTCAGCAGTTCTTCCTATTGCTTTTATGCTTCTATGGAGAAGAGCAAATGCAATTGGAGCCATTCTTGGAACAATATTTGGTTGTTTTCTGGGAATTATCACATGGTTGTCTGTTACAAAAATAGAGTACGGACAGATAAACCTTGACACAACTGGTAGAAATGCACCAATGCTTGCTGGAAACCTTGTGTCTATACTAACTGGAGGAACTGTTCATGCTATCTGTAGCATGTTATGGCCTCAGAACTATGACTGGAGTACCACTAAGCAAATTACAGTGGTTGAAAAGGAAAAGCCTGAGCTGCCAGCAGAAGAGTTTAAAGAAGAAAAGTTAATAAGAGCCAAAGCATGGATAGTGAAGTGGGGTGTTGGTTTCACTGTTTTGATAGTTATACTATGGCCTATTCTTTCCCTCCCAGCAGGTAATTTTGAGTTACATTAGCAGACATGTGACCATGGTTTTCTTTTCATGCCTTTGACACAACAATTTTAAGCAAAACCTATCTTTGTTTTCCTCTTACAAGTGGTAACATATCTGATTTGGTCTCTAATAATTTCATTGTCATATAAATTGTATATTAACTTACTTATTTGTTTATTGCATACCACAGGAGAGTTTAGCAAGGGCTACTTCTATTTCTGGGCAGTGATTGCTATAGGATGGGGTTCTATTGGTTCTGCTGTTATAATTATTTTACCAATAATAGAGAGCTGGGGAACAATTCAGACTGTCATTCTAGGCATGTTTACAAATGACAGGCTCATGGAAAAGGTGGATGAGTTAAATTTCAAGTTGAAGACAATCATGCAGGCAATACCAGAAGCGGAGAGACTATACTTGCTTGAGAAGGAGAAGGCCAAAAAATTAGAAGCCTCAGAGCAACAAGCTTGTTCTCTTCCTGCTTAAGGGACCAAATTGAATTGAAGTTTCCAAGTGCTTCTGGTATGACTGGTTGACCTCAGGTTCATTCATAGCATAAATGGAACACTACATTTGTCAAGCTTTTAAGTCAGTCACATGTCACACTGTATATATACACACAAAATAATTGAAATGCTGGTGAGCTGTAAAAGTTTCTATGATGGACTAAACAATCCTCGTGAAGAAAAGCAAGTGAAGGTGGCAACATGACAACATGAAAAGTTCATTCCAGATATTTTGAATGTTAAAAAAAAGTCTAACTAGTTTGACGGGTAAATTCGTCTGGTTTCTTTATTACGTGATTTGGTTTTGCGTAGTTTACCGAAAATAAAAAAAGCTGTTGTTTGGTCTACCATTTTGAAGAATAAACTGAATGATATGAATCATACCAAAACGTACATACATAGGTTTATCATATAAAATTGTACATAATTTTTGGTGGAAATTATATAAAACATTATATATAATTTACTAACATAATATTACCGTTGAACTATAGCATACTATTGGACAATTTAACTTTTTTAAGACTAAGATATATACTACTGTTTTATTTTATTTTATTTTTGATGAGATATATACTACTGTTTTATTTTATTGATGCTACTGGATAAAACATGATTGTATTCTATATTAACAATATATTGGTAAGACTTCAAATATTATTTAAGAGTGATTTAAAGCTGAACCAAACGAGAATAGGGGTATTGGTTTAGGTCATTTTTTAAAGATTCATGGTTTAGTTTGATCTCTGAAATTTAAAATATATCATTTGATTCTAAGACCTCTCTCCCTCTCTTTCCAAACAGATCCAGACTTTGCAATGTGAGCATTGTCTCTTTCCCTTCCAATTTTACCTTTGGGATATCCATGTTTTACATGAAAGTAATCATTAATAAAATATATTGACAGATTAAAAAGAATGTCTTTTAAAAATTATATTTAAATTTTGGAATATGCTCATATTTATCAAGTCACACCAAATTCAATTACAAAAACCATTGAATCAAGAAAAGGTCTTGGATTCAAACATAAAAGAATTCGTGAGAGCATATGAGACCCCAGGCGTGGGGTCTGTACAGGCTAACAAATTGCTGCATGACACTTTTTACCAATAACAATTATTGCTAACTATGCTTTATATCATACATGTAAAGAATTCGCTATCTTATATCCAAAGTAGACTACTTTGAACTACAAAAAGTTACCTGCAGCTAGATTACAGATTAATAAGTGCTATATTCAATAGTACAAGCAAATTTGAATGGAAAAGAAAAAAAAAAAATCTATATATGGCCTCTATTTTCAAGAGGAACAAAATATGAATTTTCTATACTAGTTGCATCGTGGTATAATTACAAAAGACCACAAGCATGTTGATGTATTTCTCATATACCAGCATAAGGGGAGATGCAACTTGATCCAACTAGCAGGAACTGACTAACCATATATGCACAACAGCCTGCATTGTCTTAGAAGGTATAGATCCCAATAGTGCATGCAGACATGCATGAATTGCATGAGATTAGTCCAAAATGTATGATGCAGTGTGGCTGAAATGAAAGTAATGGCCATGCCTCTTGCTTGTTTAAGTATCTACCGAAAGCCATCCTTCATGGAATGCATGTTATTTGCTGTCCTTTCCTTCAAGGAATGCATGTTATTTGCTGTCCTTTCCTTCATGGCTTCTTTCTCTAATTTCTTTTTTTCAGCATCCGCCTGCCTCTCATTCTCCTCCCTTGACTTGTTGAACATCTTGACAAAGACAACAAGGATTTGGGTCACTGCAACAAGAACACAACGTTAACAGCCAGCATAATCGACAACTTTTTTTTTTAGAAAGAATCAGTGATTTAATGGGTATTAACAATATTATGTGCCTATTTGCTTTGTGTTTTTACAACACCAAGGTGCACCTATGAGGACCACCAAAACCATGACGCCTTGAGGCAACTAAAGGGAGACACATTACTTCACCACAAAGAACCCAAGCAAAAAGTCAGCTATAATGGGGGACAAATTTTCTGGTCCCTACTTAGTGATGGTTATTCTAATTTCTCAACGCCCGGTAATTGAAGATTTACATAGTTTTTGCTTCTTTAAAAGGCTGCAAAACATAGATCATATACCACATGCAGAATGAAAAAAAAAAGACAGAAAATTTAGAATGAAAAAATAAAGATAAAATAAGGCATATCACATGTAGCCAGGTATAATAAAAGCCTAAGATATTGTAACATTTTAATGATAGAGAAACTAAGAAATAATTCATCACAAGAAAAAATGGTTATCACCCTTATAATTTACAACTTATTATCTGCCCTCTTGTAAAGCATAATAGCATAGGATAAAAACATGACTGATTTCTCTCTTCTCATCTTTAACTGACTACACAACCAAGGAGATAGAGAGGCAATCCAGAGATCCACTTCCCCCAGACATATTACACTGCTTAATGCAAGACTGAGTTTCTTGAAGTCAAACAGGAAAACAAGAGCCCTTCTAAATAATACTTACAACCAAAAAAGGGGTTATAAAATCTCAGTCCTTGTGCACGTGTGCATATAATATATATGGAAAATGTCAGACCTTGTTCAAAAGGGCACCTAGCTGGATCCTCCCCAAAGTACTGGGACAAAGAATCTGCACTTCTTCCCTGGAAGAGAAAGTATTAAGACCAAAAACAAGAAATAAGTAGCAGTGCAGAATTAGTGATCAACATAGTCCTGACTATCATCTGGATGGTACATCAAACTCTCCTCTGAATAGGCAATCTCCAGCTCAATCTCCCATAGGGGTGGAAATAGGCTAGGCCAAGCTAGACCCTAACAGGCCTGAGCCTGGCCTGTGATCCAATCCCAAGGCCTGAGCCTGATCTATTAGCCTGATACAGGCCAATTTTAAAGGTTTGGCCTGACCTACTTCAAAGCCTGGCCTGGTCTGGAAGCCTATTTAAAAGTCTACTTTTCAACAAGACCTTTAAATATGCCTCCACCTATAAATAGGTCATAGGCCTTTACTTGTAAATAGGTTTGTAAGCCTCTAATGATAAAGAAATTGATAGGCCTATTCTGATAAATAGGGCGTTAGGCCTTCACAAATAAATATGCAAGTAGACATCTACATTTAAATGGGTCAATAGTTCTTTACTTTCAAATCTTAGAAATAATATATTATAGTATTATATATTAAATTATATATTATATATATGTGTGTGTTAAATAGGTCAGCCTAAGCCTAATAAGCTTTTTTTAAAGTTTTAGCCTGACTTCTTTAGCTATATAGGCTTTTTAAAAAGTCTTGACCTGACCTTTTTGTTAAATAGGCTAGGCCATACTAGGCCTTAAATAGGCTATTCTCCCAGCCTATAACACCACCCAGAAAAAAGGAGGAGGAAGAAAAGAACTATAGCTATAACAGGACTCACCACTTCAGAATACAATGATATAAGTGACCTTACATCAGCTTCAGCAACATCAAGAAAATTCTTCAACACCTGAGCAAGAGAAACATCACACTTATACCAACAAATTTTTATACTAAGAAAATCATAAGTATATAAAATCAAATCTCTTATTGACCAGTTCGAGGTTTTCGCCATAGGGCCATCTAATATGTCATATAACCTAGATGCATGATGGCTAGCAGTTGTTAACCGTATTATAATCTATTGATGAAGATCAAAGCATCAGTTTTCATACAGAAAAGATGTTATAATGTAGCAATGTAACCAAAGGAAACATATTAGTTTTGTCTTGGTGCCTTGAATGCACGCTGTCATGATTTTCTTTACTCTTTTCATAGAATGAATTGGAGTCAAGCTAGAGTTGTTTCTGAGGATTCTGTTTATTTTATTCATACATTTGTGTGTGGGGGGGCTGGGAGTGGAGATACTGAGGAATTTATTAAAAGAAAAATAATACATGTACATTTTACAGCTGTGTTCAATTGGGCAAATATTCATGTTTTCTCTAGTAAAGAAGAAGTATCTTTAGTTAAGGGCACCATAAGTGTAAAAGCCACCATTTTTTATTCCTTACCTTACGAAAGCCAATAGATATAGGACCATCATTTTCGGAAGCAGCGAGTTCTTGCTCAACTTTCTCTAAACCTTTACTCACAGCTTGCATTTCTTCAGCCAATGCTTTTAGTTGGATCTAGATGTTGGACATAAATGATTCATATTCATAAACAATTAACCTTGCACAATAGCATTTCAAATACGTCCATCATCAAGAAAGGAAAGGAAAGACTAGTTACAAAAAAAAAGTACCTTAGAAGCTGCTTCCAAATGGACAAGATCCTTATCAAAATCTAGCAATTCTGGCATTTTCTCAGCAAGAAGCTTGTGAGACAAGAATACAACTTTGTAAGATATCATATGAAAAACAGCATCAATGGCAAACAAATGAACTTTTACTATCCTGATAAATACTACACTCTAAAGACCAGAGGAGCACACACTTTGAAAACAAGAAGGATAAAATACTACTCAAGTTTTTATTATTATTTTGGGTGGCGGGGGTGGGGGGCAAAAATACTCCTAGAGTTGAACAAAAATGAAACTGTAAAAAATAAAATTGAAATTAGAACTTGAATATTGTAAAGTTAATAAAAGGAAATTATTAGTCTCTCAAGCATGTATTTACAGCTGACTCTGATGATAGCACTCATAAATCATAGCAAAATCAATGCAACCTGACCCATTCCCAACCCAACAGAGAATTATTTTTTGCCCTGTGGGGAGAAGGCAAGGGGGTTAACACTTTGCACAAACTGCAACCCGATACAAGTAGCCAAGTATAGGAAAACTGGGTATTTAGATTAAAGTGGACCATTTAATTTATGATCCACAAGCCTTGAATAAATGGCCAGCAAAATAACAGAGTAACCTTAACAGCAAACGTTACAGAGGCAACTCTTTTCATAAGGAAAACAGAACTTTATCTTTCACATAATCTCTTATATGGGTATATCTACATTGGGATAGAGAAGATCACAACTATCTTAGTTAAAGTAATAAACAATTGTATAACACAAAATATTATTTGAAGATTTTGACATATCTACCTTACACAAATAATGCATTAAAGTCATTTTGTTATTTCTTGCACGAGTATCAGATAATTTAAGAAGGCTATCCAATTTGAATCCCACTGCTGATCCTGCGATGAACAGCAGAGAAAATATAATCTAAACAGCATAGCAGAAACTTTCTCATTTTGTTAAGAATAGAGGTGAAACAGGTAGCAAAAGTGCATCTCAAAGTTAAAAACAGTCAAGTAGGAATAGAGTTAACAAAAAATACCCCTTGCTGTTCCCTGATTCAAGGCATTGCCCAAAGTAAGAATAGTCTGCATAATTTGACGCAATTTTACAGATTCTTTCACCTGTATGTATGAGCAATAACATAAAAATGCAGCCCGATAATACCTTTATGTTTGTTTGCTAAGGCCATTAAAACAGTACCTCTCTGGTTGCCTCATTGATTGCATTCAAGTTTAACCTTAAATCATTCACCTGAAGAAGCAAGAAGAACAAGCCTTTAAGCATGCAATATTATTAAAAGCAATAGAATGCAAAACCATACACAGATAACCATAACCCAGATAACATACCTGAGAAGAAAAGGTGATTTTAAAAGCAAACACCCTTAACTTGGATTCTACCCGTGGAACCTTCATCAGCTCCATAAAAAACTGATAAAGATATCAAAATAAAAATTGGGTTAGAATCAACAATTGAAGTATGCAAGGATTCATTGACTAAAGAGTATTAAGAGAGAACCTGTTCACACTTTCCAAGCATTTCCTTGTTCCCTGTATAATTCTGAAAATAGAGAGATATTTAGCCAGGAAAAAAGAAAAGACAACTTCCTTTTTCCCTATTAAACAAGGCAGCATGTAATAAATGTTTTAGAACCCTTTTAGATTAAATTTGAAGCAAACTTTGAACAATTTTTTACATACCATTAGAAAGGTTTACAGTTTAATTAAAAGGTTTAAGCTGAAATCTTCTATATTTAGTGCTTATTAGTATAAAAAAAAACTTCTATTATGGCTGTAACATTCTTTTGACCAAAATGGAATGAGCCAAGACAAATACATTAATATTTGAAATCCTACCAGAAAAAACTAAAGTCAAGAGTCAAGACCATAGGGAAAATACGGTCTATGTACTTTCTTACAAATTAAATGTCACTGAATGATGCAAAGATCGCAACCTCCATCTATACCGACAAATATACAATGCTATGATTCAACATTTTGCACTTGGAACCAAGTATAAAAGCATATGAGGGTTAAAACATCACAACCGAGATACAATTCAGTGATGAAATACCAAAATGCTATCATATTAAATAACATCACACATTGCAGTTCACACAATTTGTGATAGGTTCCTGCACAGGGAGGAAAGGAGGGGAGTACCTTCAACATCTCCATCTCTTCCTTTGTGGGACAGAACTTGATGAGATTCTCGACCTGATCAATATCCAGAACAGAAGAATCCAATGCCAGAACTGCACTCTGGAACCAAAATGAAAAAAGGAAAATCCCACAAAAATGACAAATATTGAGAGGAAACATAAAAACTAATGCCATCTAAAATAACCTATATCACAAATGCAAGTGTCAGTAAATTATTAGTGGGTAAAATTCTTAGCTAAAAAGTACTTATTGGATCAGTTTTTATTGAATAAAATGAGGAAATGCTGACAAAATCCTCCAATCCAATATAACACTGAACTCCGTTGAAGGATTATTAACCTCACTTAATGCCATAACTTTGTGTCAGTTACTCTCTTACAACCTCCAGTCTAATCAACTAAGGGGTGGAACGTGACATTGTCAACACAACAATGAAAAAATTGACAACACCTGGATGATGCTCTCTGAAATCTGAGAAGTAAACTTCCAAAAGTAGACAGGGATAAAACATTATAATTATCATACTACATCAAATATATGGGTTTGTAAAACTGACGGTAGAGAAATGGACTTCAATAGGAAAACAAAACCAGATTTAAGATATAATTTATGATAACTTAGTAACTTACAATAGTTACTCCCAAGCAATGTTGTGAAAATCGAGATCCTAGCAAGGATCGAGAGGGGGATGAAAGATCGTAACTCGAAGGATCGTAACAAAGATCGTAAGATCCTAGCTAAAGTAGAAAATTATACTATACATGTACATATGCATGAAAAAAATATAGATAAGGAAAATAAACCTTTAGATCACACCATTAAACTAACTTCAACTAAAAATCCGTAAACATAATCCATAAACATAATCTTCAAGTCAGAACAGAGAACATGGAGATGCAGGAAAATGGAGTTCGAATGAGAAGGAGAAGACAAAGATGTTGGAAAATGGAGTTCGAATGAGAGGGGAAAAAGAAGAAGGCGACACCGGCTGAGAGAGGGAAGGAGTTCGAACCTTTGAAAAACGGGGGAAGAAACAAGAAGAACGGCGGTTTTAGGGTGAGATACCCATAAAACCAACTGGGTAAAAAAGGACCCGTTTTGCCGAAACGGGTCAAATCGGACCCGGATTAACAAATTCCAGGATCGCACAGCACGACGAAGATCGCTGATTCTACGAGTATCACTCGAAGATCGACGATTCTACCCCGATCCTAGTCGTCGGCGATTCTAGCACCGATTTAGCTCGCTCAAACCCCCCAAAATCGTAGAAACGTACGATCCTGTGAGTTGACTCGCGATTTTAGCAACAATGCTCCCAAGTTCCTTAGCATTCCGAAAATTGCAATAAATGCCCTTTATCCAGATTTCAATACTCCAACTTTATCCAGATTTCAATTCTCCAAAATGTCCCGCGACAGTGCTACACTAGAATAATGGGATGCATTCACACTAAATAAGAAAAATAAATACAACACGCATATTCATCCCATTAGGTATCTCTTTAGATAATTGAGCTGAGTCTTAAGTCTACAATTTCGTCCATATATTTTTAAACAATTGTTCTACATGGATAAATTGACACCATTGGGCTCTATCTAAATATAATATGCATGTATGTTTGTGCTCAAAAAGTTTAGGACACATCTAACTATAGTTCTGTAATATGACCAGCAGAGAGAAACATATGAAACTTAAATAAAAGAGGTAATTTCATTGAGTTGACAACAAACACCCCAAGTAAATTGAACAGACAAGGATAGGGAAACTTACAAGCATATCTGGCAAAGGAATTTTGATTTTGGAGAGCATTATTTCACAATTATATGCTCTGCGCAAGTCAACCTGAAAGTGATAAAAAAAAAGGAACTGGGTATATTAGTTCTACATATTTCTTTTATTAATCAGATACAATGATTCAGACAAAAAAAAGGAATTTTGCAGTAACTGCATTTAATTAGGTTTAGACAACACATAATCATATATTAACACCCAGGCAAACTGCAATATGAATATTTGTTTCACCAGAAAATTGCATATCAATCCAATATAATTTTTTTTTCTGCTTTTTCCTTAATCAATTAGCAAGAACAAACAAATCTCTCAGAGACTAAAGTTTTGATGCTTCTTATCTCTTGATTTCCATTTTAATAACAGAGTGATTCCTAATTAGCATTTTAGGATATGCTAATCATGCATATCATCTCTTAAGCAACAGGTGGTAAAATAATTTATACCAACAGAGGAGTATCTTACCAATTGTACTTTCTCAGGTTTGTTGATATTAGGACCACGACGACCTCCACCCTTAGTACTACTCCCATCAGAAGCAGATGCTGCTGAAAACAGGCTCTCAAGTTCTGATATATCTATTTCAGGGGCCCTAATAAAAACTTTCATATTGAAATCAGAAATGCTAAATGGACATAGCATCCCACCCTCCTAAGTCCTAACAAAGAAGAGGGGAGAAGGGGCAGAGGATACAGTAAATTAATCAAAAGGGTCCACAACCACAGTGCACAATGTGAATATCAATAAAAAATTAAAAAAAAAAGTTTCTTAAAATGACAATTCATAGTGATTAGGAAATGATTCCTAGGAAAATCAAATCTACTATCTGTATGAGAATTCAGTACGGAGTACCTGGATTCATTATCTTGTTTTGGTGAATCAGCCCATAGACTCCCTTTTGTTGCTCGAGCAACTTTCACCCAGTGTAGGGGCTTTAACAAAGGTTTCTTAGGGGCAATAGTGGTCCCACCAGTACCACGACCTTTTCCAACATTTGTGGGTGCTAAAGAAGCTTTGCCAGGTGGTGGTGGCACACCAGGGGCCCTGGCTGCAGGAGGTGGAGGCGGCGCTGGCATTTCACCATGACCAGGTGGTGGAGGAGGAGCACTTGGAGGCCTTCGTGCTGGTGGTGGAGGTGGTGGAGCTGAACCTTTTCGTGCAAATCCTGGAGGAGCTGGTGGTGGAAGTGGTGGAGCTGAACTCGTTCGTATGCCTGGAGGAGGTGGAGGTGGAGGTGGTGGGGCTGAACCTGTTTGTCCAGATCTTGGGGGAGGTGGAGGTGGAGGTGGAGGCGGTGGGGCTGAGCCTTTTGGTACAGGTCCGGGAGGAAGTGGAGGAGGAGGTGGTGGGGCTGAACCTGTTCGTACAGGTCTTGGAGGAGGTGGTGGTGGACTAGGAGCACTGTTGGCATTATGGCCTATAGGAGGAAGTGGGGGAGGTGGAGGTGGAGGTGGAGGTGGAGGCAACGTAGAAGCCTTGCTAGCATTTTGACCCATTGATGGTAGAGGTGGTAGTGGCGGTGGCGGTGGCGGTGGTAAGGTTTTTTCGTTAGAAGCAGATGGATGAGGGAGAGGGGGAGGGGGAGGTGGTGGAGGTGGAGGAGCTTTGTAAGAGACAAATGAGGGTGGGGGTGGAGGTGGAGGTGGGGGTGGGGGTGGGGGTGGGGGGGACGAAACTAATGGAGCCCCTTTATTGGATATCACAGGAGGTGTAACGGATGGAAGAGGTAAAGGTAGAGAAGGCTCCTTATTAGACAATGTTGGAGGTGGAGGTGGAGGCGGAGGCGGCGGGGCTTGAGCTGGTGTTGGGAGCATAGGTTGAGTAGTGAGAACTGGTGATGGCGGAGATGAACAAGGAGAATATCCCTTACTTTGAGCATGATGAGGTGATGGAACATTATCAGTCACTGACTGATCAGGTGTTCTTGAAGTCAGACTTGCATGATTTCCACCATCATTCTCAAAAGCTAAATGGACTGAATCAGAGGTGTCGGATGTCAATAATTTTGGAGGATCGGCAGAAGACCTGGAAATAACATCAAACGCCTCATCTGAACTATCAGCAGTGCTTGATTCATTATTTTCATCGTCAGAGTCAGCAGGTGACGAATACCAACTTCCTTTACCTTGCAACCTTGAAAGCTCTTTGACATCATTTAAGACACTAAGTTGTTTAAGCAGCCAGACAGCAGCAGCATCACCACTGTCAACCCATTCTACAGCATTAAAAAGTTCTTGAACCTTTGAAAATGCTTCAATGGGCAGTCCACCTTTCTCCTCACCATTTAACATGGTTGTTGGAGCCCTTAGAGGACTTATGCTTTCAACCTCCCCAAACAAAACCTAAGCTTTGAAGTTTTAGATAATCAGAACAACTGGAAACCTTACTATGGAAAATTCACAACCATCATATATGATCAAAGTTTAAGTTTTCCATACAAATTAAAATGCTAAAATATGCACTCACCTCAGCCCGGAAGCCTTTTGGATACCGCTCCTTCGAATCCCACAGAATGTCCAAGTTTTCAGTGTTCAGCATCAATATGTTGGACCGAATAAACGCGGTATTGAACATTACACGAAACATCATCACTTCCCTCTCTGGATCCAAATCCAAATGGACACATTCCAACACCACATCTCCTTGCACCAAACATTGTATGTCAATCTTAATCACATCACAGTCTGCCTGAGATAAAAACAGTTTAACACATTACTCTCTAGCATCAATCAACATGCATATAAATCAACACAATAAACTCAACCAAACACAAAATGCAGTTCAAATAACCCTGCAAACCTGGCGGTAATGCCTCAAGGTCTTCTTTTTCTTGTGCATGGAATAAATCATCTGAGTAGAAAGTCCACCCTTGCTAAGCAAATTCCTACCAAAAATCCTAACCATTGGCCTGCACCCATTTTGGGAATCAAAACTAGGAATTGCTCTAAGAATGACACAATCCAGAGACAAAGCTCGCTCCGGCGGTGGCCACTCGGGTGCAATGTTCCTTCTAGCCACATACTGAATGTAACGAAGCTGAGAGGGCAAAGGGTTAAAAGGTGACAACAATTGCAACAAACCCTTTGGTGCCTCTCTATGAACCATGTCAAGGGTCCTACGTTCACCACTGTGAACCTTTCTGAAAATCAGAAAGCTAGAAAGAAGAAAAGCCAAGAGGGGCCAACCCCCTCTCTCACAATGAAACAAAATCAGATTTTGTTGGTGCCCAAGTGAAAGCCAACTCTCACAAACTCGAAGAAAATGCTGAAGCAGAGATAAGGGCAGAATTGGAACACCCTCGTACTGTTTCGGATAATCCATCACGGTTACATCGTACTCACAGAGGATTTCGGCGAATTGGCTTCGTTTCTCGCCGTCGTGGAAATTGAAAGCGAGAAAGGAAGATTCTGGAAACTCCTCGTGCAACTCGGTGACGATTTCGTGAAGGTACAGTTGGTACATTTCTTCGGGTAATGCTTCAGTGGAGAAGCAAGAATCGAAAACTGCGACAAAGCACGTGACTTTAACAAAGACTTTTCGAAACGAAAACTGAATGAAAATTGAAAAAGGTAAGATTTTTACCGTAGACTCTGTCGATGAATTCGAGCAAGCCATCTGGGGGTCTCTTGTAGAAGAATCTGCTAAGAAGGGACATGGTTTTGGAGGTTTTGGTGCACGAATTCACATGTGGGTGTTTTGGAGTTGAAGGGAAAATAGAGCTGAGAAAGTAGAGTTCGTACCTATGGAGTTTGAGATTTTAAAATTTGAAAAGGTTAAGAGTAAACAGAGAAACTGGTTTTGCTGCGTCACCAACCATGGAATTCAATTGTTTTCTGTTTATTTTGTTTTTATCTTATGTTTGGAAAGAAATAAAAAAAAAAAAAAATCAGGGGTTATTTTCTTTCCGATTTGGACTATTCTGTACTGTTTTTTATCTTCTTCTTTTATGTCTAAGGGAGACTCACTAGATTAGAGATCTTATATAAGAAGAGCTGAGAAGGAAAAGAGAAAGGCACTAAATTAATTGTGAAGATTTGAACCCGTACATTCACAATTCATATCCCGCACCTTAATCATCCATCCTCTTTTTTGCTATCATCCATTTTTCCCTTTTCGTTAGTTTCAATTCTTTATATCTAGCAAATATAAATTATTTTAATAAATAAATATTTAAAATTATAAATAATATCTAAATAGTATAAATTAAAAGAAAAACATTTAAATATAAAAAATAGGCAAAAAAGATTTATTGGTCCTATACGTTTTTTTTTACTTTTCACATCGGTCTTATAAGTTTTATTTTTTTCAAATTGATCATACACGTTATGTTCCATTTCCACGTTAATCATTTCCGTCAATTTCGATCTTATGGCGTCAGATGAAAAGTCACGTGTCGGACTAACATGATAGTCACGTCAGGCCAAAACTAACGACGTTAAGTTGAAATTGACGGAAAGAACTAACATGGAAACAAAATATAACATGTAGGACCAATTTGAAAGAAATAAAACTTACAGGACCGATGTGAAAAATAAAAAAAAAAACGTATAGGACTACTCAACCTATTTTATCTAAAAAATATATGCATGATTAATTCTAAAATTTAAATTTAAATATGAAAATAAGAGAAATTAAGAATGAATCTGTAATTCTATAAATAATAATAACGTAAGAGATTTAACTACTGTTACTGTTAAGAGAGTACTCTAACTTTCTAACCACCACCCCAATCCGAGGGTTACTTTCACAGCTTGTATTTAGGGATAATCGGTCAAAGATCAAAAAATCATATACCGCTACATATATAATATTTGAGGTAGTTATTGTAAAAATCATACATTTTCAATACATTATTGATAATACATTTAATAACATGGTAATTCAAAAAAAAAACATTTCTAATAACATGGTAATACATTATTGATAGTGTAAAACACTAAAACCATATAAGTTAAGTTATTTATATATTATCATTTAATATTTTGCATCCCTTCTTTAATTATACTAAAAATTATACAAAATATTTAATTTTTCTTGTTTAAAGATAATTTTTTCTTGTTTATTAATTTTAGATTACAAAATAGATTAATTATTACTTGTTATTATTAGTTATTTTTAAGATAAAATTTTCATCCCCAAAATAACTCTAACCTTTTTTATACAAGTCAAACAAAATTGCAACAAAGTGATAAATAAATATTATAAATAATTTTTTTAGTCAACATAAAATAAATAATAGATAATAAAAAAAAGCTTAATACAATTAAGGAAAATAACATCAGAGTACCTGATATCCATTAGGGAAAGAAGTGAAGCCAGAAGTGAGGAAGAAAAATAAGCAAATACTACCACTCAATGGGACAAAAATAGAATGGATAGGAAAATTAAAATCATCACGATCCAACTACAAAAGTGAAGAATCTATACACTTTTAAATGATTTATTTTTTATGAGAACACTTTTAAATGATTTTAATGAAATGAGATCATGTCGATTGTGGACTTTTCAATAAAGTGAAATCAAATTTATAAAAAAAAAAAATGGGAAGCCATTGCTCCCCTTATCATCAACTAAGCTTCGGTTATGGTATGTATGGTATGCAAGGAAGTGTTAGCTATGTAAGTCCTGATATTTGAACACTTATGATACTGACACTTCAATAACTTCACACTCACATTTATATACACTACATTTATTCAAACTTTATATCATACATAATTGTATTGAATCCTGCTTATATAAATATATACTTTTCCATTGGATATTAAACTCGATGTAGACTCATAGGTCATGTTGTATAAATTTTTTGGAAGCTTTTAGTTTGAAATTTAGACTCATAGTTTGAAATTTTTTGGAAGCTTTCTGTTTTTTTCCCCATACCCCCCGTTGGACTTTCATAAAAACCTGTTTGTTTTAGATTCTGTAAAGGATAAAATCACGTTTGAAAATCACATTGGAAGAAAGCTCCTCTCACATAGCTTTCAAAATAATTGCATCGGGAAGTGCTATTTTCATATTTGCATTGAAAATAATCTAAATTAAAGAGGCACAAATCTGATGATGCAGTTGATTATTTCATCGTTGTCTCAGAGAGCAATAAAGAATGATTTTAAAATAGGAAAGCGATAAAGAGAAAATCTTAGAGGTAATAAAAAATTAATGAGGAAAGTAAATATAAAAGAAATTGAAATTAAAAACAACAAAACAAAAATATGATGAGTACTATTATGCTTTATTTTTTAGAATAATAAATAGAGTTTAATTGGAATACACTTTAGTGTAAAGTTTTTTACACTCTCGACCAATAACAAATCATGGTATAAATGATTTTGAAGGTATTTAGGATAAGCGTCAAAGATTTTTAGTGGTGTGACAATTTATGATTGGTTGACAGTGTAAAAAATGCATACTAAATAAATCCTACTAAATATATGTATTTAATTTTAAATTACTTAAAAGATAAGTAAAATTAATCTTTTCCTCCTCTAGTTTTATTTATTTATTTAGAATGGCTCTCTAACATTTTTTGTGCTAAATTCATCTTCTAACTTTGAAAAGTTAGATAATACTTTCTTCAATCATAAGAGCACCAGCAACGAGAGGTTCTTATTGGGTTCTTAATAGTAAGAACCTCGTACTTATTTGGGTTCTCCATTGGAGTGGGTTCTTATACAAGAACCTGGAGAGAGAAGATGCTTATACAAGCATCGGTTTTTATAATAAAAAGTGGGTTCTTTTCAGTTTTTTAATAATAAAATTGTTGTAAAATAAAGCAAATTATTAATGAAATATAAGGATGTACGGTAATTGGTGGGACCCATTTAGTAAATTTTTTAAGATGCTGGATTGGAGAGATGAGATGTTTAAGTTGTAAAAAATAAAAATGAGTAATGTGTAAATGTGAGACTCACTTAAGAATCAAAAAAAGTAAAAATATGGGGTGCTGAATTGTGGATGCTCTAACTATGTTAGTGACCATCTTCTCAAATTGAAAACTTATTGGTTGGTTTGAGAAAGAAAATGGAAAGAGAGAAGATAGAAAAAAAGAATGTGGGTAGAAAAAAAGCCATGAGGAAAAGAATGGATCTTAGAAGTTGTTTGGTATGAGAGAAGCATTAAAGAAAATGATGAGAAAGAAAACAAAAAAAAAAAAAAAAAGATATAATTACATGTGTATCCTTAAAACACGGTAGGGCCCACATGTAATTTTTCTTTCTCTCTATGTTTTCTCTTCACAACCAACCAAGAGAAAACAATATATTCTTTCAATTTTCTTTACTCTCTTTTTATCTCCTCTCATTTTTCCTTGAAACAATAAATGCATTAAGGTTTCTACAACTCCAATGTTGTACATCCTATTCCTTAAAATCTTTGGATTTCTTTGAATTTGAAATAAATAATATTGAGTTTTGTTAATCTTGCTTTGAGAAATATATTGAAACCATATCATATGAAGAGAATTTGGTTTTCAAATTTTCAATTTAGGAAACCTGAGATTTGAAAATCCCTGATAATGAATATATCAATTTAAGTATGGTTTGATGTTTCAATATTCTATCTAGTATTATTTGAATGTTTATGAAATGTTTTATATCATCTAAAAGAACTAACCTTTGGATGTTGATTTTCTCAAAACTTATTCGTGGATTTTCTTCATACAAAAATCTCTTAAAAATCGTTTTTAATTACACATGTACGTCAATTTTTGTTAAGATTTGATTTCTAATCAAGAATCTCCTAAAAATCACATATTTTTCTAAGCTTTTGAAGCTCATTTACAATCTTCAATGGCTAAACCCATTTTCATGCAAGTTGACCACAACAAATGAAAAAAGATCTAACTCGAATTGCCAAGTCATATTCCAACACAGTCTAATTAATCCACCGCATATGCCATATGTAAGATTCCTACATAAACGCAACTAACACAATTGTAATGAAAATAACAGTAAAAGAAAACGTTATCTAACTTTTCAAAGTTAAAAAGCAAATTTAACAAGTTAGAAAAACAATATGAACAAATAAATAACGTTAGACAACGAAAAAACTCATCTTACCTTAAAAAGTAATAACAAAAAGAAGAATGTAATGTTCAATAATTTTTATTAAAATATGATGAAAAACTATTTTGAGTTCTCTTTATTAATTGAAAAGATATATGTTTATAGTTGATACAAGAAAAGATTCACATAACTATTAGTCCAAAGTGACAAGGATCCAAGTGACAAGAAGCTCAATTCTTCTTAAACAAATTCTTAAATTCGAGTCTTGTGGATAAAAATAAATAACAGAAAAATTCTATCTCTAAAATGAGTATTTCTGACTCGACTCAACTTAATCGAGATTCAACATACCTTTCAGAAACTGAAGGTCTCAATAAAATAAAATAAACAATATTTTTTATTAAAATATGAAGATGGAAAAATCATTTCGAGAGTTTTCTTTATTAATTGAGAAGATTTATGTTTATAGTTAAGGGGAGAAAAAAAATCGCATATCCACTAATCTGCTTCTACTTGATTTTTTTTTACCATCCAAAAGAATTCTTAAGACAGGCATCATCTCAATCTAAGTTGCTACAGGCTGAAAAATTAATGAGCTATACGGTGATACTATAAACTCGCTACCATACAACTTGCGACCCTCTTTAACAACGTAAAGAAAATACAGAGGCATTTCTTTTCTTTTAACCCACAACTTACACTACATTCCAAAATCACTTAGAACAGCTCTACTTAATCTCCAGATCATGATCTGGATTTGGCATCACTCAGAAATCTCTAATTTCAATACCAGCTTCAGCTGAAGTGAGGCTATCATCATTCTCATTCAACAAATAATCACAATGTTCCAAAAGCTTATCTGCAAGGGGAGGAATTCCCGGATTTCGCCCATCGTTATATTTATGGGCATTATAAGTAATCTGCCAGATATCATGTCTGAAATCTTCTCGGCTCTTGTACTCCATATTTCGTACCCTCTCCCTGATTCTGGAAAGATCCATAGGCCTCTCTATAACGTCCAGGTAGTCAGGAGCTTCTTTCTTGGACACCGGTTTCAGGAAAAGATAGGACACATCATTCCTATCTTTCACAATGGCGTCCACAATGCTCTCCAAGATATTTGCCAAACCAACCTATAGGAAAATTAAAGTCAACATGGAACTCAAGCCAAGTGAAACACACTGACTATGCTACAAACATAATCAAAAAGTCCTACCACTACAGGCACACAAATAATACCAAAACTATTTCATACCAAGATCATACATCATAATTTTACTAAATAATCATAAAGGATCACAAGTAAATGACATTCTTTTGAGTGTTTGCACTGTTTATTCACAAAAAAATGACGTTCTTCCAAAGCCTCCTAAAAAAAATTCCCAATTGGTTGTGATCTTGGAAACTTCAGCCAGCCTAGTCAAATTAGAAACGGACATACATAGGAGAAACGTTAAGCATAATGATTTTCATCCTGCAGAATGTAAAGGTAGCATAATTTGAACTACTAAAAAAAAACCAAGCTGGTAGCACTTGAACTATAATCCGTGAACCCACAGCAAAAGTAATCATGGCATGGATTTGATCCCAGGATTGTTTTCTTCTTTTTTGTAACCTAGTTTCATGTCACAAATGACAAGGTAGCTACTGCTACTACTTAATATGTATGAAGATGCAGTATATTTATGGAGGTGAAACAAGCACAAAATAAAGAAAATAACAAGGATAGAAATGTACCTCTCCCCCTCCCCCTCTTCGGCGTTTTGTTGGCGGCATATAATCTGCACCACCTTTTCCTAACTCAACAACAGATCTCCTTTTTCCGCTCCGGTCTCTTTCTAGCATCCTCTTATCATGTCTTGTTCTGGGGTCATCTAAATATTGATCTCTTAAATCAAGCTTTTTCTTCTTCTTTTTCTTCTTTGCCTTTTGCCTTTCTTCTTCCTCCCTCTCTCTTCTAATATCTTCTTCATATCTTCTAATCTCATCCAACCTTTCTTGCTCTTTGAGCATCCTGATTTCTTCTTTTTGATGCCTCCTTGCCCTGTCTTCTCTGAATCTCACTTCATTTCTCCGTTTCTCTTGCTCTTCCCACCATCTTCCATCCTCTTTAGCCTTCCATTTTACCAAACCTTCAGTTGAATACATGGTATCCTGCTTTCTCTGCTTCTCAAGATTTGACAATTCAACGATTCTTTTAGTTTTTCTGTGCTCAAATCCTGTGTTTCCGCCAGGACTGTCCAGGTCCAGATCAATAACTTCCTTTGTGCGTTTTATAATAATCTTCTTGTGAGTTTGCTCCCTATCTATTTCTGCTGGGGGAAGTATTTTAATTGGGAACTTATGAGAATCAATCTGAACTCTACCTGAATCAGTAGGAGGCCTTATAACAATAGCATGCTTTAAAGATTCAGCCTGCGTATCATCTGGTTTCACTTTCTTGGGAATAATTATCTTATTAACCTTAGCAGACTTGGCAGTTTCTGAGTCAGAAGTGACTGGCTTGTCAGCACTCTGCAGGGTATCTATTGCAGGTTTATCAGAAGATTTCTCAGTGGAGCTGCATTTGAATTTCAGTGGAATTTTTGTTGAATTGTCAACTGGAACAATTCTTGTTGTGATTTTTGATATTGACTTTTTGGATAGGGCTTTAGGCTGGGAATGACTAGAGGGATCCACAAAGCTAGATTTTCCAGATGATTTTTCCATGTCTGTAGATTCAAGTTGTGCTTCAAGATCTTCACCATATTTTGGACAGTTCTTGTTCGTTCTCATGTGCCCAAGCTGGTTCATCAACAAAATAATTACAACTATACCATATATGAAAGCATGGAGTGCAAAAACTTTTACATAACTAAAATTACCCTTCTACTCAACATTAATTGATATATTATTACTTTTATTAATTATTAAGTTAGAAATTATAGAATTCTTTTAGTTTCCTGATCATGATAGTTTTCAAAATACACTTGCAAAGTTAGTTTAACTTTATATCTACTAAAGTGATCTCAAAAGGATATCAAAAGCATTAAACCTCATGCAACACTTGTCAAAAACTAGTTTCTGGAACGAACTAAAAGACTACCAAGCAGTACAAACTCCTCAAGATACGCACCTGGCCACATGCTCCACAAACAAAAGTTTCCCTTGATGGTTTTTTCTCCTTAAATACCTGGTTCTCCAGACATAAATTAATGGTTATTTCAGAAGCAGGAGAAAAAATTAAAAACATTATAACAATCTTCCTGAAAGAGTGCAATCACAAATTTCAGACACAAACACAAAGGAGCAATCAATTCTAAAGCTTTTAGGGCCCGTTTGGCGGTCAGGATAAGGGAGGCAGGATAGGATAAGCTATCCTGTCCTGCTTTAATATGTAGTTTGGTGAACCAGCAGGATAGGATAAGCTTATCCTGTTAGCTTATCCTATCCTGTTACTTAGTTATAATTCTATCCTGGGAGTGGAGCTGGGTTATAACCAACAGGGTAGGATAAGAAAATGTTTTCTCTTTTATCTCTTATCCTTAATATTGTTATTATTTAATGAAGAAAGAATATTTTCATCTTATTCAGATATGATAATACATAGGATACATTTATAGGATTACAATGGGAAAGGAAACAAATCAGAAAAGGAAAACTAAATCAATTCTAATAATCCTAATCTTGGAATAAATCTAAATATGGAAACAATCCAACCAAATCCCCCTAATTCAATCCCTTTATTTCAGGGATTTCCAGCTGATTATTTACACCCTCTTTACATAGTCAAATCACACAAAATCTTTCTATTTTCAACACCCTCCCTCAAGTTGGTGCATAGATATTGATCATGCCCAACTTGTCAATGAAAGATTCCAACTTGGGTCTGAATAGGCCCTTAGTAAGGACATCAGCAATTTGTTGCTCAGAAGTGACAAATGGCATACAAATAATTCCATTATCCAACTTTTCTTTAATAAAATGTCTATCAATCTCAATGTGTTTGGTACGATCATGTTGGACAGGATTATTTGCAATGCTTATAGCTGATTTGTTATTACAAAACAGTCTCATAGGAGCTTCAACATTCAGTCTTAATTCTTCAAGAACTCTTTTAATCCATAACACTTCACAGACCCCATTTGCCATGGCTCTATATTCTGCTTCAGTACTGCTCCTAGCAACCACATTTTGCTTTTTGCTTTGCCAAGTAACCAGGTTCCCCCATAAGAAGGTACAATAGCCCGATGTTGATCTTCTATCACTAATTGAGCCAGCCCAATCAGCATCTGTGAAGACTTCTACACCTCTTCTTTCATTCTTCTTAAACAACAACCCTCTACCTGGTGAGCTCTTCAAGTACCTAAGAATTTTATATACTGCATCTAGATGTTCCTCATAAGGTGAGTGCATATATTGACTTACGACACTGACCGCATAGGCAATATCTGGTCTTGTGTGAGACAAGTAAATGAGCTTTCCTACCAGCCGCTAGTATCTACCTTTATCAATTGGAATTCCATTGGACACTTCTCCTAACTTCTGATTAGGATCCATGGGTGTATCACTCGGCCTGCACCCACTCATTCCTCTAGTAAGTCAAGAATATACTTTCTTTGTGATACTGAAATCCCCATCTTTGATCTTGCAAACTCCATGCCTAGGAAGTAGCGCAATGGTCCCAAGTCTTTAATTTCGAATTCTGCAGCAAGGTGTTTCTTTAACCTACTTATCTCATCATTATCGCTTCCGGTTAGTATTATATCATCAACATATACAATTAGGACTGCCATTTTTCCATTTTTCGTGTGTTTCACAAACATTGTATGGTCAGATTGTCCTTGACAATACCCTTCTTTCTAACCTTTCGAACCAAGCCCGTGGAGATTGCTTTAGACCATAGAGTGATTTCTTCAACTTACAAATCTTTCCTCCAAAATTTTCTTCAAATCTAGGTGGAGCATCCATATAGACCTCTTCTTCCAGCTCTCCATTGAGGAACGCATTTTTAACATCTAGCTGAAACAATGGCCAATCTAAATTTGCAGCAACAGAAAGTAGTACCCGAATAGTGTTCAGTTTTGCTACAGGGGCGAATGTTTCCTGGTAGTCCACTCCATAGGTTTGGGTAAAACCCTTTGCAACCAATCTTGCTTTGTAGCGTTCCAAGGATCCATCAGATTTGAATTTTACGGTGAATACCCACTTGCAACCAACAATCAGTTTTCCTTCCGGTAGGTGAACCATCTCCCACGTTCCATTTTTTTTCAAGAGCCTGCATTTCTTCATAAACAGCCTTCTTCCATTCGGGAACTTTTAGAGCTTCCTGTATAGACTTAGGTATTTCCACA
This sequence comes from Ammopiptanthus mongolicus, assembly GCA_039655645.1. Classification (NCBI taxonomy): domain Eukaryota; kingdom Viridiplantae; phylum Streptophyta; class Magnoliopsida; order Fabales; family Fabaceae; genus Ammopiptanthus; species Ammopiptanthus mongolicus. Next base: position 95,164,719 of record CM077343.1, on the reverse strand, counting down.
CTTGACAATTGTGAGACAAAGGCATGATAAGATGATGATAGATTTTTATATGAAACAAACTTTGAAAGAGGATGTTTAGTACATGATCTAATTCCTTTCCTAAGAGCAATTGGAAGGTCTAGGGGATCAGGTTCAACATGTTGAATAGGTAAAGACTCAGATTCTATAAACTCAAAGGTTGTACCTGGATTTTCAGAGGCTGTAATTTCCAGTTCTGGTACAGGATCAGATTCTTGACATTGAGGGAGTATGGTTTCATCTTTCTTACTTTCAGTCTGGCCTTTCCTAATGTAAACTTTCCCAAAAAATCTCTCATCATTGAAGCATGCTCTGTCTATTGTGGCTGCCTTCTGTTCTGGCACCAAGGTGGACTTGCAGTCTCCCTTTTCTTGGGAATCAATTTCAGTTTCAATATTCAGATCAGTTTCAGTTTCAAAAAACAACTTACAAGCAGTACCATCATTTTCAGTTTCAAAAACCGAGTCTTCATATTCTTTCCCCCCCTAAAGAGGAGGGTTAAAAAAACTCTGAGACTCAAAGAAAGTAACATCCATGGTGACAACATATTTTTTTTTGTTGGGATCAAAACACTTATATCCTTTTTGTGTTGGGGAATAGCCCAAAAAAACACATTTTATGGTCCTAGGATCCAACTTATCTCGGTTGTGGTTGTGAACATGGACAAAGGCAACACATCCAAAGACCTTTAAAGGTAAATGTGAAGTAAGGCGTGACAGAGGAAAGAATTCTTCGAAAACTGTCAGAGGTGTTTGAAAATTCAAAACTCTTGATGGCATCCTATTAATTAGATAGGCAGCCGTAAGAATAGCTTCCCCCCATAAGTATTTAGGTACTTTAGTGGTAAACATCAAGGACCTAGCTACTTCTAGGAGGTGTCTATTTTTTCTTTCGGCTACACCATTTTGTTGTGGAGAGTTAGTACAAGAGCTGTGATGAACAATGCCTTTTTCTAAGAAAAACGATCCAAGTATGTGGTTAAAATATTCTTTACCGTTGTCATTTTGAAACACTTGTATTTTTGTGTGAAATTGTGTTTCTATCATATTAAAAAAAAATTTGAAAACAGATTCTGCTTCAGATTTCTCTTTAAGCATATAGACCCAACTTAGGCGTGTATGATCATCAATGAAAGTTATAAACCACCTTTTCCCAGAATTTGTTGGTGTTCTTGCTGGCCCCCAAACATCACTATGGATAAGATTAAAAGGTTTAGACGATTTATATTTTTGAGTAGGAAAAGAAGCACGATGGTGCTTTGCAAATTGACAAAATTCACACTGAAAAGATAATAGGTTCTTATTCTGAAACAAATGTGGAAACAAGTACTTTAAATATTGAAAACTAGGATGGCCTAACCTACGATGCCATAACATTATTTCATCCTCAATAGAACTAAAACATGCCCCTTGACTTGAGAATTGTGGTTGCTGACACAAGGAACTTCCAGCCTCAAAGTAATAGAGACCTCCACACTCTCTAGCATTGCCAATCATCCTCCCCGTATCCAATTCCTGAAATTCACAGCAATTTGGGAGAAATTTAGCACAGCACTTCAAATCACAAGTGATTTTACTAACAGACAGTAAATTACAATAAAGATTTGGGACATGAAGAACATTATAAAGGACTAGGGTAGGAGAGATGACAATTGACCCTTTCCCAGCAATGGCTGAGAGAGAACCATCAGCAATCTTAATTTTTTGATTGCCTGCACACGGACTATAGGAAGAAAACAAGTTAGAACACCCTGTCATATGATCTGTGGCACCAGAATCGATTATCCATGGATAAGAAGGAATAAAGGACACATTTAAGGCAGTAGATTGAGAATGATTACCTTTTTGGGCTATTGAACAAGAAGACGAGACAGAATTAGAGAACTGTGTGGACTGAAAAAGTTTATACAGTTGTTCTATCTGTTCCTTACTGAAAGAAGGTGTCGCAACTGTGGTTTCTGTATTTCCAATCTCCTCTGTGGTGGAATGGAAAGCTTTGGAATCACGGTTTTGCTGACCAGAAATTCGTGGCTTCCAGTTTGGAGGCTTTCCATGTAAATCCCAGCAAGTGTCCCTAGTATGCCTTGGTTTGTGACAGTGGTCACACCATACTTTTTCACCCTTCCTGTTCAATCGTGTCTGGAAGTGGGTATTACTGTAACTGTTCCTAGTAATTAAGGCTGAAGCTTCAGTACTAGATGAGTTTTTCTCACCCAACATCACCTTGCGTCGGCCTTCCTCACGTCTGACTTCTGAAAAAACTTCTCGGATTGATGGCAGGGGAGTTCGACCAAGGATTCTGCCTCTTACCTCATCAAGACTCTTATTCAAGCCTGCTAAGAACTCGTAAACACGATCATTCTCCATTCGTTTCAGATAACGAACACTGTCAGCTTTACAGGTCCAGTCATCTTCGTAGCACTGATCAAGCTCCTGCCATAGTATAGTGCCTTCATTTCATTGTAGTATTCAGTGACTTCACGATCACCTTGCTTTGTCTGCCACAATTTCGTTTTCAACTCAAAAATTTGAGATGAGTTCTCGAGGTCTGAATATGTTTCCCGGACTGCATCCCACACATATTTTGCTGTGGGTAGGAACAAATAAGTTTTCCCTATTGGGGCCTCCATGGAATTAATCAGCCAGGCCATAATGAGGGAATTTTCAGATTTCCATGTTCTCCATGTTGGATCAGATTTCATTGGCTCCTTCATTTCGCCGGTGAGGTAGCCAAGTCTTCCTTTGCCATCGATCACCAATTTTATTGACTGGGCCCATTCCAAATAATTCTTACCATTCAATTTGTGAACAGTCAATTGTATTGGAAGGTTTTCAATGCCGTTACGATGTAAAGAACCTGACGGCGGCAGCTATGCGGCAAGGACGCCGCTTACTCCAGGTGATGCAGTGGTGGATTCAGTGCCACCAGTCTGCACCCCCTCAGGTATGGCTACTTGTGCCACCACAACAGAACCAAAAAACATGAAAAAATAGGAACGAGAGGTGTTTAAGCAACCCTAGCTCGTGATACCATGAAGAAAGAATATTTTCATCTTATTCAGATATGATAATACATAGGATACATTTATAGGATTACAATGGGAAAGGAAACAAATCAGAAAAGGAAAACTAAATCAATTCTAATAATCCTAATCTTGGAATAAATCTAAATATGGAAACAATCCAACCAAATCCCCCTAATTCAATCCCTTTTATTTCAGGGATTTCCAGCTGATTATTTACACCCTCTTTACATAGCCAAATCACACAAAATCTTTCGATTTTCAACATTTAATTCTGGTTTCAAACCTAATTAGTTAACCTTGTTCAAATATTTGGTTTAATTAGCAATTTTATAAAAAGTGAAAAAAAGTTAATTTTTTATAATTTAAAAAATGGACTAATGTATAATTAAAAAGCCGAAAATATATATTAAAAAAACCACATAATATTAAAATTTATTTTTGAAAAAAAAAAATGTAATTTTGATATAAGGGTAATTTTATCATTTGTGGATATTTTATATCATATCCTATAATTATCTAATGCTTATCAAACATCGGACAGGATAAGAGCTTATCATGCTCATATCCTATCCTATTCTTATCCAGCTCTCATATCCTATCCATCCTTATCCTATCCTGACCATCAAACGAGCCCTTAGTAGATATGCAGAAGACAATGATGTATTGCAATCTGGATTCTGGACAATACATCTAAAAGACTATTTCCATGCATTTGGTTCCATTCTAGCAAATATAGATAAAACTCAAAATAGTAGAATACTTGTCAAAACAAAAATTCACAAGAACATCTTAAAAACAGTTTCAGACAATGAAGGACATTTCCAATTTCTCTATTATTTAATATAGGGAAATATGTTTACTACATTATAAATTGTAGCTTTCACCTTCATGGTCCAATTTTCTTTATTGGTTGCCTAATGTTTATTGTCCCAAGATTGTAAAGATTATGACAAAAAAGCATGTCAGAAATGATATCTGATATTTGCCATGAGAGGAGGGCTAGCAAAACATAATCAAAATAGACTGAGAAATAGATGCTAAGATGTCATAACCAAAAACTACAGAGAGATTGGCTTCAGACTACAACCTAGTTCATATACATGATTAAATTCTATTTAACCTAAAGCCATGGAACATAACCATCATGTGAATCAAATTCATACTTATAAAAGTAGAATACTAGTCAAGACAAAAATGAAATATGCCAGAACAAACAGTTACAGTCCTAAATATTGAAATATATATATGTAAATATAATATATATATATATATATATATATATATATATATATATATAATTTGAATCGGATTAGGATAAAGGCTAAATCAAATCCATACAGTCGTAAATATCCAGACTGGCTTAAGACTAAATCCTAGTTCTGGACCTGATTATATTCTACCTAACCTAAAGCCACTCGAACATAACCATCATATGAATCAAATTCATACTTCTAAAAATAGAATAATAGTCAATAATAAAAATGAAAAAATGGCAGAATAGTCCTAAACATTTAACGGATTCTAGAATATATATAACCCTAATTTGCTCACAAACTGGGTATTAGAGATTCATTAATCATCAATGAAGTAATGTCAGGATAAAGAACAACACAAACACAAAATGTTGATACAGGCATGAATACGTTGGTTGCTTTGTTTATCAACAAGTACTATTATACAAAACAATTTCAGTCATATACTATTGCTTTTTCAATAAATTCAACCATTTAATAGGGTTTGTCTATGGGGAGAATAGAGAGTGATGAAACAGATTAAAATAAACGACTACCTTGATTCCTTCTCCCATATTTAATTTAATCTTTTTATTGGGTAGACTAATAGATGCAATCTCATTCTTCTTTGCCTTATTGACCTTCACTGATTTGCCTTTTTTAGCAGAAAAACTTTCCTCCTGCCACAGAACATATATAATAAAAGAATTAGGCCTCATTGGTAGGGAATTAACTGTTTATGTTAAAATAATTGTGTCTAACTCCACTCCAAAAGCTAACTCATAGAGGGAGGGTTGCCCAAGTTATTATAAATAGTTCTTTGCTCTTATTTCCATCCCATGTGGGACTTGTTTATTTTCCAACAGTTTACATGAATACTTATGATCTGATCTTGATACAAAAAACTGTGAAATAAGTGTGCTAAACAAGAAGATGTGTAATTGTCTTACCTCCCTGAGATCTGTAATTGTATCCTCTTTCAAATGATTAGTGCCATCTAGTTGCACAGTATTTGTTATTTGCTTAACTTGTTCAGTGTTGTCAAAGATGAACTTTGGTTGCAGCTTTGGTACCAATCTTGCTTCTTCCACCACAACTCTAGCTTTCTTCTTTTTCTTCCTGTCAGCTTCATCATCTGTATAAAATATTGCCAAAAAAAAAGTCAAACCTGACAAGTAGCATTTTTCAGTTCAGTTTCAAAATAGTGATCCAGTTAACAACTACTGGTCATTACATCATAACAGCCCTAACGAGATCAATTTTCCCACATTCAGTACTAGTAAAGGTCAAGAAATAATATTTAAATGACCAATAAGATATCATACCATCCATAAGCAACCTGCATAATTCAACAGCCTCAGCTGCTTCATCTTCTATTTCCTCCTCTGCCTGGGCTAAAGTTGGGCGTCTTCTCATTTTAAGACCCTTAACACCATCCCCCTTATCACGTTTTAAGTCATTGGTACCCTCTTCTCCCTCTTCACACTCCTCAGCATCAAGTAAATTTTCCAGATCTCCAGCAAAAGAATCTAGATCACTATTCCCTTCTGAATCACTCTCATTTTCATCACCATTTATAGCTGACAAACTCTGAACTTGCCGGTCCCAAATCTCCTGGCACTTCTCTCTAGTCTGCTGCTGCAACTGAAGAAAGGACATCCGCTGACCACGAGCATATTTGCTGATGGTTGTTGGATCAACCTTAACCCCAGATGCAGCTTGCTCACTTGAAAGTTTGCGTATCATAGCAATGCGATGCCACCTGGTTTGTTTTGCAATGACCTCCTCAGGAACATTGAACTTAAGAAGAACCTGGAATAAGAGCATACTTGAGATTACAAACAAGAATCCCAATGAATAAAATATGCTATGTTATTCCCTTACGATACTAGTAGTCAGAAGCCAACTAGGCAATAAGAGGAGAATCTAGCACAACGGAGATATATCTGTGTTTTAAGGGTAGTATATATGTGAAATTAATTTTCTCCTTGAGCAATTACTTAAATATTTGTGAGAAACAAAAGAAGTTGCTGTTTGGGTTAAAATCCTCACAATAAGGAAAAAGATTGAAAATAGAAATATAAGAGAATACAAATAAGAAAAACAACCATATTTACAAAATCAATTTCATTTCTCAAATGTAGGCCTGAGTTTAATGAAAAGAATAAGGGAATGAAAGGAGGCCAAAAAGGTGCTTGTGAATACTTGCCTATCCATATTCAAGTAAATGAATTACTTGCCTAAGGCATCGATAAAATTCTCATATCCACTGTTTTATTCGGATAGCACTATTGATATTCATTATGAATTATGAATTAAAACATTTCTGTACTAAATTTTATTCTAGAGTGCAAAATGCAAAGCAGTTCATTCAAAGACTCTCCACTCATCTTAGCTTTACTCACAACTTCACTATCAACGAATACAAAATGAGAGGAAAAAATTCATCCACCAGAAAGAAAGCCTTTATAACATTAAGCTCTATGGTTCACACATACACATGCAGTTGCAGATCACCAAAAAATGACACACCTCTCGTGCAGCCTCCATGCTTAATCTACGTAGATCAGCATCTGTACCAGTGACAGTGGAACCTCCACGGCTAGCAGCTGCTTTCTTCTTCACCATTGCACTAGACACTGGTGCCTTTGGAGGTGCCCGAGCATAGCTAAAACCCATGCCACGGCCAGATGGATCACCAACACCAGTAATTTCCATTCGTTCAATATTTTCTTTACCCTGCCAACAAGGGGAGTGATGGTAAATTTTCATGATAATTTAGTCAATTACTAGATGTGAAGAAGTTCAATATTTTTGTTTTTTGGTGAGCTTATAGGTGAAACTAATCAAGAAAAACTATAGGTGAAATTATTAAAAGGGAAGGAGAAAACACAATGGCATTGTTCCATCTATGTAGCTAACCCCACCTAGTGGGGAAAGGCCTTTTTATTAATGTATTTAAAAGCTTCATATTCTGGTAAAAATTAAATAATCAAATAATGCAAATGTTATCACGAAGGACCGGTACAAGTCAGCAACTAGGATCCGACAAGGATAACCTACAATGAGATCATTCAATATCAGTCAGTTCATTCTTGGCAGTCAATTATTCTTTTTATTTTCTTTTCAATTTTACTTCTTCTCTTTTCCTTTTTTCATTTTAGACTCATTTCCAATTTTACCTTCTAACAATTCAAATGGACATATATTGACAAACTTTCGATATGCAAGCAGGCTAGATGCCAGATAATCTCCAAATCAGGTTAAACATAGATCACCTGGCTTGTACAGGCAACAAAATTGCTACTCAAGTTCCAAGGAGTAATTTGCAGTTCCCTCTCGATGTGTGATGCAGCAGCCAGTGCTATTGCTTCATCAGGAAGCCGATTCATTGCAGACGAAATATGAGTAGGGTGAGTTTCAGTGATTCCTAAATGTTTCAGACGATAGAGGCCAGCTTGCATGCTTTCATAGGCGCAAACCTAAAACAATTTAAAACAACAAAAAGATGAAGAAGGAATCATATTAAAAGAAGTAACAGATACTTCTTATAACAAAGAAAGAATCAAATATGATTGCAAATTTCTAGACCCTGAAACTTAAAAAATCATTAACAATAGTGCAACGCAGTAAGAGAAGACACGAGCACACTAGCATCTGATAATAACGTATTAGTTTTTTAAAACCACTTTTCAATAACCCAAAAGCATAGCATCAAGTATGCACCAAGAAAGGAAACCCCATGAATCATGCAGCTGATGGGATAACTTTGATAATGCAAGTTTCAAACCTCTGTAGCTTGTTTTAAAGATGATCTCGTACTAATAGTGCATTTCAGCCGAAAGAGATGTTTAATTCATCAACAAAGAAACTGAATATCATATGAAATAACTCACAAGCTCTGGTGTCACCATTTTTCTTAATTCATCTTCCGACCACATGCGAAAATTTCGCTTTTTAACCAAAATTGACTGTCCATTTGTTCCCCTCTGCAGTAATTCATAATGAATGAAGCATTCAGGTATAAACATTATCAGAAATCAAAAGATGGTAATACATAATCGCAATATTCAAATATATAAAACATCAGAAGATTTTTTTAAATCTTTTTTGAAAAAGAAGGAATTCTGTTAACATCAATTTGTTATACATAACTTGATTATAGCAAGCATTCTGAGTCACCAATACCTGTAAATTGGCATATTCCTTGACTCTCTTACGGAAAGAGGCTTCTGATAGGTACGTAAACTGTGACAGAAACTCATCAATACGGATGTATGGAGGCAGATGCCGCTTCTCTGCTGCTTGGAATTCACGGCACATGTGTACCAGTAGCCTGTTCATCATGTAAGTCTGAAGATTCTTACTTCCAGGTGACAATACCTCCATGAGAGGCTCCTGCAAGGAGTGATTGAATAAACCATTAGCTAACATCACAATTATGAATTGTACATCTTTTTTTCTCCATTGACAAATTTTCAGTTATGTAAAATTGGCAGCCAATTTGAAGCATCCAACAAGGAAAAGCTAATCAAGAGATAAATAACACCTTATCACTGCTCATAACATCCCAGCTGTTAAAGATTTTACCAAACAATAATTCAAAGACATGGAAAGAAATCCCTCAGTTTACAATTAACTGAAATTCAAAGAATCAAAAGAAGACAATTATTAACCACACAAACAGCATCCAACAAGACAATACAGACCTGCTGCCCGACAACATTAAGTTTATCGATGCGCCTTAATGATAGCTTTCCCTTTGATGAACGAACCAGCAGGTAGTCAGTTAACGGAACTTTATGAGGAAATATGGGTGCTCTACACATATTTGTCTCAAGTGATGACTGATTGCAACCAGGTTTTAAATCTCCAAGGAAAGGAGATTTATCAGCAGGATCCAGAGAAATAATGTGCCCCAAGCTACTATTTGTGTTGCGTAACAAGGAGCCAGATTGGTCATCCGGTGAACATTTTTGATAGTACGTACAAAGTCTTGCGCCCATTCCAACATTGCTCAAAAGTAAAGGCCTTTCCTCGCAATACCTACAAAGGGAACATATACAATGAGCTTTCCAATGGAGTATATGCAACCCTCATTCATTACACAAAGCATCAAGGAAAAAAAGCCAACTAGAGTATCACCATTGTAGACAAGAAGTTTATTGAACAATATTAAATCAAGGCAGTGCAGCGCCAAAAACTACATTGCTCTTCGATATGATGGGAACATGCTCACTATAAATTCTAGGCAGCAAAAAAAATATGCATATGGGAGCTCACAACAATTTCTGCTTTAAGATGAGGATTAACTGTTGCACAGTACCATCTCAGAACCACTTCCAATCATAATACCTCTTTTTTAGACCCTTTATGGCTCTCTTTAATCTTTAGTTTGTTTTGGAGAATAACTTATCCTCCCAAGTTGTACTTCTCTTCTCTGTAATAAAAATTTCTTTATCTAAAAGACTCTTGTAAAAAAAAACATAAAAAGAAAAGAAAATTGTTCCTTATAAGATTGGGAACAAAAAGACAGCTCAAACATTATACAAGTTCACATCCTCGGGAAGGAAAATGAAGGGATAGACTCCATAAGAATAATTTGAAGACAAACTTTCCTAACTTCCATGCTAGAGAACATGAAGAAACAAATAGCACCAAGCAAAGCACAAATAAGAAAATTAGTAGATGGAAATGAAATATGCATGCTCGCAAAATAGCAGAATAAAGTAGCAGAATAAAATTTTCAAATCACTTACTCCATCAGAAAAACATGTCCATCTTTCACAGACAGATCAGACTTTTTCTTGAATGCCCCTGGAGGACGCAAGGACTTATTCTCACCAGGAACCCTTTGTGCCCTTGGCCACAAATGTATCTTCGTACGGACAAGATGTAACAAGGAATTTGGTTGAACATTTTGTGCAGCAAGTGATTTGTGATCTTCAAGCTCCCTCCCTAAGTAAAATATTTTCACCGTTTCTGATGCCTTGAAATCTACCAAAGAAACAAAAATCCCAGGTCAGACAAAAAGATGATGTGATAGTAAACTGAAAGAATAGAATAAGACTCGACGAAGCTAAAAGATTAGGGGGAAATGAAAATTGCAACTTAAATATGAATTAATATACATTTTTATTATAGAAATGAAAATTTTATAAGAAAAGAGAGAAAAACAAAATTGACAACCTAGCTTTTTAGAAGCTTTTGCTTTAACAGAAGAGAGAGTTTCTTCAGCATCAACATGCAGTTTACTCCCCTTGCCACCCAAGCTCTTCATAATAATTTTCATGGGTCCTTGTGTTGGCAATTTCCCTTGTTCTTTGACAGCCACCTCATTGTCATGGGGATACCATAATGCTTTAGGCCGGTGAAAATTTGCAATATCTTTACTGCAAAAGAGTTAGTAAGATTATGAAGACATACAAAATCCACAACATACATCAAGACAATAGATATCAAAAGGAGCATATAAAAATAAGAGGAAATTACCTCCCCTAAGGTTTGGCTTAACTAACTTGATACCCCTCTTATTTCAGAAATTACACCGGCCTCTCTCGAGGTTTATGTTGACATTACACTTACCTCCCATGACGTTAAATAGTACTTAACTAACATTATACTTGCCTCCCATGCTTTCAGGGGTATCAGGTCTAATATCCCAAAACCTCAAGGGATGTCCATGTAATTTCTCCTTTAAAATTGAACAAACTCAACTCTCGGCCACACAAATTGACGCAGATAATAGACATATAATTACACATGGTATTCTTCAATAGGTGACTTGTGGCAATTAGCAACAACAGTTTAGAAAATGATGGATCATCATTTTGACGATAACCTTTAACGAATCAAATGTCACACCCCAATATTTTTTAATTTGTCGTATTGTACCAAAACTTATTCAAGCGATTGTTTACTTTTCAATAAATGATCCAGAGAACAGAATTTATTTTTCCTCAGTGCATAAATTTTTTTATTAGTTACCACGTTTCTAATTACATTATCATTAGAATATTATAATTCATTTGAAATAAATTCTCATAAATTTTTAAAATATGTAACTTTAACTATTATTGTTGGGGAAATTACACTTTCCTCCTCTGAGCTTTTGGGATATACGCCTAATGCCCTTAAAAACTGGGGAGGTAAGTATAATGTTAAAGGCTAGTTAATATCAAGGGAGGTAAGTGCAATGACAACATAAACCTTAAGGAAGACCAATGTAATTTTTGAAACAAGAGAGGTGTTATGTGTAATTAAGTCAAACCTCAGTGGATGTCAGTGTAATTTCCCCTAAAAATAAAGAACCAGTATGCCCCACTCATACACAAATCAGAAAAGTTTTTGCAAGAATAAAGAGGCATAAGCAATGCCAACATTTAATGTTGATTGATTATGGGCACACCATAGAATGTGTCAGATGCTACAACCAATAAATACCTTCATTACAGTTCACATGAGCAAGCATAAAACAGGTGTTAAGAGATTCTTTTTACAAAAAGGTCCTCTTTGTAATTATCTTCTCTTCATCTTAATATATTGCTTCTTTTATACTAAACAATATATAACAGATGTTAAACTATAATCATGAAACAAAAATTGGCTGCAATATTTTTTTCAAACCGTGTATTGGAAAGGCATAGTAATATTTCGCTTTACCAAAACTGTTTTCAGACATTAGGTTCTACAACCGAAAAAATAAAGCAAAAAATTAAGAGAAGAGGAAAACTGTGGAGGATAAGATATCCTCCAAAACAGAAAATTCTAGATACAAAAGGAACAAGAAGAAAAACTCAAGAATGCAGCAAGGATGTCCAGTCAATCTGCATATTAAAAATAGCAACTCACTTGACACAGACATGCACAAAATACCAAAGAGAAGTGATAAACATAATCCTATCCCATAATAACAAGTTTTGGGGTCAAAGAGATACCCTTAAAAGTAATTCATAGGAACCACATGCACTATCATTCCTCACCACACATTACTTACTTTTCTTTCAACACAACTGTAAGAACCTTTTTATTTTAATCTTTCATAGGTGTGGAATCCAGAATAATTAATTATTAAAAACATTGCTGTATCAACAAAAGTTCAGCCACGTGAACACAGATGAATAAATATAATTTTTTCCATATGCACCTGGCCTACGAAAAACTGTGGACTTCAGTTATGTTCTTCTGGCCAAGAAAAAATAAAGCACAGAAAATTTGGATGGAGATAAGGTGCGTCCAATAGACCCACAATTAAACATGAGCAAAGAAGAGCAGTAGTACGCAACAATTACAGCTAGTGGGAGTGGAGAAAGTGAAGAGGGCAGCAATTATATAGCCAGTCGGAGTGGAGAGAATAAATAGGCACTTACTTAGTGGAGGGAATAAATAATGGGTGAGTTGATTCAGATAATCTGAAACTAGAAAGGTTTTGGGGTGAGCCAGGCCATTTGGCAGAGGCAGCATTTAGCGTCTCTAATTTTTTTACTTCTGTCCTTACAGTTTCTATCTCCTATCACTGCAATTAGAGCTTGGCTACTTGGCAGTCTTGCTGTTTTTTAACATACCGGTACTTATTAGTATCATGTAGCCACACAAACATCAAACAAGCTTTCTGTTAGGTACGGCCGTACGGGAATAGAGGAATAGGGAATAAAGGGTTGAATAAATGGGACCCAAAGCTGTTAATAACAGTTACAACAGTTGTAGGCAGTTAGGACAATTGTAAAGTAGTATAAATCAGTAAGTAGAGAAGGGGGTCATTCAGGAATTTAGAAGAGTGAAGAGTTAGGAGAGTTTGGGTCTCTCGAATACCCAAGAGGGGAGTCAAGCCTCTCAAAAGCCTGTAGCTTTGTTATACCTATCTCAAATTCAGCTACCTCAGCTGTTTCCGAGTCTCAGATCAATAACAGAGTTCGCATTATTTTACTGTTTCTAAACCGGTTCTATCAACTCGTATCAGAGCTCCCGATTCTTTGGAGTTCTATTTCGTTCATGGTGCACACAAGAATGGAGGAAAGGCTGGAGTATCTGGAGAGGGGTTTCGAAGCCTGGCTGACCCACATGAAGGAAGAACGGAGACAGGCTACGTGATAAAGACAGGAATGAGCGCGAGGTCGAGAAAACTTGAGGAGGGTAGAAAAGGTTCAATAAGGGATCTCACGTCGTGTCAATGGTGATGCAAACCAGACCCCGCGGTCTGTCAACGGGGATTCGAGTCCTGCTCACACGGTGGGGGATGGTAGTAATGTGGGTGGTCTGACTCAAGGGAAGAGCGAAATGCGTAATATTACATATGAGGTCAGAACAGGAGGTACGATGCATGATGAGAGAGGGAGTGGTTCGGCAAGGGAAATACAAGTCTAACACGGTGACGATCTGATAGGGACCTAGACCCAAGGCCCAATATTACTAAGCTCACTATTACTAGAGTGTATGTGAGGGTGATGCACCTATGATGCACTTGATCAGAATTAGGAGAGAGGGAAATGTAACTAACTGCATAGCTGGCAGTATTGGGCGTGTGGGCATTTTGTATGGGGAGAGAATATAAGTATGAGGGAGGGAGGCAGTAAAGGCAAGCTGGAATTTGGACTGGGAACCCTTGGGAGAGAATTAGGCACTCTCTAATTTGCCTACCTATCTATTTTCTTTCTATTTTCTTCTTCCTAGAGTTGTAATACCTCAGTACTGCCTAGGAACATCAATAATACAGTATCCTTCTGCTCTGTTTCTGTTCTTTAAACTCTTGGTACCTATCAATTGGTATCAAAGCTCTCGATCCAGGGAGCCGGAATGAACACGAGAACGACGTTGGTGTCCAGAATAGAGAAATTGGAGAGGAGCCTCCAGGAATGGAGGATAGAAAATCATGAATGGAGGATTGAAGAGCAATTGCTGATGAACGAAATCAAGCATGAAATCAAGCGACTACTGAAGGGGAAGAGCAGAGGACAATCCCGTCGACGACGTATTCCCAGTCGCTATACAGAAGAGCCGGAACCAGAACCTCTAGAGCTGGAAACGAACACACACAACGACCTTGTGATAGGGAGGCAGGAATTTAGAGAAAAGGAGGAACCTGAGGTAGAAGATGAAAATAAGGAAGGGAAGAATTGCAGGTTTGGATTAGGGACAAGGATTTGGAGCCGCTGGTAAACCAAAGCTCGATCAACCTTCAACAATGGGTAACAGACCCGGGAATGGAAATCCCCACGTTGAATGCAGAAGAGACGGTGGGAAAAAATGAAGTAAGAAAGGGTGGGGAAGGTTGGATTGGAGCAGATGAAACCAAGCATTCAAGAGAGGCGGTTACTGAACCAGTAGGTCACAGCAGTACAGGGGCGGAGAAGGCACAAGAGATGACCCATCGTGGTGGCTCAAGCAGTGGCAGCGACGGACGTTGTGAGGGTGGGGGCCGAGGTAGTGGGGTGAAGACAAGGGTCGGTGATGAGCGCGCACCGCCACCGGAACCACCGGATCAGAACATGCCCGCGGAGAAGGGTGGGACGCCGCCGACCTTTCACTTACCACCATCGAAACCGCCGGAGCCTCCGAACCAAAACGCATCCTCGGCAGAGCTTGGGTTGTCCCGGGGCATGGTAGAGCTTCCATCGCCACTAGCAACCGACATCAAAACGAGGAAGGAGGAACAAAGTAAGGGAAGGGCAAGAATGAAATTACAAAGAATGGGTAAGTGTTTTAACCTAATGGGCTTGGCCCAACTTGATAAAGGAAGAACCAGAATTTTGGAGTTTATATCTTATTTAAGAATTAGAGAGAACAAGGCAGAAGAAACAAAGTTGGGATTTGGGCCTAACATTACATGTATAAGGCCCATTAAGAGTGGGTTAACTGTTGAAGCAAGTAATACTCATGCAGCCTTGTTAATGCAGCAACTATTAGATGAGCATCCCAATTGGGCTAGGTTTGTGATGTGGGTCACGTTGGGGGTAGCCTGAGTGTTACAAATGCTCAAGCGGTGGTTGGTATTATGCTTCCAAGACATAGCTCAAAAACAAATAGTCAAGCGGTGGGCATTGTGGGTTGTGTCAGAATTCCTCACGAAGTATCCCTGCACTTTGCCTCTGCGTTAGTGCATTCAAGGAAAATTAATCCCCATAAGAAAAGGCCAGGATGATAGAAATGGAAAACAGGATAAATCAATGTTAGTTGATAAAGCTTCATCAAATGATCTCAATGACAAGGAAATTGAAGATAATGCTTTACAAGTTGAGACACAGTGGGTTGCTCTAGACGATGGAGTCTCAGAAAAACCAATTGCTTTAAAGAAGCAAACCAAAGTTAATCATGAAGAGGTTGGTCTTGATAATCGCAATGATCCTAGCAATTCCAAGCTACCCAATGATCAAGCACCCAACACCACTTTACAAGTTGTATTGGACTATGCCTGTGACTATGGTGGTGCAAATTGTTCCACGACTCAACCAGGTGGAAACTATTACAACCCAAAGTCCATCAGTGGCCCTGCTTCTTATGCCTTCAATGAGTGTTTCCCCTTTCAACAGTATTCTACGTCATGTGTTGTGTTCCTTTGGCAAGGTGGTGATATGTTTCTTTGTCAAGATAACAATGATGATTTAGATAAAACTACAAACATCTTGGCTGACAAAATCTATCGTGTTCTACTGAAGGAGTGTATAGAACCAATTATTGCTAAAGCGGAACATGCTCATGCGAGGGACGATTCAGGATCTGCTGCTGTTAGCAGTGCAAGAGTGGCTGTCGAAGATTTGGAATCTTGGCCATTTTGCTCCAAACAATGGGATCCCGGTGGAAATTACTATGCTTCCTGCATGAGTTGGTCCTTGTATTTCCAACAGTGGGATCCGGGGGGAAGACCTTTTGCTGGCTGCTTCTTGTACCTTCACCTTGAGGACAAGGTGTGTCTTGAGGAGGGAAGTGTTGATAGGGACCTAGACCCAAGGCCCAATATTACTAAGCTCACTATTACTAGAGTGTATGTGAGGATAATGCACCTGTGATGCACTTGACCAGAATTAGGAGAGAGGGAAATGTAACTAACTGCATAGCTGGCAGTATTGGGCGTGTGGGCATTTTGTATGGGGAGAGAATATAAGTATGAGGGAGGGAGGCAGTAGAGGCAGGCTGGAATTTGGACTAGGAACCCTTGGGAGAGAATTAGGCACTCCCTAATTTGCCTACCTATCTGTTTTCTTTCTATTTTCTTCTTCCTAGAGTTGTAATACCTCATTACTGCCTAGGAACATCAATAATACACTATCCTTCTGCTCTGTTTCTGTTCTTTAAACTCTTGGTACCTATCACGATCGATGGAGACAACTCGAAATACCCATTTTTGCGGGAGAAGATGCTTATGGATGGGTGAATCTGGTAGAGCGATATTTCCAGTTGAAAAGGGTCACACAGGAAGAAAGAACTCAAGCAACGATGGTAGCTATCGAAGGAAGAGCTTTAAGTTGGTCCCCATGGTGGGAATCGAGCTCTTCGGTGGTTTCTTGGGAAAGTTTTCGAACGGCGGTGATAAGGTGGTTTCAGCCATCGAGGATGCCGAATCCATACGAGTTACTGATTGATTGAAGCAAGTGAATTATGTTGAAGAGTTTAGAGTACAATTTGAATTGTATGTGGGGTCCCTTGAGATGCACCAATCAAGAATACCTTAAAGGTATTTTCTGCAATGGATTGAGAGAGGAGGTGAGAGCATAACACAAGCTGCATCCAATGGAGTCACTTTCAGAAATGATGGATTGCGCACAGCTGATAAACGAGAAGAATCAGGCCTTGGGCAGAAAGTAATTCACCATGGGACAGAAACTAGGAGCACCACAATAGCTACCCATTATCCAAAACTGTTACCTACGAATTAGGAGCCAAGGCCAGCACATGGTGTTCCAGAAAAGAAGAGTTCTAAGGTGGAATTTACAAGTGATTGGCCAGCCAAATTACACACTACTCAATCTACAGGAGGCTTGGTAGCAGAGGCTACTAACATCAGGTCAAATGGTGCATCCAGGAGTGGAGGCAGCAGCATCAGGAGGCTCACAAATGAAGTGTGACAGGAGAAGTACCAAAAGGGTTTATGCTTCAAGTGTGACGAAAAGTACAGCCCCAACCATGTTTGTAAGAACAAACAGTACCATATAATGTTGGTAGAGGATGTGGTCCAAGAGGAGGAAAATGCTGCACCATGGAGGAACCGGACGGAGCTGCATTGGGATTCCGGAGGAAATCATTTTCTAATAACCCAAGTGATCCACCTTGAGAACAAGGTGCATGCCTAAGGGGGGAGTATTGTTAGGTATGGGAATAGAGGAATAGGGATATTAGGAATAAAGGGTTGAAAAGGTAGTCAATCCCGGATAGTGGCACGGAGCGGCCGACCCCAAAACCGCTAAAGCGGATAGTGGAAAGTGGGATGGCCGCTATAGCGAAGATTAGGAAACTATAAATAATTTTTCTTATACACATATAAATACTCAAAAATAGAAAAATACACAAAACTAAAGACATTCATAATTAATAATCAAAATTCATTGTCTTTGTCACTAACATTCAAATCCAATATAACTTAAATATTAATCTAAGTTCTAAGCATCCAAAATAATTACAAGTGAGGATGCAGAGATGAAGAGAAGTGAATAGCATGGTTATCAAATCGAGATTCATATCATGAATCGGAAGATCTATTTTCCGAATCATGAATCGAATCGAATCATGAATTGTAAGATACATAACCAATAATAAAAAATAATACATAACATATTTTTCACATATATATATAACTAATAACTAAACAATTAAATATAGAAATAAATAACTTTCCAATTTCCTTTTTATGAACATTAATTAATTTCCATATATTTTACTTTTTTATTTCATATATATACATTAAATAATTTCCGTATATTTTATTCCCTTATTTTCTAGTACATTAATTACTATATTAATTATTAGGGTTTTTCTATCTTTTTCTTTAACTATTTCCTATCTTCTTCACAGCCGCCAGCATTTCTTCTTCTCTGTTCTCCATCTCATATCCGTAGCATTCTCCCCTCCTCTTCTGTTTCTTCTTGTTTCACCACCCCCACCGTTGATGCCAAACCGTCCCACCGTTACCGGCTCTCTGTCGCTTGTTGTCCCTAAAAATTTGCCTTTTTAGTACTGGGTCGCGCCCGACCCAACCCGTTTTGTGTGGGACCCAGTCATGTAAGAATTGCACAAAACACCATGGAATCGTGATTCCTGTGATTCAACTTCGATTCTAATCACGATTCTTAGTCCATTTCGATTCATCCTGCTTTCTATATCGATGGCCATAAAACTCATCTCGAATTGTGCGATACTAACTAAATTGGTGAAGAGAAGTACTTCAAATGTGCAGAACGGATGCAGTGGAGCAGTGGAACAAAACAGTGGAGCGGTGAAGAGAAGAACCAAACGTCGTCGCCGGAAAACGTAGAGGGTAGTGGGAGCAGAGGGAAGGTACCCTCTTTGGCTGAGTTTCTTCGAAAATGAGATTGGGCTTCTTCAAATAAGAGAAGAAACGGGTTGGGTGACCTAACAATAAAAGGGTAGGGGGAATTTACCTAAAAATCGGAATAAATGGGCGGGAACAGGTAAAACCAGGGTTAAAACCGGGCTTTCAGCACGTCTTCCCATTCGCCGCCGCTACAAGACGCAATCCCCGCGATTCCAGCGCAATTTGCGACCGCTATCGCCACACCAGCAAAATGCAACACAACCCATAATCCTGTAGCAGCAGGGACCAAAACCGCACCGTGAAACCGCGAATCGCCACAATAGCGGCACAATCGATAACATAGGGTTGAGTAAGTGGGACCAAAAGCTGTTAATAACAGTTAAAACAGTTGTAGGCAGTTAGGACAATTGTAAAGTAGTATAAATCAGTAGGTAGAGGAGGGGGGTCATTCAGGAATTGAGAAGAGGGAAGAGTTAGGAGAGTTTGGGTCTCCCATATACCCAAGAGGAAAGTCAGGCCTCTCGAAAGCATGTAGCTTTGTAATACCTATCTCGAATTCAGCTACCTCAGCTGTTTTCGAGTCTCAGATCAGTAACAGAGTTTGCATTATATTACTGTTTCTGAACCAGTTCTATCACTTTCACCGCTTAAATACTTTGTAAGAAGATACTAACCGAACTTCATTCAAAAACATAACATTCAAACTAAGCAAGAATGTATTAAATATAGGTAAAACAAGCAATGAATCAAAAAAGATGCTATAAGACCCTCACTCCCCAAATAAACAAATTCTTACTTGCTCAACTTCAATTTCATCGTCTGCAGCTTCAGCGCAGGTTGTGAGTGAAAAACTTTGACACCATGAGCTGAGCGTTTTTTAGAATTTGATTTCAGCTGCTGAGAAGTTTTCCTGTTTGAATAGTGTTTGTCATTAGCAACGTTTCGCCATCCATGCTGACCTCCATGTCCTGGTAGCTCAGAAGAGTCCCCACTACTCGATTTTATGGAATGGGTTAAAATAATAGCCCCAGCATGAAGGCGAAGATGCCTACCATCCTTGCTATCCAAAACTTCAAAGTGCATTTGATCATCCTGAAGATCAAAGATAAGCTTTGGTTTCATAGTAGGTCTATCAAGCTCCTCCCATATTATCTTGTCTAACCAGGACCCCTCCATCATTTCTCTGTTTTGAGACAAAACCTTGGTAAAACGCTTTACTTGACCACTTTGGTTGTGCTTTTCAGGTATATTCCCCCCTATGCCATCTGCAAGACTAGAACTGTCCTCTTGAGATCTGGATTCTAGCCTCAAAAGTTGGGGATGAAACAGACTTTCTGACAATAAATTGGTTTTAGATCCCGAAGAATCCATTGAACCAAAGGGCTCCAATGAGACAGAAGTGTTGCATGTGAAGACACTATGATCTTTCTCCCCCACTATCTTCTGGGGCTCCAACTTAAGATTCTTTTTCCCACTTTC
Source organism: Ammopiptanthus mongolicus (assembly GCA_039655645.1). Lineage (NCBI taxonomy): Eukaryota > Viridiplantae > Streptophyta > Magnoliopsida > Fabales > Fabaceae > Ammopiptanthus > Ammopiptanthus mongolicus. The sequence goes on along the minus strand of CM077343.1, from coordinate 95,144,483 downwards.
TATTTCTATTTCGCTACCCCCAGAAGCTCCCAATTCAGGTCCAGAAATTTCACAGCTCTCAACATTATTGTCACTTGCAGCAGGAGAATTGCCCCAAAGGATTTCATCTTCCCAGTCTTGCTGATCAAGAGGGTAAAAGTTGGCCCATATGAGTGAATGATCTTTCCAGGAAAGATCTTCTGCAAAATCCTCTTTCATTGGTTCAGCACAAAGACAACAGTCCTTTAGTTGCCGATCATCTTTGACAGCCATTGAGGCATCCCCATGAAGAAACCCAAATTTTGGAAATTCCAAGTCAACATCATTGCTTTCTGATACATCATTACGGACTACACAAACCTGTTTGGTAAGTGAGAGACTCTGAGAGAAGCCCTTGAGGAATGCCTCTTCATCCTCTTCAACAATATCATCAGAAAAATCCAAAGACTTGTACCTATCTGGAAATACAAAAGGAGGGGAAAAAAACAGCCAATTAGGACGAAAGCCATAATGACAGATAATACGGAAAGCTAGCTAGCATGTCATTTTGCCATTCAAATCTCACCACTGCCAGTTCTAAATTGAAATCATATATATTAGAAGTTGTGCGACAATTTTTTTATTTTGATAAAAAAAAATGCACGACAAATATTAAAGTTTTCCAACCATGCCTCTTTAAGAAGAACTCAACAGATTCTGACACTTGCAAACAAAATCCAGATAAACATTCCCTATCTCTAGGTAAATACCTCGAGGAATAGAATGTCGATGCTCTCTCTTTTCTCCCTTTCTCAGAGGTTCATGAATTCCGAAGATTTCAGAGAAGCGTAAAATAGCCTTCCCATCTTCTACACACAAAATGGGCAATGGTGTAGACCTTTTCAGAACTTCAGGCCCTTCCTGTTCGTTTCATCAATTAAGACATTAACATGTCAATAGAAAGTCAACCATGATAATTTTATAATCCTGTCAACAAAAATTATCATCAATGTTAGAGATAATTATTTGTAGTGTGTGCAATACTTATTGGACTGGGCTTGTAGCAGTGTACTACACTTGTAATACACCTGTACTAAACCTACAATTACTTGTATAAATACAAACAAAAGGAGCCAAACTAATTAAGTAAGTGCATCCATTATACAACAACCTTTTTTTTTTGGTACAATACAGCAACCTTTTTACTCTTTCATATTTTCCATTCCCCCAATAGCTTTTTACAACCAATAAGCACCACACTAAAACAGCATCCTAACATTTTGCATATTTTGAAAGTGCGACAAGTGAAATAGTAAATCTGCACGTAAAACCACTATTTGAAAACAGAGGGGACGGGAGGAGGTATGTGCATCCTGTCAAGTATCAACTCTCCAAAAACTTAAGTTGTTTGGCGCAGCAACGCGAATGGTTTTATATCTCTAGGACCCCCTGCCACCCCCACCCTCACCCAAGAGCAGCTTCGATTTAATTTAATAATGAAGAATGGGCGTTCACTTGCACCTAGAGGGAAAAGGCTGTTGTTGTTCTTTTTTATGAAAAATGGAGGTGGCATTGCCATTGGCAAGGATTAAGCTCCATACCCCTATGTTGTCATAGGGGGCTCAAGATACTCAACTATAACAACATATTGGGTTACCAACTGACCATTCACACCAATGAAGTGTGAGTTCTATTCATGCTAATGTAGCATATGGACTAGGGCAGCTTTATTTTAGATATTTACTCATTACTTTTATTTTCTTCTTGAACAAGTCATACCTTAGACAACTAAGAATAAACACATCCTAAAAGCTATAATTTCCTTTTTTAGTTAGGGTTTCATCTTATATACAGGAATTTGAAAGCTGTAACAGGATCAATCAGCTATCTTAATAACAGAAAGTTGTTCTTCTATTTTCCCTGCTAATTAAACAGAGGATCAGTCCTCTTATAGCTGATCCACATAACATTAACTAACCCATCCATCAATCTTAAATCTCAATAGTTGCAATCATTCATATTCTCATTTACAAGGCTACAAGAAATCTAACACTAGGTATCCATTGTAGAACTTGGAGGTCGTATCTGGTCGCAGCTTCAAACCCGTATTTATAATCATGTAATCATCAGAAAAGTACACAACTTAAATAACATTCAAGATATTAAACAAACATTTAGGAGGTAGCACAAAAAAAGCAAAAAAGAAACTGACCTCAAGATTTTGTACATCAGTGTCGAATTCTTCAGTCTCCAGTAAGCCAACTTGTAAATCATGTTCCTGAGCACTCTCACCTTTAGACGCATCTACAAAACTCTCTTCCTGCTCCCCTGAAAGAGAAAAGCTAACATAACTACATAAGTGAACTGCAATAGTCCAATATGAAATTATTTTTACCTACCATTTACTTAGTAAACTAAGCATTTTTAGTTTTCATTCCTAAGATTCCAAGCTTCAAACCTCACATAACAAGTAGGAGTTGAATTGAGCTAAGTTCAGCCAAATACTACAGTATTAGCTTGAACACAAAACCATTATATTCAAATTCAGGCCAAGTATTCAAGGCTGAAACTATTGGTTCAAGCTCGCCTCCATTAAATACTAAACTATACAATTAAACTATGTTAATTTAAATTTCTGAATTTAATGTAATGACCATTTGTAATATAATCAATACTACGATATTCAGTCAGCCAGCTCGCAATCCTATGAGCCGAATTCAAGTTAATTCAAGATTGGATCAATTAGGAATCGAGCAATTCAACATCTAAAAATCAAGCTTTTATCAAGTCGAGCCTACCAAGCCTATTGAATAGCTGGATTCAAGTGCCACCACTAATAACTAGCATTTTTAAAATTTTATATGTACTTTACACACAGTGCAAATCGAATTCCCAAAAAACAATTGTTCTTCTCCTCAGCTAATCAAAATATATGAAAATAATTTACAGCAGAACCTGACCCTAATCAGTGGCGGTCGGCGGATCTAGGACCCTGAGCCAGTGGGGCAATTTATTTCCAAAAAATTAATACTCCCTCCGGTCCTGAATATAAGAGACAAAAATGTCTTTTTTTGGTCTAATATATAAGAAACATTTACCAAAAAAAGAGACTTAACAATTTCTCATGCAAGTGTTTTGGTTTAGCTGACTCATCGTTTACTCATTGGTCAGATAGCATAGAGCTTGGATTTAGAAATAAATAAGTTAGTTGAATTAGAAGTAATTAAATATAGGGGCATTTGTGGAATAAAATTTAAAATGAATTGATTTCAATAATTTTCCTTGGTCCTGATGAATTAGGGTTTTGACTCTTATATTCAAGATAGGATGGAATAATAATTATTATCATAAATATAAAGATAAAGACATAAATGTAAACCATAAATTTTTAGAATTAGGCCCCTCTAAAGTGAATAAAATTGTAAAGTGGAAAAATAAAGGTGTATTCACCCTTGATTAGTTAAAGTGCATTAAGATCTCAACCCACATTAACTAATCAATAGTGGATACACCCTTACTTTCTCACTTTACACTTTTACTCACTTTAGAGAAGTCTTATCCAAAAAATTTATATATCTACTTAAATAAATTACATACATCATAGTTGTCCTCTACGTGATTTCATGTTTTGAAATCGTTGAATGATCAGTTCATTATCAATATTATTGAACATATCTCTCTCAATATAAGTCATTAGGCAATCTTTCATCCATGCATCTCCCATTCAATTACATTGTTATAAAATGTGTCGTGTGGGGTGCTAAGTAAGAAAGAAAGAGGCAGTGACATGGGTGCAATTTTGGCAACTATTGGGGGGGGGGGGGGGGGGGAGGGCAATATAAAAACATTTAAGGTAGTCGAAATTTTTTTAAAAAAAATGAGTGGGTGCATGTGCACCCCCTCACCAACACTTAGGTCCACCACTGACCCTAATGGCACTCACACACACTCATTTTCTACATGGTAAGTGTCAACAGAATAAAAACCTGTCTTCCAACAACCTCAGATGTGACTATAAATCATAAAGGAGCTGGTAAAGCATACTGAATCTGAATGTGATCAAACTATCACACCACCAATGAACATAGTTCCTAGTAGACAATCTATCAAATAACATCTCCGACCTCCAAATCTGTTCTTTGGAAAAGAAAAAAGAGAACTATCTTTAAGATGCGAACAAGGAGACGCATGAAAATGCAAACTTCAAAACATTCTCATGCATTGTAGGCAAGAGATGTTTCCAGCCAATATCTGAGCATGTTAGTATATAGCAATATATCAGCTTGTACAGTGTGCTGACGTGTCAACATACAGTTGGCACCAGCTCATTGTTAGTCAGACAGTTAAGTTTCTGCAATGTCATAGATGCTCCAGAAGCATGTATATGTATCAGAACCTGTTTAGGTTCCATTTAGTTATGAAAGATACACTTCCAGAATCAGATTCTCTCTCTGACCTATTTCTCTCTCGATATTCTTTTTTTATAATGAAGGAATATTAACAGAGAAGAAAAAAGTACAAAGTAGGCGGATAAGGCATCCTCACAAACGAAATAAAAAGAAACAGCTAAAAACTGTGTCAAAGCCATGCAACAAAGCATGCCAATCCCTCTGCAATGCCAAAAGATCCCGAAAAAAGTTCTCTCTCTATTTTCTCTCTGGATTTTCATTTACTTTCTATCATTTTGTCACTGCTTCTCAACATTCATGAATTCTAAAAGAGCAAGGGTGCAAATAAAATACTACAGCTAGATTACTAAAACCTAAGTTCTGCAAACCGAACTGGTCATTGAACCGGCCAAGGAACTGATTCAAGGTTTAATGGTACTATGGTCATACCGAACTATAATATATATTTTATACTTAGAAAGTAGAATTATAATTTATTTCATCTTTAACCCTTTTATTTAACTTTTATTTAAACATGTTATGCTTCAAATATGATTTTCATTGAAGCCAACAAAATTTAGTATAAGTATATTTAATTTCATCATATTACACAACCAAAGGCGTGAAATCACATCTTCCCATGAATTGTACATTTTGTGATTAAATTGTGAACCAGTTCAAGCTCTTAAAATCTTAAACCATGTGTGTTTCACCGGTTCATTGACCTGTTCTGTTCACTGGTTATACAGGCTCGACTAGTTTTCTGTTCATCGGTCCAGACCGGTTTTCAGAAATATGACAAAACCAACTTTCGTGCATTTTCATTAAAACCAGAATCAACGTCTAAAATGTGTAAATCCACACCTTCAGTTAAAAGTACACAAAGTAAAACAGCAATAAAAGAGTGATGCAAGTAAAAAACATTACCAGCTAAAGAGATGTTATCAACTTTAGAATCATTATTCACTAAATCTTGTTCCTTTTCAGATTCCTCGTCATAATTTTCATCATCAAAGACAGAAGCTCTGGACTCCAAAACTTCAAAAGAGGCTTCAGCAGAGAAAAATTCTTTTTTTGGCAATAAATAGTCCTCTTCATTGGCAGCTTCAGTCTCTGGACCATCATATTCTTCATCAATATCTTCATAATCAACAGCATCTTCAGCTTTTTCACCACAGTCTAAGATTAAAAGAATCCCAGTTAGTAAAATAAACAGAAGACTTCACAAGAAACCAGACTGAAGCAGAATGTCCTACAGTAGCATGAGTACATGTCAATGGTTTCAACAAGAGTTCTCATTGTTTCGGAGAAGAAGATTATGACAATTGTTAAGCTGTTAGGAACCCACGATGGAAATGGATAAAGAAAAGTAAACTGACATATATTAGTGAATCTTGACAAAAAAAGTAGAATGATGTCCTTCCAAGGGTTGCCCCTTACAAATGAGCATAAGCTCTGTTCAACTAACCAAATCAATGAATGCCTTCTTCCTATATAGTATCCCCTATTTAACTATCAATCCTAACTATCTAAACTGCCAGCCTAACTAACTCAACCCCTCACTAAATCCAGATTCTGGCCTTATTGGGATTTGGGCCTAACATAAGCAACTTAATTTTGAGTTACATACCAAGATTCATTGTTAACTATTTAAAAAAGACAAACATAGATTAAAAAAAGACAAAAATATTGTCTAGTTGTCGCACACTGCAATTAACACAAGATGACAAGATGAAATCTGAATAGTAACATATAATCTGGCTCATTAACAAATAAGAGGGGGAAGAGATGACTTATTTTGCTCTTTTTAACCAAGCTTTACTTCCTCATCAAATCAAATTCAAACTATTTTACAAATTCCAAAGAACAAATGCCTTTTAGGTCCATTAGTTTTGTCAAATGAAATTTCCACAATAAAGAAGACATATGCAGAGCAGAAGATAAGGAATCCTCCCAGCAGCAAATAATAATAATAAATAATAAATAAAACTCAACTCAAATAATCTCCCAAATCCCTCTGCAAATCTTCAAAAGACACCCTATTGAACAAATTATGAGATCCAAATCAAAATCCTCGCCCTTGTGTGAGGCCCACCCATGACTAAGTCATATAATGAGAGACACAAACACTGGCATAATGGCTAATGCGGGAAAAGATTGTGGGGCATTAGGGACCCTGCACAAGATGACCTAGTCATCTGAGAGCCTCGCATGAAAGGATCCAAATCCAAACCCACACAAAAATACATGGAAACTATCTCATCCCAAATCGAGTTCACTGGCAGAAGCCATTTACTGAAATTTTTCTTGCATTTTGCACTAAAAAGGGTCCAATGAAGTCTTCACCTCCTTCTATTGATCAAATCCCAAAAAGGGTCCAATGAAGTCTTTTTACAAGTAAAATCATTTCAACTAAAATGCACTTGACCTTAGAAATAAAGTTCATTTAGGGGTAAACAGAGACCAGCAGAAGCACCTACCATCACCTCAGATTTTAGGAGCCAACAAACAGCTATGTGACTATACTGGCCGCGAATGGATGGCTATTTGTACATTTTTGTTAATACCCGTTACAAGTCATAACTATAACCTCGGCTCATATCAGCTTGCTTTCTCAGCCTACTTCTGTTGATTTGCAGAACAAGCCCTTACTAACCCCTAGCATCAGGCATAACTACCAACTTTTTTATTATCCAAAAAATGAGATTTTTTTTTTTAAAAAAAAAATCCGGAAAGGAGAACACCACCAAGGACTGCTAGTTCTCGTCCGCCAATACCATTATAGAATATTATAGATATAAGAAATTTTCATTCTTCGACAAGGAAAGAAAAATAGCTACTTCTTCCTATGATATTTTCCACCAAGCATACTGCATGTGGGAAAGAATTTGAGTACAAATAAAACACAGGCAAGGTGCTCTCAGTTAATGAGGGGGAAAAATGATACCAACAGAATATCAAAAACTGCATGATATAGTTTTTCCTGGCAGACAACTTCACCTTGTTCAACAACATCAGGTGGTGTTTGTGGTGATTTTCCTGACAACTGCAAATAAGACATCATTATTATCATCAAGCAATGAAATACAGAAGGAAAAATGACAATTAGACACTTGTTAATCACATAAACAGATAGCATTTTGAATTATAAAATCAAACAGTACAGCCAGATAATGATATTCAGATTTGCTTACATCTGCTGATCAAAAAAAATTTGCTTACATCTATATCTGTCAGTGATGGACCCAGCTTGTCAGCCAATGCAGAAAGATGCTCCTTTGCATCCTAGAAAGGAAATATGCTTATTTAGCACCAACTTTACAGTTTTTCACTAGAAAAAATTACAATAAATAAATTGAGAAGCATAACAACAGTCCCGAACAAGCAATTGATCATTCCACAATCCAAAAGGAAAATGTCCGTCGCAACAAGGAAAATCAACATAAGCAGCAAAAAGCTTTAAAATGCACGCACAAAATCTTTTACAAGATGCAAAATTAGGTCATCATTCTAAAATTTCTGATAAGGGCCCCTTTACTCACTTTTTTCTCTCTCCTTCACATATATGCATATATACTAGATAGGGAACAATCCCTGCAGCCCCAAAATTTACAGAGAAAAACATCTAAAGCTAAGAGATAAAATCAGACTCTAATAACTGAGGGAACTAAAGATAAAGCCAATCCCTACACCATCCCATCATACTACTTTTCTATCATGCATGAGGTTCCAACATTTCTTGGGACCATCATTTCTATGTAAACATACATGAAAGACAAGCAACTGAAGACATAACGTACGGATTTTTAAGGGAATTTTTCGCACTGTAATATCATGTTCTTTTATTAGAGTATATGTGAACTATCCTAGTGCTGTGCACACTGGATTACTGACTCTGTTGAGTCAGCCAGTCACTTAGGCTGTTAGCAGTTAGTTCAGGTAGTTGGGCCTTGGCTTCTCAAGGACTCTACCGATCACACTATTTGTATGTGCTCTCTCTGTACTATTGGATCAAGTTTTATTAGACAAGAATATTCAGTTTCTTCTACCTCTCCTCTCTTTTTCTTCTCTTATCACCATTGTTACAATTCTAACATGGTATCACGAGCTTGACTCGGCCATGACTTCCGCATTTCCCAGTGACCCACCGCCACCACCTCCGCCACCTGTCCCGGCGGTGGCGCAACTCCCAAACCTTTCTGCTGTAGTAACCACCAAACTTACGGATAAGAATTTTCTTCACTGGAAACAAATTGTCGAAGCAGTGATTCGCGCTAATCGCCTCGAGCGATTTGTTGTTTGTCCACGGATCCCTCCAAGGTTTCGCTCCGATGAAGATCGCCTCACCGAAACACCTAATCCTGAGTACTTAGCGTGGGAAGCTCAGGATCAACACTTGTTCATTTGGTTGTTGAACTCGATTGCCGATTCAGTTCATGCGCGTGTTGTCGGTTGCACACACGCGTGGCAGCTATGGGATGAGCTCCATAGCCACTTCAACTCTCAGACCAAAGCGCAAAGCACTCAGTTGCGCGCTGAACTTCGCCATATGGTGAAGGGAGATAGAACGATTTCTGAGTATCTTCTTCGCATCAAGGCGATTGTGGATGCATTGATCTCGATTGGTAATCCTGTCACGCACCAAGAACATGTTGAGTCGATTCTCGAAGGGTTGCCAGAAGAATATCACATTGTGTTTCCTACAATTGAAAGCCGTGTTGAGCCCTACTCCATTGCAGAGATTGAATCCTTGCTACTTTCCCGTGAATCTCGATTAGAAAGGTCAAAACCCAAGGTATCAGCAGATGCATTCTCGGTTAATGTTGCTCAAACCGCTTCTTCCACACAATCCTCACCTCAGGTACCGTACTCTTCTACACCTCCACCTCCTTCCAATTTTTCTTCTCATGAGATCTATCAGCAATCTAATGCCGGTTTTCACTCTGAAAATGGTTACCGAGGTGGAAGAGGTGGTCGAGGTGGATTTCGAGGACGTGGCCGCAGTGGTCGAGGTCGGTTTGGTGGCTATGGATCCTGTCAAATCTGCAATAGGAACAACCACACCGCTGCTGATTGCTACTATCACTATGATGATGCCACACAATACAACCCGGGCAGAGGTCAGCACAATGGTGCTCAGTTTGTTCAAGCACAGCAAGGTGGATTCGGTTCGCAATATCACCAAGGCAGAGGGCAGAACTACTATGGCAACTCGTATGGTTATGGCAGAGGTCAGAATTCTGGTCAGGGAAACTTTAATGGCTTTGCACAGTCGTCCTCACACACACCATCTGTACAATTTCATCAAGCTGCACCACCTGCTCAGCTCCCTGCTCCTCAGCCCCTGCTCTCCCTACCTTGGCACACAACCAATTCCACTCAACCTCCTGCTACTCAGCAAGCACCCACTCCTATGGCCATGGTTGCCTCCAACTCTGGTTCAGATCCTAATTTTTGGTATGCGGATAGTGGAGCTACGCATCACATCACTGCTGACCCAACAAACTTGAGCACTCAGACAGATCAATGTGGCTCCAGTCACATCTTTATGGGTAACGGTTTTGGTCTCAAAATTCATGCTGTTGGTACTACAACTGTTAGATCTTCCTTTGATAGCACTGTTCATCTTAAACTTAATGATTTACTCTATGTCCCAACTATCACCAAAAATCTGTTAAGTGTCAGTAAGTTCTCCCACGATAATAATGTTTTCTTTGAATTTCTTCCTCATGTTTGCTATGTTAAATCTCAGGACAATAGAAGGCTTCTCCTAGAAGGGTCTATCACCTCTGATGGTCTATATGTGTTCTCCAAATTCCCTGTAGCTGCCAAGCACGCCTCAGCAGCTGCCTCTAGTCTCTCTAGTCTTCCTATCTGCTTAAGTGCCTCTTGTAACTCTTCAATTCCAATGAATGTTGTGTCCAGTTCGGTTTGTAATAACACTAATTCTAGCTGTAATGTTCCTAAGGACAGTGCTCAGTGTAATAAAGTGCCATTATCCCACTTTGTGTGGCACTGTAGGCTAGGGCATGCCAACGACAATGCTATAAAACAAATTTTACACCAATGTAATGTTCCTCATACTAATAAAAAAGTGTTTGATTTTTGCACTGCTTGTTGCCTGGGCAAATCCAAAAGACTGCCTTCCCAACCCTCACTCACCACTTACACAACACCCTTTGAACTTTTGTTTCTTGATTTGTGGGGTCCTGCCCCTGTTATATCATCCACTGGGCACTCTTACTACCTATCCATTGTAGATGCTTGTTCCAAGTTCACTTGGATTTTTCTTTTAAAACAAAAATCTGAAACTCTAACCATCTTCCAACAATTTAAGGAACTTGTTAAGGTGCAATTTCAAGCATCCATTAAAGCTGTTCAAACTGATTGGGGAGGGGAATTTCGCCCCTTCCCCAAGTTTTTCACTGCCTTAGGCATCCATCACAGAGTTATTTGCCCCCACACTCACCATCAGAATGGGAGTGTGGAGAGGAAGCATAGGCACATCATGGAGACAAGCCTTGCTCTCCTTGCTCAAGCCTCCCTCCCAATGAAATTTTGGGATCATGCTTTTCAAACTGCAACTTACCTCATAAACCGATTGCCCACTCCTACTCTTCACAATCAAACTCCTTTCTCTATCCTCTATAACACTATTCCTGACTACTCCTTCCTTAGGGTCTTTGGGTGTGCTTGCTATCCATGACTTAGACCCTACAACAAAAATAAACTAGAATTTAGGTCGTGTGAGTGCACATTTCTAGGGTACTCCTCCACTCATAAAGGATACAAGTGCCTCTCCAAGGAGGGACGACTGTATATCTCCAAAGATGTACAGTTTAATGAACATCTCTTTCCCTTTGCTACTGCACACACACCAGTTGTGCAGCCTGCCTCCCAACCTGATTTCACATGCCCTATGCCTCTCATAGTTGTCCAGCAACCCTGGTACAACACTGAGCCTGTCTCTAGTAACAACTCAGCTTCTCCTGTCAGTCCTTCCAATGTTCCAGCCTTCCCAATTTTTGGCACTGCTGCCAGCCCCTCTCTCAATCCTTTGAGTTCTCCCTTCACTAGTCCAGCATCGATCCCTCAGGGCCCTGTCCCCTGCCATAACCCTGTCCCACCAGCTCAGCCCCTCCCTATAGTCCCTCCGTCTCCTTCTCCCACTCATTCTCCTTCGGACACCTCTTCCTTCCTTGACCTACACTCTGGTCTCACACCTCTTTATCCATCCAGTCCGTCGGTCTCTCCTACTCCTCAACCCACCAACACTCATCCTATGATCACTAGGTCTAAGGTTTCAGTGCTAAATAAGGGAGCTCCTCCTACAGTGTTGCTAACCCATGTGGAACCCACCTCTCCAAAGGAGGCCCTAACCGTTCCCAAATGGAAAGAAGCCATGCAACTAGAATATGATGCTCTAATGGCAAACCACACCTGGACATTGGTTCCTCTGCCTCCTAACAGGCAGTCCATTGGCTGCAAGTGGGTTTTCCGGATCAAAGAAAATTCTGATGGCACTATCAACAAATACAAAGCTAGGCTGGTTGCCAAGGGGTTTCATCAAAAACATGGTTGCGATTATACTGAAACCTTCAGTCCCGTGGTTAAACCAGTCACTATTAGAGTGCTTCTGACCTTAGCAGTAACTCATAGTGGGTCCATACAGCAGCTTGATGTTAATAATGCGTTCCTCAATGGTGTTTTGGAGGAGGAAGTCTACATGGATCAGCCTGTTGGCTTTCACAGTCAACAACCAGGCCTGGTGCCATATATGGCCTCAAACAGGCCCCCAGGGCTTGGTTTGAAAGGCTAACTAAAGCCCTGTTTCAGTTTGGTTTTCAGTCAAGTAAATGTGATCCCTCACTATTCATTCATAGCAGGTCAGGCCATTCCACCTATGTCTTAGTGTATGTCGATGACATAATTGTAACTGGCTCATCTCCTCAGAGAATTACAGACCTCATCTCCAAACTGAATGCTGAGTTTGCACTAAAGCAGCTAGGAGAACTTGACTATTTTCTTGGCATAGAAGTGAAGAAATTGCCCCGATGGTGGTCTCATTCTTTCCCAAACCAAATACATTAAAGATCTCTTGTCCAAAGCTCACATGGCAGAAGCAAAAAGCATGCCCACACCCATGATCAGTAATAGCAAACTCACAAAAACTGGTGCAAATTACATGACAGAACCAACTCTCTACAGATCTATAGTGGGGGCCCTACAATATGCCACCATCACTAGGCCTGAAATTTCCTTCAATGTTAGTAAAGTTTGTCAGTTTCTGTCTCAGCCTTTGGAGGAGCATTGGAAAGCTGTTAAACGGATTCTAAGGTATCTACAAGGG